>CM071863.1:14446559-14468274 GCA_036759665.1 Gynandropsis gynandra
TCCTTACGTGTCGGAGATGAGACGATCGAATTCAACCTGACCAGCCCCATGAACGAATCATCATTCAAGGAGTCTTGCTTTACAGTTGATTCGCTGGACGAGTTAGAGAAAGACACGCATGATCAAGTAAGTGTTTTCGATTCGTTTTTACGGTATTTGACACAAGTTTGCGACAATGCAGGATTTGCGGACGAAAGAGCTGAGATGTACACGAAGTTCATGAGTGCTATTGCAGCACTAGGAGACGTCCCACGTGAGGAGATACCACGTGATATGCATGCTAGTTTTGCAGTGGAGAAGACGTCCGAACTCGAGCCGGATCCTCCACCGTCTTCTTCTCGGTATGAGTATGTTGAACGTGATAGAATATATCTTGCTGTTTTGAATGCTAACATGAGTACAGATGAGATGAGAAAACAACCCACACGCGTGAAGAAGCATAGAAGAGTCAGCTCTCCAATGTGTATGCACGAAAATTATTGGGAGGACAGCCACGAACCTTCCACCAAAACTCAAAGAAGGCTGCACCCGCACTTGCACGAGGTAATGGAAAAAGATGTCATTAAACTTTTCAACGCATATACCCTTTATCCAACCTCGGGCAGCGAGCAAGTGAATCCCGTGCATGATATGCCTAAGGGATGGCACGACGAATAGATCCTACCTCATGAGATCCAACTAGGTGATTTCGTTCCACTTTTCAATTCTCGACCTATGCTTTTCTCGGGCAACCTACTGTCTTGTTGGTCTGATCCTTTTCAAGAAGAGAAGTCTTCACACATGAAGACGTGGAACTATGGAATGATGCGGGTGACACATTCAAAGCCAATGGACAGCGGCCAAAACGACCCAGTGCGAGCCAAAACGACCCAGTGCGATCCATATAACCATGCGACCCAAACGAGCCATATGATCCATCCGACTCAGACGATCCATGCAATCCAAGCGACCCATGAAAATTGCGCTTAACTTCGAAATCGCCTTGGGGTTCTTCCTCTCAATTTTGAAATAGGTTTCATTTTACTAACAAAAATGTCAAACCGTATATGTTTTTACTAACAAAATATAAAGAAATATATGTCTTTTCTCCAATTTGTTTTCATTAGATTTACAAGGATATACGTAAAGTCTTGAAGCACTACGAGTATATATTTGATATTCTCTCGTTCGACCAATTTTGTGTTTTTTCTTTAAAAAAGTATGTGTCATGTTTAGTTGTGGTTTCGAACCAATGGCGTTTCATCATTTATGGTACCATTAAAAATCGCAAATTTAGCATTGACTAGTATTAGTGTTTAATCCCATTTCTATTGATTGGCATTAGTGTTGAATCCCATCACTTATTTTTGGACGTTAAAACGAATTTCACAAGTTGGTTGATAGTTAACCTTTTGCATTTTGTGGTAGTACATGCATTTTTCTATTGGACATTAATAGATACCTGTAAATTTGGCCACGGATATCATATGTATTTAATGATATCATATGTATTTAATGACATTACTGTGTACACTTTGTGTATGTGTATATTGTATAAATAAATTCTTGACACAATTCTACAATAAATGGGCACATTCGAATTACAACAGAGGAGATGGCGCTTGAAGTGCTCTTCTTCTCTCTGTATACCATCCTTTATCCAAATCTGAACTCTCAGGCATCAAATTTTACCTTATGATTGCAGGTTTTGGTTGAGGAGAAGTCGTTTGTTAGAATTCTCATACTTAATAGACCAAAGGAACTAAATTCCCTTAGTTCTACCATGGTATAAAATCACCTGTCTCCCCCTTCGCTTTGCTCATTTTTGTTGCATCATTCATGACGATCATTTTTGTTGCTTCCATCTCAAGATCTCTCGATTACTGGAATTGTTTCTTGCATATAAGAAGGACCCTAATGTAGAAGTTGTCATCCTCAAGGTAATCAATCATCTTTCCCTTGCTCTTCAAAGTGGAAATAACCATCAGATACCTTGAAACTCAAGAAATTTAATATTCTTCACTTTCTCATTGCTTTGTTTCCGATAGTTCATGTTCTTATAACGTGTTAGTATTAAGGAAAGTTTATATTTTATATTAAGTAAAGTTTATATTTTATATTTAGGAAAGTTTATATTTTATATTAAGGAAAATTTACTTATTTAGGGTTTTCAATTGTCTATAAATAGTCTTGTAAACCCTTCGTTATGGAATAAGAAAATACATTAGCTATTATGGTATCAGAGCTCAAGTCATAAGACAAAATAACCTAAATTTTTTTTTCTTTTTCTGCCTACCATGTTTTAGCCGCCACCCCCTAATTCGGCCGTTCTTCCCTGCGCTATCTCCACCTTCATTGACGACGTCTCCTGTCAACGTCAACTCCTATCTGTCATGGCTACGGAACAATCCGCTTCATCCTCTGCTCACATTGTAACTGCCGCCACATTCAATACCCGAGAACCGCAGAAAACACTTCTTACGGTTAACATGGGCAATGTCACCAAACTCACAAGCACGAACTATCTTACTTGGAGTATACAAGTAAGAACTCTCCTTGAAGGACATCAACTAGATTGTTTTATCTCCGACGATTCCTGCGTGCCGTCGGCCACCATCATTGTTGACGACTCTATGCAAGCCAACCCGGCCTTTGAGCCATGGAAACAACAAGACAGATTGTTGTTCAGTGCTATTCTCGGGGCTCTCTCCGTTCCCCTTCAGCCACTCGTCGCCCGCTGTTCCTCTGTTCGGGAAGCATGGAACAAACTTGCCTCGACATACGGCAAAGCCTCACGAGGTCATATCCTTCAGCTGAGGGATCAAATCAAACGGTGTGTGAAAGGAGCACAAACCATTGATGATTACTTTCGATTCCTCATCACAAAGGCTGATGAATTGGCATTGCTTGGCAAACCACTTGATCATGAAGATCTACTCGATGCCATCTTCTCTGGTCTACCGGATGAATTCAAACCAATCATTGATGTTGTTCAAGCAAGAGACACGGCCATCTCCGTTGAAGAACTTCATGAAAAATTAATCAATCATGAAGCCAAGCTCCTTGTGGATGTCTCACAACCCATCCTGCAGTCTGTACCCGTGACGGCTCACTACACTAACACTCGTTCCCAACAGCACTTTCGCGGACGAGGTAGAGACCATACATCTGATCATCGATCACACCGCTCGCAATCTAAAGGGTATCAAGGCAAGTGCCAAGCATGTGGAGTCTTTGGACATAGTGCAAAGAGATGCCCTCAATTCACACTGATCACGGCGCACAGATCTCATTCACATCCTCCACAGCCTCAGCAATCGTGGAACAATGCAGGCAGATCGTGGCAACCGCAGGCTCACAATGCGCTCGCGCCGTACTATGATTCTGGTTCGTGGCTTCTTGACAGTGGGGCTTCGCATCATATCACATCCGATCTTCAAAATCTGGCACTTCATAGTCCATACCGTGGAGGAGAGGATGTGATTGTTGGTGATGGCTCGACCCTACCAATAACTCACACGGGTTCTTTTTCTATGCCTTCTACCACACGTCCTTTATCGTTTACTAATGTGCTTTGTGTGCCATCGATTCATAAAAATCTCGTCTCGGTCAACCAGCTTTGTAATACTAATGGAGTTTCTGTGGAATTCTTTCCACATCTTTTTCAGGTGAAGGATCTCAGCACGGGGGCACCAATCCTAACAGGTAAAAGTAAAGACGGTATCTATGAGTGGCCGCTCAAACCCTCCTCTACGTCAACCTTTGTTGCTTTCAGTAGTGTCAAGTCCACTTTGTCCGAGTGGCACTCTCGTTTAGGTCATTTATCCCTTCCTATGTTAAAGCATGTCGTGTCTAAGTTTCATATGCCGTTGTCTCGGAATTCCTCCATTATGTTTTGCAACTCTTGCGCACGTAATAAAAGCCATAAACTTCCTTTTGCTCAATCTACTATCACTTCCTCTATGCCTCTAGAAATACTTTTTTCTGACGTATGGATGTCTCCGCTTGCTTCCATCGATGGCTTCAAATACTATGTACTTTTTGTTGATCATTTCACTCGTTACTCTTGGTTATACCCACTTAAAGCCAAATCTCAAGTCCTTGACACGTTTATGAAGTTCAAAGCTCTTGTCGAAAACAGATTCAACACTAAAATCAAAACACTTTACACTGATAATGGAGGTGAATACATTTCCCTAGCCTCCTTCCTTTCCTCCCATGGTATCTCTCATTCCACTACCCCACCCCACAAACCCGAGCACAACGGCATTTCGGAACGTCGCCACCGACACATAGTCGAAACTGGCATGTCTCTTCTTATGCATGCGTCCCTCCCTCTCTCTTTTTGGTCTTATGCATTCACCACGGCTGTCTATCTGATCAATAGAATGCCAACTCCAACACTTTCCATGTCATCACCTTACATAAGTCTCTTTGGGGTTGATCCGAATTATGAGAAACTTAGGGTCTTTGGGTGTCTCTGTTATCCTTGGCTTCGTCCTTACTCCTCCCACAAATTATCCCCTCGATCTACTCCATGTGTCTTCCTAGGATACTCTCCCACACAAAGTGCCTATCTATGTCTAGAGCCAGTTACCTCTCGTATCTATGTGTCTAGACACGTTGAGTTTCATGAAAACATCTTCCCTTATGCGGCCTACTCAAAATTCTTCCCGTCCATGTCACCACACCCTTCGTCATCATCCCCCTTGTCTTCGGACCCTACTGTTTCTCTCGTCCCCTCCTCTGTTCCATCGTCCTCGGGTCTGCCCCCCAGCTCGGATTCTTCACCTTCCATGACTCCTACCATGGACACTCATGTGGATCATGATGATGCCGAACCTGTTACAGTTGCAGACACCTCTCAGCCAGTCTCCCTGCTCGATCATGCTGCCGTGACCTCTGTATCCACCTGCTCAAGCACTGATCCTGAAGCTACGGTGCAACCTACAACAAATCTGCATCCTATGACGACACGGTCCAAGAACAACATCACTAAGCCAAACAAGCTATTCTCCCTCTTGGCCACGGCGTCAGGGACTGACATTGAACCTACATCAGTTGCCCAAGCATTAAAAGACTCAAACTGGCGCAAGGCTATGACAGAAGAGTTTGATGCGCTTATTCGAAATGGCACATGGACCCTAGTTCCCCCCGAGGCTGCTCCCAACATTGTGGGATGTAAGTGGGTCTTCCGTGTTAAACGAAAGCCTGATGGACTATTGAACGGTACAAGGCACGTTTGGTTGCTAAAGGATTTCATCAGCGTCCGGGAGTTGACTTTCATGAGACGTTCAGCCCCGTTGTCAAACCGGCAACCATTCGACTTGTCCTAAACATTGCTGTCACCAAAGGTTGGCCCCTTAGACAACTTGATGTTAACAATGCCTTTTTGCAGGGACGTCTAATTGAAGAGGTCTATATGTCTCAACCACCGGGATTTATTGACAAGGATAATCCAACGCATGTTTGCAAGTTACAAAAGGCTATCTATGGGCTTAAACAAACACCTCGGGCATGGTATTCTGAACTGCGCAACTTCCTCGTCACACATGGGTTTCGTAACTCTCTTGCCGACCCATCTCTCTTTATTCTTCGAGATCACGAAGTCTCTATCTTCGTTCTCGTCTATGTGGATGATCTTGTTGTGACAGGTAGTTGTTCTACGCGAGTTCAAAACTTCATCACGGCATTGGCGATTCGGTTCTCTCTGAAAGATCTTGGCAATTTATCCTTCTTCCTTGGGGTTGAGGTCTCTCGCTCGGACACAGGCCTAATGCTCACACAACACAAATACATCAATGATCTCCTAGTCCGGACACACATGCAGGATGCTAAGCCGATACAGACGCCTATGGCTTCAACGTCGCGACTCACAATTCGCTCGGGGACACCTCTAGATGATCCATCGGAGTATCGGACAATCATTGGCAGTTTGCAATACCTGTCGCTCACTCGCCCGGATGTAAGTTTTGCTGTCAACAAGCTATCTCAGTTCATGCACGCTCCAACGGATCTTCACTGGCAAGCCGCAAAACGTGTTCTTCGTTATCTTAACGGAACGCGTACTGCTGGTGTCTTTCTCTCGGCCTCCAACATGCTCAGTTTGCATGCATTTAGTGATGCGGACTAGGCTGGTGATTGTCATGGCTCGCCCATCCCTCTCTCGTCCCGCGCCGCGTCCCGTCGTTATCGCGTCGCGGTGGCGGCCCTTCTATCGCCTAACCCTAGATCAAACCCTAGATCTAACCCTAGATCCGCATCACCTAACGCTAGATCTGGCATCTCTTGCTCAGCCGCCTCAATACCCTAATCCATGGCCGGCCAAACCAGTAACCCTACCGCCCATCTCTCCGATGCGGCTCCTACCTTCGATCCACAAAATCTGCTAAGCACTCTTCTCACGGTCAACATGACCAACTAGTAATTTGGTTCACGGAAGGTCACCTCCCGCGATCAGCTTGCTGACATTCTGACGAAGCCGCTTCCGCGCTCTTCTTTCCATGATCTCTGTGTCAAGATCGGAATCACCTTCCGTGCTCCGTCTTGAGGGGGCATATTAAGGAAAGTTTATATTTTATATTAAGTAAAGTTTATATTTTATATTTAGGAAAGTTTATATTTTATATTAAGGAAAATTTACTTATTTAGGGTTTTCAATTGTCTATAAATAGTCTTGTAAACCCTTCGTTATGGAATAAGAAAATACATTAGCTATTAGTTAGTTCCTCTTTTTAGAGTTATTTTTATCACTGTTTTTGTACGTTTCTTTCTATGATTCTTTTGCCTTTCAATGTTTCGTTTCCTATAGGGACAAGGTAGAGCATTTTGTTCTGGTGGCGATGTCATCACTTGTGTTCGAGATATCAAGCGGGGTATGTATGTCTCTAAACATACAGCTTCGGTATAGTCATCACCTTTATTTTTTTCTTTTTGCTTTTCTTTTTTGTTAAACGGAAAAGTTTATAATATAACAAAAAAAAATTACAAAGATTGATTCACAAAAAATAAACTCATAACTAAGATAAAATGAAACATTTCGTAAGAGAATAGTATTAAAATTTTATATACAAAGAACGATATTACATGTTAAGTTATGGATTGTTAGAAAAACAATAAAGATATTCATATTGGTCACTACATACTTTAACTTAGTAGAGACTTTAACTTAGTAGAGATGATAATAGATATGAACCTAAACTACATTCTACTTTTAGGTGAATGGACGCCATGTAATTTGTTTTTTTTTTTTTTTTTAAGAATGAACGCACAAAACAAACTAAAAACCGGTTAGAAAATCTCAGATTCAGTGAATGATACTAAAACACCTATGATATAGTGTTTATAAGTCGGTAAATGTTCAAAATCTCTCCAAAAGTTCGGTAGCTAAATCTCTCAACAAGTAGCAGAGAAAAGAATACTTCTCAATAATAAAAACTTGGTTAAAATATCATACAATATATGTCTTATTTATAAAAACTTGGTCATGCGATGAAACCACTCAATCGAGCGTTGTATAAATTCCTAACAAATTCCTAACCCTAAAATACAACTAAAAAAGTACGACGACTCAAACAACTCCTTTGCTCGGTCAAATTCGCTAGTGCTTGGTCAAGCTATGTGATGTTCGGACCAAGTGATACGTGTTCTCGGATGATCTCTTACATGTGTAAGTTTGCTTGGAGTACCAATTTTTTCATGCGTACATTGGTCCAAAGTAAGAGAAATTTAAGCCTAAAGGAAGATTATAATATATAAACGAAAGAATGAGGGATAGAGAAAAATAATTACTAACTCAATTACTTTGATAAAATAGGCCACTACATGTACATATAGGTAAAATATTTTTAGTTTAGAATGTGGTACACAAAAATAAATGGAATTAGTAATAACGTAAACTAACTGTAATAAGAAAATTGTGATATACAAAATGCCTAAATGAAAATAGGAAACTTTCTTATTTCCATTAAGTGTGGAAGAAACTAGAAAAGGAAACAAGGAAATATCCTTATTTCCTTTTTTTGGTGAGCGGCACAAAAGAAGACAAGGCATAACGGAGAAGATTGGACTACTCTTTGCACCTTTTACTTGTAGGCAAATAACGTATGCTTGCCTTAACTCCTCTTGATCTATTTTGGGTGTCGTTGCAAGCTCTTATTCCACTATTCAAGTGATCATGTTATGCATCTTCTTAGCCCTAACCTTCATGATCGATCCTCTCTACAAGAGTTTAGTAACTAAATCACATTGATTAGCAAAGAAAAAATATTTTCAACATATCATAACTTTGTTTAAATGTCATACAATGAGTCATATATTTATAGGGACCAAAACATAATGGAAAACAAAATAAAATAAAATAAATTAAAAAAATCAATAAAATTGTTGGAAAACCAAAAAAAACTAAAACAAATTGGACTAGAGAAGACACTCGTGTCGAGTGTTTCTTGCACTGATCGAGCATCTTGGCCGAGCAAAAATATGCACTGGTCGAACATTGCCTAATGCTCTTTTCTTGCTCCTTTCGGCTTCCTCTCTACAAAGAATTTTTGTAGTCTTTTCTAAGTGTTCTTAGGTATCCTTGTGGGGCTTTAGCCACCTTTCATGACTAATTGTGCGAACACATCTCAAAACTCCTTTGTTTTGCTTCTTATTGTGTGTCATCATACAAATACGACTTGAATCACCTTGGCCTTGTCCCTTATTTTTTGTCTTCATGCAACTTGTGGTACATCCAAGATCTCGTTCACATCATTCCTTTCTTCTTTGAAATGATTTATACTCAAATCTAGCCCTTGAATTTGGGAGACGTCGGGAATTTTGCATTTGCAAACTCTAAAAAGGTTCATCTCCTTGCAGCAGAAGATATGATTTGTGCCATCTGTATGAGCTTTTCTATACGCACCCATGAGTGTACTTCCCACACCTATCGTCCCTCAATAGTTGCTCCTCTTTCTGGGTTTCTCTCAAGACCTCATGGTCATCGAACTTCCCACACCAATCGTCCCTCGATAGTTGCTCCTCTGTGTCATGTAATACCAGAACTTGTTGTACTACAGGTGATTTGTCCTTTGATGCCTCATGTTTTTCACAGTTTTCATCCGCGTTGATGAAGGCCATAGTCATCCCCTTGTAGAACCAGATCACCCTTTCTATAACATGTTCACCATCCGCCCATGTCAACATTAACTGTGGGTTTGGACAATCTTTGATTTAGTGACCTCGACCTCGACCTCGACATTCTTGACAGATAATATCATCGTTATGTATAGGGGTTTTATTGGTACCTAATGTTTTTGGAATGGAGTTTTATTTGTAGGACGTTTCTATGCTTGTGGACGCTTATTCACCTCTCCATGATAATAAGAGGGTGTATATTAACGTCTCATCACTGCACATATTTGATCTCACGTCATTATTGTGTTCAATCTATAGCACCAATGCGAACGAGTGTGCTTAACCCATCATGTAAGCACATACTCAAAAAATTTGCTAAAGCTAGCTTTACTTTTGTGAGTACAAAATAGTGATGGAAATTGAAAACCATTTATGTTTTCCTCTCCCTTTCTAACTATCTGCCACATTTCTCCATCCAACGAAGATTCGACTCCATTTTGATGTCATCATCGATTTGATCCCTCGTGTGTTAGTTGCGCCTCTTCGGATGATCAAACTCCTTGTCTAGAACTCCAGCATGCTCGTCCTCATCATGTCTAGAGGGTATGAACTAAGAACTATGCATGCTCTCCTCCATGATCATTGAAGGTGAACCCCACATACTGCTTTTTATATCTGAACAATTTGTTTCTTGAATTCTTGCCTCATACGTCTGAATTATCCATCAACAATTGTATCGCATCGACTCCTTCGGTGGTTCATCGCAATGAATCCTAAAACTAGATATTAGAAAGTCAAAATAGAAAAAATGAAAGAAAACAGATGAACAAAACTTAGAATCTCTTAGAAAGTATTTCTCTCAAAATTTTTTCACTCACTCTTTTGTCTTTTCCTCAAATTTTTCTTTCTAAAAGTGATTCTCTCAAAAGAAAATTCACTCACTCGCATATATCTTCCTCGACTTCCATTTCCTCCTCCCACTCAACTATACCTCTGCATCGGTCTGTACAATGAAGATATGAATCTCTATTTTGAAGTCATCGTGGATATGATCCCTCGTGTATTGGTTGCGCCTCATGGGAAGATCATACTCCATGTCTAGAACTCCAAAAAGTTTTTCCTCATCTGTGTCTAGAGGGTATGAATTAAAAGTGCATATGGTCTCCTCTGTGGTTGTTGAAGGCAAACCCCACATGTTATTTCTTCAATCCGACAAATTCGTTGGTTGAATTTATCCATCCAAAATTGCAGTGTGGCGGCTCGCTCATCGTCCGGTGGTTCATCGTGATGAATCCTAGAACTAGACATTAGTTACTTAAAACATATAGAATGAAAGAAAAGAAGATGAACGAAGCTCACAGAACATGAGCAAAGCTCACAATCTCTCAAAAAGTGTTTCTATAAAAAAAAATTTCATTCACTCGCCTATCTTTTTCTCGACTTCTTCTATCAAATAGTGTTTCTCATTTTTTCACATACTCACATGTCTTTTCCTCAACTTATGTTTTTCTCTCTCACTCTAACTATGCTTTCACATCGCTCTTTCCAATGAAGATAGGAAAATCCATCTTCATGTCATCATCAATTTAATCTCTTGTGTGTTGGTTGCTCCTCATTGGACGATCATACTCCTCTAGAACTCCAGTATAATCGTCCTCATCCATGTCTAGATGGTATGAATTAGAAACTGCGTATGGTCTCCTGCGTGGTTATTGAAGGCGAACCCCACATGCTGCTTCTTCAATCCGACCAATTAGTTGGTTGAATTCTTGCCTTATGCGCCTAAATTTATCCATCAACAATTACATCGCAGTGGCTCCGTGATCGTCCGGTGGTTCATCGCAATGAATCCTAAAACTAGACATTAGAAAGTTAAAATATAAAATACGAAAGAAAAGAATAAGAACGAAGCTCACACTCTCTTAGTAAGTATTTCCCCTCTATGTTTTTTCACTCGCTCGCTTGCCTTTTCCTCGATTTTGTCTCTTTGATTTAGTTCAAAACATACGAACAAATCGAAGTGAATTTCCAATAATATCAAAAGACCAGAATGTGCAAGTGAATAAGCTAAGTTTCCTATACTATTATGTTTTTATTTCTACCTAAGGACTCTTTCTATTTCTCTTCTACCCTTCCCTTTATTTAATTTTTGGACTTTTTTCTATTCGATTTTGCTTCTTTTTTTTTGTTCTTTTTCCTAAAAACTGGAAAAACTTTTATAAAATAATTAGACTAGAGAAAACGCTCAAGTCGAACGTTTTTTTCCTTGGCCTAGTATCTTTGACAAGCAAAAATCCACACTGACCGAACATTGTCTGATGCTCCCGTTTATTGCTCTTTTCGGCCTCTTCTCCTTGTAGAGACTTCTTGTAGTCACACTTTTCTAAGTGATATTGGGTGTCCTGCTGAGGTCTTTAACAATCTTGTCATGCTAACTTGTAGAAACACGTCTTGAAACTCATTTTCCTTGTCCCTCGTTGTTTATTCTCATGAATCGTGTTTGTCCTCGTGCAAACACGTCTTTGCACGTCTTAAAGCTCCTTTGCCTTGTCCTTTCCCGTTTCTTAATTGAGTTAGGAACTTCTTCTTTTTTGTTTGTTTGAAAAAGGTTGCTGGAGGCTTGCTGCCGATTTCATGTATAAGCAATATGTATTGGATTATGTTGTTGCAACATTCAACAAATCGCAGGTCATCATATTTTACTTTTGTTTTTATCACTGAAAATGATACATATTGCTTTTATATTTACTCATAACTACATTTCAGGTTTCGATTTTGGATGGCATTGTCATGGGAGGCGGTGCTGGTGTCTCAATACATGGTAGATTTCGTATTGTGACCGAGAACACGGTATGAATTTCTAAGCTAAAACCTGATTAGTTTCATCTCTATTTGCTTTATATCTTAATCTATGTCCCATATCTATATGTTTTGAGTTATTTCAAGGTCTTTGCCATGCCTGAAACATCTATCGGATTCTTAGTAGATGTAGGTGCTTCCTACTTCTTGTCAAGGCTCCCCGGGTGTTTTGGTAATACAAGTTTCATTTTTTGCATTTTATTTAATCCATGGAATGGACATAGTATCGATTTTCCTCAATGTTTCTGATGTTCTCTTTCTTCTCTTGCCTTCTTCACTTTAGGGGAGTATCTTGGCCTCACAGGGGCAAGGTTAGATGGCGCAGAAATGCTTATTTCTGGTCTTGCTACTCATTTTGTCCCTTCCACGGTATGATTTCGGTTTGCCATTGTTTGATTCTAGAAAGGTAGATGTGCATGGATATACTATTCATGAAAACCAAATCATAAACATCGATATTGCTTGTAAAATTCATATATTCTAATTTCAAGGTTTAACTTCTACTTATACAAGGTAACATTTTTCTCATTACAGAGGTTAAGTGAATTGGAAGCAGATCTTTGTGCTACTGGCTCAGGTGATCCAGAATCTATTTCTAAAATTATCGATGCATACTCTTTTCGACCGCATTTGAAAGAGTCCAGCTCTTACCACAGGTAAGTCTTGATGTTATAAACATTTTTGGCGTCTAGTTTACTTTGGTAGTGGTAGTCGTGTGCCAAAATTTGTTATAAAATGCATGTTCTACTCTACTCACGACTATATATATATATATATATAGTCCTGAGTACATGTTCCATCTCTCGTCATTTGCCTAATATATAACAAAGTTAAGAAGAATTAAAAAAACAAGTGGTGAAATTTGCTAACCTTCCCATGTGTTTTCCTCGCAGATTGGATATTATTGTTAGATTTTGCCCTTTAGAGAGAAAGAAAGACTCGGAAAAGAAGAGATGATTTGGTGCTACGATTGTTGTAGCCTTTTGGTTTTTCATCCTCTATTTATAGACTCAAATATACATAAGAGTTAACGATAATTAAATGCTACAAACTCCTAGAATTCTACAAAGACACTAAATACAAAACAATTACCAAGATACATGTATTGACCACATGATCAAGGTGCATGTATTGACCACATTAAAGTGGACACAAATTCACACAAAGATTCATCCAACAATTATTAACAAGTGTTTCTCAAAGGAAACTGTAGAAGAAATTATGTTTGAACTGGTAAGTTTCCCCATGAGACTGAGCAATGACCGAAAGGCTTACCTAATCGTTGGTTGGCTAATATACGCTGCTTAGGAGAGGGAGTTTGCTGATGAAGCAGATGAGTGGGTCTTAAACACAATGAGGTCATTGAAGAACTCTTCCCCGATAAGCCTTAAGATCACTCTCAGATCGGTGAGGATCTAATTTTGGCATGAACCCATTCTTACTGGAAGATTAAAAAATAACCATAAGCATCAGGCAACGGACATTATTCATGCCAATTGCTTTGCCTCTTCACAGTGGGAAATTATCATTCTTTTTATATCTTGTATATCATTCTTTTATATCTTGGAAATTATCATTATTTTTATGTCGTGGTAAATCACTACTCGGCTCAGCGAATGGATTGTGTGGTCATGAGGAGTAGTTTGACTTCTAGGACCCTGTTGAATCGAAGTTGAGAGCGTTTTGTATTACAGATAAGAGAAGGCCGAGGAGAGGGTGTTGGACAATGCCTTATACGTGAGTTTAGAATAGCTTCTCATTTGATCAAGGGAAATGAAAGCAACGATGTTGTCGAGGTTCGCCATAAACCCTGATCATGTGATCTCCTTTTGTAATCTAGTTTTTGCTAATTGCATCAAATGATAACCCTCGTGCATGCAGGGGTGTAGAGCTGTATTGATAGACAAAGATAATAAACCTAAGGTAAGTAGAAAGGCCCTTCTCGTGCTTATGTTCATAGGTACGGAAGATTATGCTCATTGATGCAATGGCCTCATCATGTACAGTGGGAGCCGTCGAGACTGGAGGACGTGACAGAAAATATGGTGGAGAAATACTTCAAGAGACTGGAGGAAGAAGGATGGGAGGATCTTAAGTTTCCAACACTTCATAACTCGCTTGCTTCGGCGATCTAAAAATTGTGAGAAGATCAAACGGTGATTTAGTCAACAAGCACCAAAAATATCTTAAGCAAAACATGTATAGATAAAATAAAAAATGTGGCTGTCTTCGCTTTACTCTCGAATGCCGAAGACTCTTAACAGTTGTCCATCCACATGTTCCAGGAATTTGCGATAATGAAACTATATTTATATTATATTTTATATATAATTTATTAATTCGAATATTATCATTATATTTGATATATATATGGGCAATACAAATGCACGAATTAAAATTTTCAACGTATAAATTTCAACAATATATTTATAATTTCTAATATAAAGTAATAGTGTGATTTGTTCATAATGTATTTGAAATTATAGAATATAAATTGTTGGAAAAACAATCGCACAATTTGAACCATAATGTTTTCATGATTGTTTTTGTTATCCGTACATGCATAAATTTTGAGGATTAAATTTAATCAAGAACATGATTTAAGAACAATTATTAAGATATAGACATGATTTGAAAATTTTGAAAACTTATCTATGTTTGAATTTCTTGATTGTCTTTAGTTATGGATCTGTGTAGATGTGTGTGGAGCGGACGAAACGCTAACAAAAGTGATTGATATATAGAAAGAATAAGTACAAACAACATTGAAAAATAGTATAAAATAATACAAGTGTTATTTAATTTTTTAATACCGTTGATCATAATTGGAGTAATGGTTGTTACGATCATGACTGGTTTTTGTTTTAACAATGATTTGAGCAACATTAGAACGAAAATGCATAGCAAGTCCGTCCAAAATGATTATTTTTATGAAATGTTTTTTGTATGTGAAATGTTGTAGTAAGGTGAGTAATAGAAGAATTAACAAAACAAGTTAATGGAGTAATAATATAATACTTGTCTAGTTAATAACAATCAGATTTCTAGTTTTTTATCGGAGGTAAGGAGTCACAAATTTGATCCTTGCATAGCAATGAGGAGTCCAACAACATCTACAACTTTCAGAATTCCAATAGATGAGTTTAGTAGTCAAGAAAAAGTATCTTTGATTTATTGCAAACCTATTTATCCGATACAATTTTTTTGTGGCCAACCAATCCAATAATTCTCGGTATGAACGCATCCTGAATTTTTATTTCAGAATGGTATGAATTTGGTTTGTGACTTTCTCAACAACCGTATTCTATTTAAAAGATATGTGCATACTGTTTTCGGTTAACTTGTAGATACCAACATTTGGTAGGATTGTCAAAATTTTTAGGTTAATATCTCATTCCCTTATATATTGGTTGTATTTATCAACATCGTCAAGAGATAAGCGTCCTTCAATAGTAGTTCCCAGCAATATATCATATACATGATTATGAAAGATATTCATAGAATGTGGAATACGAAAATACATTAACATAACTCACCGTTTCACTGAGGAATAAAAAACCAAGACCAAGCAAACGATTGTCAATGATTATGTTTCGTCTCCACCAAATTCTTAAAAAAACAGCCTAAAAGGTGTTGTTCCTTAGCATGCAATGTAATAGATCCGTAATATGGTAGACTGTGAATGTGTATCACGTATCTCGAGCTTTGCTCTAAATGATGTAAAGTAAGAAGTACATAATAACATCAGCGAGTGGAAAACAAAAGACGGTTGTAAGCAAAAGTTAACAAATCTTGTTTAAAATGGTGATCTAGTATATAATATTTATGGTCATTTGTAAACACGAAGTCAATAAAATGTCAAAGTGTAGTTTATTAAATATTATTCGGTATAGTTGTGGTAATGCATGATACGTTATTTGGTGTGAGTTCAACTAATATAAATGTTTTAAATGACATTGAATATTTTTTAAAATAATGTAAGAAGGTATATTGACACTCACCTCAAGATTTATGTAGACCCTTTAAAATTTCTCTATAAACAATGTTTGTTATAGTTAGTTCTTGTTCAGAGCAATTGACATAATCAATGATCCTCAACCCATCAGCACAAGTCACGCGTGACAGGGCTTACGTATAATTGATCATGACTGAACACTGGTTTGGTAGATACAATCCGATTTGTTTCAAGCTTTGTCCATGACTTTTTTTTATGTTATTGCATAACATAGTCTAACAGGAAATTATCTTATTCGCAATATAAAAGGTAAGGTTGTATTAGTTGGGGATAAAATTGCCCTTGGAATCAGGACTGCCAATATGTGTGCCAGTGCTAGTGATAATTTCTGCCTCTAAAACTCTAGAAGCTAACTGAATGACAATTGATCGTGTTTCATTTAGAGGCCTTCCACTAAAAAAGCAGGCATTTTCCAACGGATGGCAACAGATTTCCGTCCGTTGGGAATCATTCGTTGGAAATTCGGATCCGTTGTAATTCGAAACAGTCTTCCAACGGATAATATCCGTTGCAACATTGTAACGGTCATTTCAACGGAAGACGCCGTTGGAAAAATGGTAACGGACGCCCGTTGGAAAACTTTGTAACGGATGACCGTTGCAAATTTGCAATGGAGGGCCGTTGGAAAAGGGCAACGGGCGTCCGTTACAACTTTCAACGGACGTCCGTTGCCATTCACACGGGGAAAATGAGCGGGAATTCAGCTTTCCAACGGGCATCCATTGCTATTTACGCGGGGAGAATGAGCGGGAATTTAGATTTCCAACGGGCATCCGTTGCAAAGTGGCGAGAATGCCTGTTAGACTAGGAACGAGCCTTCGTTTCGCCGTCAGTTGCTTCAGGAACACGCCTTTTCAACGGGCATCCATTGGAAATTCTAATGGATACCCGTTGGAAAGACAAAACACCGTGTCACTTAACTACAATCGTTGAGTTAACGGCATTTCCAAATTAAAAATATTTTTTAAAATAAAAATTTTTTTAATTAAATTATTAAATTGTTCACAAAAAACTAAAACTAAAACTACGTTAATCTACCCTATTACATTTCGTTTAAATCGGCGGGGGCGATATCGTCTCTGTGATCGCCATCACCTCGAGATGGCGTTGCATCTGAATCAGGACCCGGTTCTGGCTACGACGTTGATCCCCTCTCTTGCCCCAAAACTCGATGACGCTCTCCAAGTGCTAAACTTTGGCTTCGAGCTCCTGGATACGCCAGTTGTTGCTCGAAATTCTCTTGCACTACGGGAGGTACCGTCGTGGCGTCCTTGACGATATCCTTTTGAAGCGCCCCGAGACCGTATAGACGTCCCTTATACGGTCTCACCGAATACAAGAAAAACAAAAGTAATGTTAGATTTTAACAAATTATTTTATTAATAATCGAGAAATAAAATAATAAACTTTTACCTCTAAATAAATTTTGTCCTTTTGTAAAGGAATAAGTTCGTCGAGGTTTGAACCGCAAACTTGAGATTGCTATGTGATCTTCTTCGTCACAGCTCTCACGGTTCGACGAGTTCGAGTTCGTCGGCCTCTTCCCCGACAACCGGCTTCTTCTTGGCATGGGTTTCTAATACAAGCTCAAGAAGAGTTGGTTCTCTTCCTATCCGTTGCATCTATAATATAAAATAAATGCAGTTAGATAAATATTTAAATAAACAAAAAATTAAATAAAGAAAATTTTACCAATTCTTTTCTTCGTTTCGGGAAGGATTTTGATCCCGAAGTATGGCGATGCAGACCATCTCCGGGAACCTTCTCACCGTAGCGACATTTTTTGGCATTCTCCCTCTTGGCCTTGAAATCTGCGGACTCCCAATGCTGAGTCATTTTGCTGAGCTTCTTTTGCGTTGCCCATCTCGGTTTGCTATTGTTGGCGTAGTAGAAGTCGAAATTTAATTAAAAAAACTTACAATAAAAGTGCGCCACCATCGCTGGCGCACAACTTTTGGCGTAACTTGCCAGGAATAGTACAATTCGTCCTGTAAGGACCCTTGCACAATAAGGTTGTTGGTGTATTTCAGTACGTCATCAACATCAAACCTGCAAATCAACAACACAAAGTTAGATAATATTTATAACATATAATAAAACAAATCCAAATAGTAATTTTTTACCATAACGTCCAAGGAGAATGTTCCGGATCGATGATCGGAAGGGTTGGACGCCCATCGAAATCATCGATCAACGAATCGATATCTATCATATCATCATCGTCATCAAATATCAGCGGTGCTGATTCTGGTGACGGAGGACGATATGGTGGTGGTGGCGGGAGGGGAGGAGCTCCCGTGAAACCAGCCAATAAACCCCCCGAACATATGAAACGTCTCGTTCTCATTGTTTGTCTAAGAAAACTACGTATTTGTGGGTGAAATGTGAATTTCAGAGGAGTTTTTGGTTTGTGATTTGTGTTGAAATAAGAACTGTTCAACGGGTTTGTATATATCGAAATTTCCAACGGGCATCCGTTGGCAATCCCAACGGATGCCCGATGGAAAACACGTCATCGCAACGGAATGATTAAATTGACGTGACGTGCTGCATTCCAAACGGGAATCCGTTGGCAATTCCAACGAATGCCCATTAAGAATCCGTGTTTCCGAGGCAACGGACGACTAAATGGCGGCTTGTCCCCCCTTGCAACGGGCATCCGTTAGAATTTCCAACGGATGGCCGTTGGAAAACTCTACAGACTATGGTAGGCATCATTACCTAGACTAACGGGCATCCGTTGGTATATTCTAACGGATGTCCATTAGAATATTTCCAACGGTCCTCCGTTAGAAATGTGTTACGGATGCCCGTTGGAAAATTTTTTACGGGCGTCCGTTACAACTTACCGACGGATGCCCGTTGGAATATTTCTAACGGGCATCCGTTACACATTACCAACGGATGGCCGTTGGAAATGTGGAACACTTTGAAATTTTTTTAAGTGTCGGGAGCTAATTCGTGTATCAACGGGCATCCGTTACCAATTTGCAACGGATGCCCGTTGGTATTAGATAATTCTATGTTTTAATACATTGTTTACATAACCTATTCGATTGTATTAACATTTTGATTGTTCGATTACACATTATTTAAATTTCTTCTTCAGTAGATTCATCGATGCGTGAGTCTTCCTTTGCTTGTTCATTGAATTCATCGTCGTTTTCATCTTCAGCATCTTCCGGTTCAACGTCTTCATAATCGCGTATGAGTTCTCCGTCTATGTCATTTCTCGCAAGAATCTCCTCGCGATGTGTATCAATTAAGCGAATCGACTGCAGATGATCGGGTTGCAATGCATATTCATTTATCATCAGAGCCCATGATCCCTCGTGGCTTGATCTTTACTACGGCCCACTATTCCTCTCTTCGACGTTTCAATGTTGTTGGATATTGCACGTAACATACTTGATCTACTGGATCTATTGTGATGAATTGATCATACTTACCATATTATCGTACCGGGTTGACGTTAATTCCTCCCCAACGGTTTTTTCGTATTCCACGTCCTACAGTTGGGTCAAATCACTGACATTTAAAAAGCATCACCTTCAAACCAACGAGACCGGGATATTTCAGTTATATGATTTGGTGCAAAATGTCGTAGAAGTTATCACCCTCTATATCACTATTAACGCAAACGCCATAGTTGTATGTGCTTCTATGTTTTTCGTGTTTGTACGTGTGGAACGTGCAGCTGCGAGTAAACAAGATTGGACAACACATGACATTTCGTGCGGGATCATTAACCAAATATTTTATCCACGTAGGAAAGTCTTTCATCAGAACATTTCACCTGTACATATAAAAAAACAAAGTAATACTTTTATATGCAATTAATTTACATAGATGTGTACACGAGTACTTATGTAGTCTCTAAACCATGAGTCATAATGTTGAACTTTCATGTATGTGAGTTCATTTGCATTTAGATGAGGATATGTACCAAGCACTTCTTCGTCAAATATCCTGAATAATGAAAATACGTTACATTTTAATATATATATATATATATATAAAGATTGAAATTATAATATGTATTCCAATGCACATAATACTTCAGAGATATTGTTTTTCATTACTTCCAAGTCATCACCTTTTAAATTCCTCGAACATATATCTTTGAAAAATATGTTGATTCCGCATAACACATCGTGAACATTCCGTGGTAAGAGCTCAGCAAATGCAATTGGAATGAGTCGCTACATGAAAACGTGACAATCATGACTTTTCAATCCGATCAGCCTCGAATCAACAATATCCACACACCGAGCAATGTTCGATGCATATCCATCGGAAAATTTAACATCCTCTTTTAACCATTTTAATAATGTCGTTTTCGCCGGACCAAACAATCTGAATACCGGGACAGGTGACCTTCCATCTCGTAATTCCAACTCAGGTCATCGGCATATTGACTTCAAATCTTTTCATGATTGCAAAATGAATCCAAGCAATTTTCAGCCACATTGTAGTCTGTTTTAATACTCATCAATCTTGAAGATAAAGATAAACGAGACAGACCTTCACGACAACCTTCGTATATAGGTTGTTTTGTCGAATCCAATAGGTTGAAGAATCAACGTGCATCGATGTTCGGCATCTCTTTATATGTTTGTTCATTAACAACTATAGGAAAAGCATCTGACACCATTTCCACATATGGATTGGTCGTCGATGGTTCATAAATAACTTCTTCATTTCGTTGTACTTGTGCATCTTGCACAATATCTCTAACACCGCAATTTTCACCGTGAAAACCCCAAATTTCGTAATTTTCAACGAAACCCACCTTTTAAAGATGTTTGCAAACAATTTCTTGATTTCGATACTTCATGTTTTTGCATCTTTTGCATGAACATAATATTGTCCCGCGTTCTTAACACAAAGGCTGCATCGATGCAAAACTCATGAATTGCTCCAATCCGTATAAGAATTCTTGCGTTATCTCTTCGGTTACAGGATCTTTTCTTCAATACATCCACTCTCTTGATCTATATATATTTCGATTCGAAGACGACGACATTTTTTCGAAAATGTTTTTGTTATTATTGGTTTGATGCACTCTTTGGTATGATCTAAATAGTGACATTTTCAACGGTCATCCGTTGGAAGTTGCAACGGATGACCGTTGAAGAAGGTTCACGTGAATTAATCTCAACCGGTGGCCTCGAAATTAACAATTTCAACGGCCATCCGTTGCAAATTGTAACGGTCATCCGTTGCCAATTCCAACGGATGCCCGTTGAAATCTTATCCAACGGGTTAATGCCTAATGCAAGTGCTTACAAATTCATTATTTTTTCATATTACAATAGTTAGATCTTATGAATTACGATTTCATAATTATAACTCATTTAATTTCGATGTCTGATAGTGAACAAAAACTTAAATCAGCATCTTTAAATCTATTATCGAACCAAAAACACCCCTCTTAAACTGAATCACCATCTGGATTCCTTTTTCCGGTTCCGGTGGTGAAACAGTTTCAGAAAGGTGTTTTAGGTTCGACATTAGACATTGAGATATTTGTCGAACCTATGATTTTAGGTAACTCTAGGTTTACATTCGGCATCTTTACGTCTATTGTCAAACCAAAAGACACGCCTCTTAAACTGAATCACCGTCTGGATTCCTTTTCCCGATTGCGGTGAAAAAAAAGTTTCAGAAGGGTATTTTAGGTTCGACATTAGACATTGAGATATTTGTTATTGATGATTTGAGGTAACTCTAGGTTTACATTCG
>CM071863.1:14468417-14534840 GCA_036759665.1 Gynandropsis gynandra
ATTAAGATATTTGAGGTAACTCTAGCTTTACAATCGGCATCTTTATATCTATTATCGAATTCAAAACAACCTTTATGAAATGTAACACCATCGGGAATCCTTTTCCTGATCCTGGCGGTGAAACAGTTCATAAAAGTTATTTTGGATTCAACAATAGATATTAAGATGGTTGTAATTGATGATTTGGGGTAACCCTAGGTTCCGATATAAATAGCAAATATTCCAACGGATGTCCGTTGCTCCTGTGCGGTAATTTAATTCGACAGTTGAACCTCGAAATTCACAATATCTACGGGCATCTGTTTCTATTTCTAACGGGCATCCGTTAGATGGTGTACCAGACGCTCATTGGAATCCTTTTTCCCGGTTTCTAACGGACCTTCCAACGGACAAGGCCAACGGAAGTAATCCGTTACACTCTGTTAAAAATCGCGACGGATTTCAACGGAAATTGCAACGGATAGTATCCGTTACAATTCCGTTGAAATTTGTAACGGTTTGCAACGGATTGTTGCCCGTTGAAAATTTCACCAAATCCGTTAAAATCCGTTGGTAAGTGTTTCCAACGGACAGATCCGTTGCTCTGTCCGTTGGAAACTGCGAGTTTTTTTTTGTAGTAATTCTTTTTCGTTGATATTCCTTAGCATCATTACAGGAGAACCAAAAATAGTTTGGTAATCAGGTCTTAACAGTTTCTTAACCCTTTTAATATGAATGAGTTCTTTGATAATCAGGTCTCATCTCAGACACATTAACTCGATTAATTCGTAATTTCGTTGTGACTCTATATCACATAGTCCCCTAGTAGATAGATTGCACTTATAGACGTGTTCGAGTTAACCCATCATCCTAGGTTATCACAGATTAAGATATGTGCCTCCAGTAGTCCAGACACATGTATGATCTAGTCAACGACTCCCCCCTCTGTATCATATGTTATAGACTACACACGTCGAATTTCAACTTATGTATCCATTGGTAGTAAGGTTGTATCATATAATAGAGTCCTAACACGTGTATCCACTTACGATGGGAAATAACTTAGTTAAAACAATTTTATTGCTTTTACAATTCAATTATAATGTAATGGTTTACTACTGTGATATATTACTCGGTAGAGTAGTTATACTGCACGACTGATTCATTTGATCGTAGTATCATTTTTATTTCATGATGGTCGAATTAAACGATATAATTGAGAACAGGAAATTAACCGGTTATATGTTGGTTTATGATCTCTCGTTCACGTGCATATATAAATGAGATTCATTTGGTTTTTGGCGTACTTATATTCAAACTTTTCAGAGAGAATCTCAGTTTTCTTCACATATCCTATAGCTGTGAAGTTTTCGGTTATTGCAGATAGAATCGGATGATCTATTCCGTTGCATATTGTATACCATGAATTCAGGTATTTATCAATCTTCTGTCAATTTTTTCTAAATCTTGATATAATTCAAGATAAAATTTCGGATTTGGGATTCGAAACAGGTTAAATCTGATTCCTTCATCAATCCATTCATTGCCAATTAGTTTTGAATTGGAAGCTCTTGTATTTCATTATGATATCAAAGCCTGATTGATCCAAAATGATTTGATTCGAAATGATGGAAAGAAAAGAACCATCACATCATGAATTGAGAGTTGAATTGAAGCTGGTGATTTGATTGAACGTGTGGTATTATTATAGATAAGAGAAGGACGAACACAGGATGTTGGACAATGCCTTAGCCGTGAGTTCAGAATAGTTTCTCATGACATCAATGGAGATGTCAGCAGGATTTCTCAAGGTTTGCCACAATACCTGATCATATGATTTATCCTTTTTGCTAACTCCGTCAAATAATAACTCCCTTGTGCATGCAGGGTATTAGAACTATGATGATAGACAAAGATAATATGGAGGACGTGACAGAGAACATGGTGGAGAAATACTTCAAGAGAGTGAAGGGGGAAGGATGGGAGGATCCTAAGTTTCTAATATCGATATTTTGTTTGTTTTTGTTAATTGCATTTATTTGTATCTATTTTTTTTAGATCGGATAACGAATATTATGGTTTTCGAAATAATAAATTATTGAAACTAGATTATATATACCAGAATTTTGAGAACTCCACCCAAAAGGTAATATTTTAAATTATTTAGTGCATTTTTAATTAAATATGTATTAATCAACATGGGATACTAAAATATAACAAGACCATACGAGGTTTTCTAGATTTATTTATTGCAAAAAATGTTTTCTATCATAAACATATATGTACCTCTGGTTTATGTATGAATACATGCATAACAAGAACATGGATAATTTCATACATCACATTAACAAGATAGAAATATTTAGAGGTTCACATTCGCATCGAGCAATAGTGTGCTCAATTTTATGCCTTGGAGTTGTAGGAGAAACCATTGATGGTGAGACCTCCATCAACACAAATAGTCTGACCTTGATGAAACCTCTTTTGGCTCTCCAAACCGACCTAATGGAGTTCTCAAAATCACAGTCTTTATTAAGTCATCATAGAGAAGCTGAAGATCACAGTTTTAGAAAGTGAATTAAAAGATTATCATGAGGTAGACCAATGGAACCATATGACAATCAATGGAATGGTTTTAGTTACTTGTTAAGACAAAGGAGTCACAACGACACCAGGAGCGATTGAATTGGCTCTGATGTTATCGCTTGCCCACTCACATGCAAGATTTTTAGCTAATTGGTTCATAGCTCCTGCATATGCACATACATACAATCATTTTATTGTAGATTCTGTTTTATGTTCGAAACAGAGAAGGTCACTCGCAGACAACGGTATAAAAGTGCAATTTAATGACTCATTTTTCCTTCTTTCATTTGCTTATGTATTTGGGGTTTCGAGAAAGGCTTCTAATATGATTTTGTTAGAAGGGCATTTTTATATCGAGTGAAATATTTATTTTGTTCTCGTTCTTGATAATATAAACTCTACATATTAGTGGATTGATGGATCGAAGTGCGGGTTCTTTAATGCGAAAAATTTTTGTGGTTTACCTCTCTTTGTTATCTAAGTGTGTACCTTTTGTTGCACCGTGTATTGATCCAACAACACAAGATACGACTCCACCGATAGAGGAATTGAACACAATGTTTCCACAACCAGAAGCCTTCAGAAAAGGATGAGCGAGCTGGCAGAAATGGTAAGCGGACTCGAAATTTGTAGCCATCTGAGATGAGAAATCTTCTGTTGTGTATTCTGTAGTTGGCTTTCCCACATATATGCCGACGTTGTTTATCTATATCAGAGATGGTTGCCAAAGGTTTAAACAAAAATCAGGTTTATCATGGATCGATGCAAGTTAGTGTAAGATCGATGACTTACAAGAATGTTGAGTTTTCCATCAAACAAAGACGAGACAATCTGCATTAGTTTCTCTCTCTCGTACCGAGAGGATACGTCACAGACCGTACCACTGACTTGAAGGCCCTTCTCTCGCCATTCGCGCAAACTTTGGTTAAGGTGAACTTCAGACTTGTCGCACGTATGGATTCTTGCCTCAAAACCAGCTAGTTCCTCGACAATGGCATGCCTAAAGAATGGACAGATATGATAAACCCTAGTTGAATAAGTATCTAAATCATCATATAAATGACGTTACGATATGTCTAACATAAGACCTATGGAATCATAAAATCGATATCACATATACAATTTGTTTATGTTTTATGAAAAATCGTGTACAAAAGGTATCTTGTACGACAAGTCGATTTAACTAAATATTGCAACGAAAATACAAATAGAAGAAGACGAACCCGAGCCCTCTCACTCCACCAGTTACAAGAGCTGTCTTGCCTTGAAGACTCCACCTGTTGTCCATTTGTGTAATGTCTTGTTATAGTTACATTAACCTACAAAATATGAGCCAAGAGTACTTATACGCAAAATGTGGTGAAAACGTCATGTTTTACATAAGCGGAGAACATCAACTACATGTGACAAACAATTTTTCATGTGAAGAAAAAACAGAAAGTTAAAGTCAAAACAAGTATGCTGACAAGAAGGTTCCGAGGATCTATGTATTGTTCTCTCTCTCTATCTCGGCGTATTGTCCAACCATGTTTTGCGTATAAATGCATGATTTGTTTGTGCTTAAATAAGGAACACGTTATAAATATATTTTGCTACTAACTTTAACGATACTAACAATGAGTTCCCAAGAAAGTCATCTTTTAGTCTTTTTCTTTTTTTTGTTGGTCTATTATGTTAGGAGCTAAGAAGTCAAAAAAAGAGTAAAACAAGTGAACTTTTAAGAATTGAACAAGTGAAGAACATATGTCTATTCTTGAACTAGTCAATAACAAACTCTAAAGAAATAGGGTTCTATCTACCAATATAGAAGACTACAACAAACATGGAGAAAACGTCAGCTGATGAATGTTAATAAAAGGAGAAGGGGATAACAACGTTTGGAGTGACTTATAATATTGAAAATTGAGTATTAACTTGATAAAATTAAAAACTTCAAGAAAAGAACTTAACTATGAATGTTGTGTGTATTTCGTGGGGTGATGAGTGTGGATACTCACTTGTAATGTCCGTGCACTAATGGTGTAACGAACTGTGGGAAAAGGATTGTTAAGTTTACAGATGTGGCTAGTTCGGAAACAATTTAGGTGTATTTCGGATGAGTTTAGGAGAGTATTTGAGTGAGAGGTGTTTGTAGTTGAACGTATATAATGTAAGTAAAACACTTTTTTTCGTATGATGGTGGAAAATCATCATGCTTTAATCTTGCTATTCAATTGCGATCCATAAAAAAATTTATATCCTATTAAATGTTAATAGAAAATGGAACGCAACTTATTGAAGTTTCCGAAAACCTCCATGGCGAGAAAAACATTCTCGAATGGGTTTCTTCCAAGCAACAATATGGTTAGATTAACAACATCCCCTTAAGCTTCTTTCTTAGAATTTATGATACAACCTTATAAGATGTGTTACAACAAGAGATAAAGGGTGTGACCGTCCTACTTGTAGACACTCTTCATAAGTATAAATGAATTTGATGCAGCGTTCCACTGCTTGAGAAGCCTTCCACTCGTGAAGATTTCTTTCACAGCAACAATCACATCAGTTCGAATCGAGTTGATATGAAAAAGTTTACTCAACGCTTTCTCTGCCAATTAGAATTGAGCTCGAACTCAGGTGATATGGAAACTTTTAATCAATGTTTTCTCGTGCGAAATTTCTCCTTTAACTTTAGACATAACAATGTATCTCAAAATCTCTATTTTCTTTCAATTATCATTGTAATGACGCACAAGTCATTGAAAAATCATAAGATGTTTATTACAGTATAAAATTGTTATAAACCCATTACAAAATTATATGAAACATAGGTGTAAAGGCATGTTAGCTATTGAATGAGAAAATATGTGAAAACTATGTATTTATTTAAAGGGGGTGATTGGTTTGATACACTGTGCTTTTGTTAGATGGATGGATGTTGGGATAAAACTCCTAGCAACCCGATAGTAAAAGTTGGATCTTGTTATCCTGAGGAATGAAAGGCTCAAACTCTCCTACAGCTCGGCTAGAAAACATTAGACATAGCGAGCGAAGCCATAACATTTGTGATCTAGTATTGGTAAATCGATGAACACTCAAAATCGCTCCAAGATCCTAGTAGCTAAATCTCTAGAATTTACAAGGAAATGAGTATCTCAATAGATAGAAAATCATTTTTAAATGTCATACAATAATTTCTTTATTTATAAGGACTAACCCATAAAACAAGTATAATAAGCAAAAATATAGGAAAGTACTTTGTGGGCAATGTAATTGCTTAGTCAACCGTCGCATAAGGCCTCAAATCTAAAACCATTCTAATCAAGTACGCTTGGTCATGAAAATCTGCTCCGTCAAAGTCAAGGTGGATGCTTGGTCGAGTGATGTATGCTCAGACCGAGTGGTCCATGTCGCTGAATGCTTTTTCTAGATCAATGATTTCGCTCAGATGAAGCATACCATCGCTCAGGCCAAGCGACCAATGTTTCCTAAGAATATATTGGTCTTGAGAGTTCCCTCAGGCCGAGCAATTCCCTATTAGATAGAACGCCTTTAGGTCTTTCAGCTTCTTGCTCCTCTAAACCTCTTCTACTCGTTGGCATGTTACGTGTTGATGATTCTAGAGCGACGTTCAATTGTTAGGTGGATAGGATAGGAATGAAATCCACTAGCAACCTGATAATAAAACCTATAGCTTGTCTTTCCAAATAAATTGCATCCTAAACCTTGTCTAGAATGTGATTAAAGAAACTTTAGTCATAGAGAACGATATCACAATACTTGTGATCTAGTGTTGATAAATCTGTGAATAACTCGGAATGTCTCCAAGAGTCCAGTAGCTAAATCTCCAGAATTAACAAAGAAAAGACACTTTTAATTCATTATAATTTAGACTTAAATGTCACACAATGGGTTCTCTATTTATAGGGACCAAACAATAATGGAAAACAAAATAAAAGAAGCTAACTTACAAAAATTCGGTAAAATTGCTTGGTCGAGCGATCAGATTTCACGGCCAATTGTCGTATAATTCTTAACCCTAAAAACCAAAACAATTTTGAAATAAGACCAGAGAAAACGATCAAGTCGAGCATTATTTGCCTTGTTCGAGTAAAATTTTGTACGATTCGAATATTGCCTGATGCATTTGTTTTTTGCTCCTTTCGGTTTTCTTTCGTTGTAGAGACCTCTTGCAGTATTTATTAATTATTCTTTTGTGTCCTCATGGGTCACTAACTAAGCTTTCTTGCCTAATTGTATAAACACGTCTCGAAACTCCTTTGTCTTGCTCATCATTGTATGAACACGTCTTGAAGCTCTTTTGTCTTATCCCTCGTTTTTTTCCTCGTGCGACTTGTGGCGGATCTAAGATCTTATTCACATCTCATCTGCTTGTATTGACTCTTCTTGATGCCTTTAGGATGTTGTAGCAAACTCTTTTGTGACCATTGGAGCGAACATGTTTTGGATCTTCTTAGCCTTAGCTGATATGATAATAGATAAACGTTCTATTATTAAATGGATGAAGTTTGATAATAAACCCCTAGTACCCGATAGCAAAATCTAAAACTTAATTCTTAAAGAATGAATGGCACAAACTCTCAAATAACTCAACTAGATTAACCTCAAACACAATGATCGATTCCACCAACACTTGTGATAGAGTTTTTATAAGTCAATTGAACACTCAAAATGTAAGATTTTGATAGCTAAATCTCTCAAGAATCAGAAAGGAAAATAATACTTTCAATATATGAAACATGGTTTTAATGTCATATAATAGGTGATTTAGTTATAGGGACCAAGCCATAAATGAAAACTAAGTAAATTAAGTAAAGCAACCAAAAAATAAAAAAGGTCTCTATCGAGCGGTTTAACCATTCAGTTGAGTTCGACAAAAGTTTTTAATCCTAAAATACATTTAGTGAAATATGTTAGGGCGAGCAATTAGTCTACTCAATCGAGCTAGAGAATGCTCGGTTGAGTTTTGAGATGCTCAGGCCAAGTGGTCAATGTAGTCTAATGCACTTTTAGCCCTAAGATGTGGCTTGGGTTAATTAAAATATCACTTGGGCCGAGCTACCTATATCTTTATGCACATATCAGAGAATTCGCTAGGTCGAACGATTCCTCGCTCAGGTCGAGCATCTTCAGCTCCTCTAGCTTCTTGCTCCACTCGGCCTATTTTACTTGTTATTAAGTCACGTGGGTCTATCTTTACACCTCTTAATGCCTTTGTAGTATCATTGAAAACGCTTCTACGCACTACCAAAAAACAGGCATTTTTCAACGGACATATCCATTGGAAAATGCCTAAAATCCGTTGGAAATGGCTCTTTCCAACGGATGGCAATGGATTTCCGTCCGTTGGGAATCGGTCGTTGGAAATTCGGATCCGTTGCAATTCGCAACGGCCTTCCAACGGATAATATATGTTGCAAAATTGTAACGGACATTTCAACGGATATCTCCGTTGGAAAATTGGTAACGGACGCCCGTTAAAAATTTTTGTAACAGATGCCCGTTGCAAATTTGCAATGGGCGGTCATTAAAAAAGGGCAACGGGCTTCCGTTACACTTTTTCAACGGACGTCCGTTGCCATTTACGCGTGAAAAATGAGCGGAAATTTAGCTTTTCAACGAGCATCAGTTGCCATTTACGCAGGGAAAATGAGCATGAATTTAACTTTCCAACGGGCATCCGTTGGAAAGTGGCGGGAAAGAGCAACGGACGTCCGTTGCAAAGTGGCGGGAAAGGGCATGGGACGTCCGTTATAATTTGGAGGGAAATAGCGTCCAACGGATGCCCGTTAGAAATTCCAACGGGCATCCGTTGGAAATCTTGAAAAAAAAATAAATATAAAATAAAATTTTTAAAATAAAAAGTTTTTCATTAAAATATTAAATTGTTCACAAAAAACTAAAACTAAAACTACGTTAATCTATCCTATTACATTTCGTTTAAATCGGCAGGGTCGATATCGTCTCTGTGATCGCCATCACCTCTAGATGGTGTTACATCTGAATCGGGACCCGGATCTTGCTGCGAAGTTGATCCCCTCCCTTGCCCCATCAACTCGATGACGCTCTCCAAGTGCTGAACTTTGGCTTCGAGCTCCTGGATCCGCCGTTGTTGCGTGAAACTCTCTTGCACTACGGGAGGTACCATCGTAGCCTCCTTGACGATATCCTTTTCAAACGCCCCGAGACCGTATAGACGTCTCTTATACAGTCTCACCGACTACAAGACAAACAAAAGTAACGTTCGATTTTTACAAATTATTTTATTAATAATCGAGAAATAAAATAATGAACTTTTACCTCTAAATAAATTTTGTCCTTTTGTAAATGACTGAGTTCGCCGGGACTTGAACCGCAAGCTTGAGATTGCTGTGTGATCTTCTCCGTCACAGCTCTCACGGTTTTTTCTGCTCGAGGATCGACAAGTTCGGGTTTGTCGACCTCTTCCCCGACAACCGGCTTCTTCTTGGCATGGGTTTCTAATACCAGCTCAAGAAGAATCGGTTCTCTTTCTATCCGTTGCATCGATAATATAAAATAAATGTAGTTAGATAAATATTTAAATAAAAAAATTAAGATAAAGAAAATTTTACCAATTCTTTTCTTCGTTTCCGGAAGGATTTTGATCCCGAAGTATGGCGATGCGGACCATCTCCGGGAACCTTCTCACCGTAGCGACATTGTTTGGTCTTCTCGCTCTTGGCCTTGAAATCTGCGGACTCCCAATGCTGAGTCATTTTGCTGAAAACCGCTTCTTTTGCCCATCTCGGTTTTCTATTGCTGGCGTAGTAGTTGCGCTTTGCACCGTTCATCATCAGGCGCATCCGAACCTGCATGTCGCGCATCCATGCTGTGTAGATGCGCAACGTATCCTTTCGCATCCATCTGTATGAGCACTACAAACAAAGTTATATAATTTTTAGTTTTATAATATACATATATATATATAACGAAAAAGTTGAAATTTAATTAAAAAAACTTACAATAAAAGTTTGCCACCATCGCTGGCGCACAATTTCTGGCGTAACTTGCCAAGAATAGTATAATTCGTCCCGTAAGGACCCTTGGATAATGAGGTTGTTGGTGTGTTTAAGTACATCATCAACATCAAACCTGCAAATCAAAAATAAAAAGTTAGATAATATTTATAACATATAACAATACAAATAAAAATAGTAATTTTTTTACCATAACATCCCAGGAGAATGTTCTGGATCGATGATCGGAAGGGTTGGACGCCCATCGAAATCATCGATCAACGAATCGAGATCTATTATATCGTCATCGTCATCAAATATCGGTGGTGCCGATTCTAGTGACGGAGGACGATATGGTGGTGGCGGCGGCGGGGAGGATTTCGAAGTGTTTGTGGGTGAAATGTGAATTTGAGAAGAGTTTTTTCTTTGTGATTTATGTTGAAATAAGAACTGTTCAATGGGTTTATATATGTCGAAATTTCCAACGGTCATCCATTGGAATTTCCAACAGATGTCCGTTGGAAAACACGTCATCTCGACGGACGGAGTAAATTGACGTAACGTACTGTATTCCCAACGGGCATCCGTTGGAAATTCCAACGGATGTCCGTTGGAAATGCGTGTTCCCGAGGCAACGGACGGCTAAATGGCGGCTCGTCTCCCGTCACAACAGGCATCCATTGGAATTTCCAATGGATGACCGTTGGAAAAATCGGCAGACTAGGGTAGGCATCATTACCTATACCGACGGGCATCCGTTGCAAATTACCAACGGACGCCCGTTGGAATATTGCTAACAGGCATCCATTACAAGTTTCCAACGGACGCCCATTGGAATATTGCTAACGGGAATCCGTTACAACTCACCAATGGATGCCCTTAAAAATATTCCAATGGGCATCCGTTACAAATTACCAACGGATGCCCGTTGGAAATATCGAAAACTTAGAAAAATTTTCTAAGTGTCGGGGGCGAATTCGTGTATAAACGGGCATCCGTTACCAATTTTCAACGGATGTCCATTGGTATTAGATAATTCTAAGTTTTAATGCATCTAACATCGTTTACATAACCTATTCGATTGTATTAACATTTTGATTGTTCGATTACACATCATATACATTACTACACATCATGAACGTTACAATTCATTTACATTACACATCATCTACATTTATTACACATAATAGACATTATTGTATTTAAATTTCTTCTTCAGTAGATTCATCGATGGGCGAGTCTTCCTTTGCTTGTTCTTTGAATTCATCGTCGTTTTCATCTTCAGCATCTTCTGGTTCAACGTCTTCATAATAGCGTATGAGTTCTCCATCTATGTCATTTCTCGCAAGAATCTCCTCGCGACTTGTATCAATTAAACGAATCGGCTGCGGATGTTCGGGTTGCAACGCATCTTCTTTATCATCAGAGCTTATGATCCCTTGTGGCTTGTTCTTTACTATGGCCCACCACTCCTCTCTTCGACATTTCGATGTTGTTGGATATTGCACGTAACATACTTGATCTGCTTGATCTATTGTGATGAATGGATCATACTTACCATATTGTCGTGCCGGGTTGACGTCAATTCCTCCCCAACGGTTTTTTCGTATTCCACGTCCTACGATTGGGTCAAACCAATGACATTTAAAAAGCATCACCTTCAACCCAACGAGACCGGGATATTCCAGTTGTATGATTTGGGGCAAAATTTCATAGAAGTTATCACCCTCTATATCACTATTAACGCAAACGCCATAGTTGTATGTGCTTCTATATTTTCCGTGTTCATACGTGTGGAACGTGTAACCGCGAGTAAACAAGATTGGCCAACACATGACATTTCGTGCGGGACCATTAGCTAAATCTTTTAACCACGTAGGAAGTCTTTCATCAGAACATTTCACCTGTACATATAATAAAAAAAATTAATACTTTTATATGCAATTAATTTAAATAGATGTGTACACGAGTACTTACGTAGTCTCTAAACCACGATCCATAATGTCGAACTTTCATGTCTGTGAGTTCATATGCATTTAGATGAGGATATATACCAAGCAATTCTTCGTCAAATATCCTGAATAATGAAAATACGTTACATTTTAATATATATATATATATATATAAGATTGAAATTAATATGTACCATGTACGTACCTTTCAAACGGTAATAACTCTTGACAATCTAGTAGTATATATGTGTGGACGTGATTATACTCCTCTGGTGTTAACCAATATTCATCGAATTTACCTCCTATGCGTCCAATCGGTATAAACATTTCAGAAATTGTACCAAACTGCGGATTGTATTGATACAGATAGTTTGTGTGATCATCCGTTGCACGACGTTCTTTCGTTTGAATATGGGACTCGAAATAAAATATGCTGAAATATGGGATTTCTTTCAGCAAGTATTGTTTGACAATAGATCCTTTGATCGCTGGTTTGTTTTTGCTTTTTTCTTTAAATGAAAGAAAGACCTTTCGAAAGGATACATCCATCTGAATTGAACTGGCCCACCGAGTATAGCCTCATCTGGTAAATGTATTGGCAAATTCTCCATTACATCCAAGAACGAAGGCGGAAAAACTTTTCCAATGCACATAATACTTCAGAGATATTGTTTTTCATTACTTCCAAGTCATCACCTTTTAAATTCCTCAAACATATATCTCTGAAAAGTATGCTGATTCTGCATAACACATCGTGAGCATTCCGTGGTAAGAGCTCAGCAAATGCAATTGGAATGAGCCGATGCATGAAAACATGACATTCGTGACTTTTCAATCCGATCAGCCTCGAACCAACAATATCCACACACCGAGCAATGTTCGATGCATATCCATCGGGAAACTTAACGTCCACTTTTAACCACTTTAATAATGTTGTTTTCGCCGAACCAGAGAATCTGAATACCGGGACAGGTGACCTTCCATCTCGTAATTCCAACTCAGGTTGTCAGCATATTGACTTCAAACCTTTTCTTGATTGTATATTATCCTTGGTTTTACCCGTCACATTCAAAACAGTATTTATAATGTTATCGAAAAAGTTCCTCTCGATGTGCATAAAATCTAAATTATGATGTAATATCAATGATTTCCAGTATGGTAGTTCACAAAAGATACTATGTTTATACCAGTTATGCCATTCACCTTGACCTTTTGGTTTACGATGCCCACGATCTCCACCGCATTCAACCGATTCTTGTAAATCACCCATTGTGTTCAATCTTTCGTAAAGGATTTGTGTTCCGGTTTGCATGCACGGGCGCCTCTTATTTTTGTGCCACGTTCTTCCGAAAATGTTTTTTATCTTTCCGGAAAGCATGGCCACGAGGAAGAAATATTCTATGACAATCAAACCAACTACCATGTACTAATTGAAATACATATGTATCCTCCAAACAATATGGACATGCCAATCTTCCATGCGTACTCCATCCAGATAACATTCCATAAGCATGAAAATCGCTAATTGTCCAAAACAAGACCGCTTTCAATGTGAAATTTTGCTTAGTACTGACGTCATAAGCAAGGATTCCTTCGTTCCACAACTGTCGTAATTCATGAATTAAGGGCTGCAAAAAGACATCGGAACTATTCTTCGGATGTTCTGGTCCTGGAATCAACAACGTCAAAAACATTACCTCTATTTTCAAACACATCTCGGGAGGCAAATTATACGGGGACAAAATCACCGACCACAGAGAATATTGACTTCCAGATTGTGCATAGGGACTAAAACCATCCGTGCACAAGCAAAGATAGACCTTTCTCGTTTCATACGCGAACTCGGGAAATATTTCATTGAAATCTTTCCAAGCCTTACCATCCGATGGATGTTGCACTATACCTTCGACCGTTCAGTGTTCTGCGTGTCATCTCATTGCCGCAATAGTTTTTTTTATTCATATAACCTTCTCAACCTGTTTCCTACAGGCATATAGAACATTTTCTTCTATGGTACATATTTACGTGAAGATGGTTTTTAGGCCGAAATCTGCTTGCACCGTAAAACTTGCATTCCAACAAGTCTTTATCATTTCCCTAAAACAACATGCAACTGTTTCTACAAATATCAATTTTCTCATGCGGCATTCCCATATCTTTTAACACATTCTTTCTTTCGTAGTATGTCTTAGGAGCTTAATTATGTTCCGGTAAATATTCTCGCATTGTTTTGCAAAATGAATCCATGCAATTTTCAGCCACATTATAGTCTATTTTAATACTCACCAATCTTGAAGATAAAGATAAACGAGACTGACCTTCATGATAACCTTCATATATAGGTTGTTTCACCAAATCCAATAGGTTGAAGAATCGACGTGCATCGATGTTCAGCATCTCTTCATGCGTTTATTCATTAAGAGCTCTAGGAAAAGCATCTGACACCATTTCCACATATGGATTGGTCGTTGATGTTTCATAAATAACTTTTTCATTTCGTTCTACTTGTGCATCTTGCACAATATCTCTAACACCGCAATTTTCACCGTGAAAAACCAAATTTCGTAATTTTCAACGAAACCCACCTTATAAAGATGTTTGCAAACAATTTCTTGACTTCGATACTTCATGTTTTTGTATCTTTTGCATGGACATAACATTGTCCCGCGTTCTTGACACAAAGGCTGCATCGATGCAAAACTCATGAATTGCTCCAATCCGTGTAAGAATTCTTGCGTAATCTCTTCGGTTACATGATTTTTTCTTCTATACATCCACTCTCTTGATCTATATATATTTCGATTTGAAGACGGCGACATTTTTTTGAAATTTTTTTTGTTATTGATGGTTTGATGCACTCTTTGGTATGATCTAAATAGTGAACATTCAAACGGGCATCCGTTGGAATTTACAGTGGATGGCCGTTGGAGGAGGTTCACGTGAATTAATTTAAGACGGTAGCCTCGAAATTAACAATTTCAACGGGCATTCGTTGAAATGTTATCCAATGGATAATTTCCCGTTAAAAGTGCTTACAAACCCGTTATTTTTTCATATTACAATGGTTAGATCTTATGAATTACGATTTTGTAATTATAATCATTTAATTTCGATGTCTTGTAGTGAACAAAAACCAAAATCAGCATCTTTACATCTATTATCGAATCTAAAAACAACCCTCATAAATTGCATCACCATCGGGAATCGTTTTCCCGTTCCCGACGGTGAGACAGTTTATGAAAGTTGTTTTAGATTTGACATTAGATATTAAGATACTTATTATTGATGATTTGAATTAAATCTAGGTTCAGATGTAAATAAATATTCCAACGGAGATTCGGCATCTTTTCATCTATTATCGAATTCAAAACAACCTTTATAAACTTTAACACCGTCGGGAATCCTTTTCCCGATCCCAACAGTGAAACATTTCATCAAAGTTGTATTGGATTCAATAATAGATATTAAGATGGTTTTTATTGATGCTTTGAGGTAACCGTAGGTTTCGATATATATAGCAAATATTCCAACGGACATCCATTGGAAATTGCAATGGATGCCCGCTGCTTCTTCGCGGTAATTTAATTCGACAGTTGAACCTCGAAATTCACAATATCAACGGGCATCCATTGCAATTTCTAACGGGAATCCGTTACAGTTTGCAACGGATGCCAGTTAGTATTCTTTTCCCCGTTTTCTAACGGATCTTCCAACGGATAAGGCCAACGCATATAATCCGTTACACTTCGTTAAAAATCGCGACGGATTTCAACGAATATTGCAACGGAATATATCCGTTACAATTGCGTTGAAATTTGTAACGGATTGCAACTGATTTTTGCTCGTTGAAAATATCACCAAATCCGTTACAATCCATTGGTAAATGTTTCCAACGGACGGATCCGTTGCGCCGTCCGTTGGAAACTGCGAGTTTTTTTGTAGTGACGATAATTCGAGAGAACATGTTTTGGATCTTCTTAGCCCTAGCTTTCATCGTTCGCACTTGTTGTTCCATTTGGAGTCTTGTCCTTATCATCATCTCTTTATTCAAAACGATTTGACCATAAATCAATATCATTGTAAGCATCAAAAGTAGCCAACTCAGCGACATTTAAAGTTCAAATATGTTATATTAACTACTTAGTTAGACTTTTAGATGTCATGATTGATGCGTTAGCGGACTTTAAAAGGTTCATGCATCATAATCATAAGCTACGAATTGCGCCTTTCAGGGTGTCTTTTTTTTTTTTTTTGCACAAGCACCGACACCAAGTCTCTCGATTGCAAGATTGTTCTATCACACCTCTTGTTGGTCCATTGAGCATGAGATCACATGGGTGTTCTCTCATCTAGTTCTTTCAATTAATATGACGGTTCTTTCTTCTGAAACACGTCTTTAGAACCCTACAACAACTTAGAAAAAATACTCGACGCAATATGAGTTAGCTCCTTTAGAAAGCAATACCTCTTTATGTGTAAGTACAATCATTAGTTGTGATAAAAAAGTTGTGTTCTATCTCAAACTTATAAAAATAAACGTTATCCCATGGTTGTGCTTTGAGATACTTTTATCTAGGTTTCTCTCGAGACCTCACTAATCTTATCGTGATCGACCTCATGGTCATCCATTTTCTCATATCTCTCATTCGTCTACATTTGTTGTTGCTCCATTGTATCCCCTTATCTTTTAAATTCAAAACTACAAGCAACTCTCACTTTGTTGCTTCATATTGCTTGCAAATCTCATCCAAGTTATAAGATATATAATCAATTACTTGTACCATGTTGCAATCTGATTTTATCACATATTCTTCATATGACAATACAGACATGGTTTACCAAAGATGGAACCAATCACAAGTGTTGTCGTTCACTGTATTAGATATTTTCTAGTTAAGTTGTAGGAGGGTTTCGTGTATTCATTCTTTTGGAGAACAAGTTTCAAGTTATACTATCGGGCTACTAAGAGATTTAATTTGAAATTACATCCATCTAACAATAGAACATCGATCTAAGATCTTACAAAGTAGTACTATAGTCTGGTTCTTGTGTTAGATTATTTATTTATTTAATTAAGTATAGTTTTGGTTTACATTTTTTTCTTCAGTGTAGGAAAATAAAAAACAAAAAAATGTAAAAGAAAAAACAAACAAAAAGGAAGAAAAAAAAAGTAAATAAAAGGAAGAAAAGAAAGAGAAGAGAAAAATAAAAGAAAATTAAAAAACAAAAGGAAAAAAAGGAAAAAATAGAAAGTGTTTTAGTTAGAAAATAAAAAAAAAGTATTAGGAACTATACGAATGGGACTAAAGTATAGTGATGCAGTTATTCTCTTGTAGAATCAAGATTTAATTTAAATTCATCAAAAAATAAATTTAAATGTGTTTCTTGAGTTCTAATCTAAATCAAACAGGAAGCCGAGAAAATGATAAAAGAACAAAGTGAATTCGTGCAAAACAACATAGCCCGGGTGGCATAACCTAGTAGCACAACCCATGTAGACATTTTATATGTTCAAATAAGTTTGTAGAAAGTTCAGCTAACTAATTTCCGGGTTCAATCGTCCACTAACTCTTATATGTCCTTTTAATTGCGGTTCTCCAGCAAAAAGTATCTGATTTATACGAATCTTTTTCTCGTATCTGATTATTTTTTTCTGGAGGTAAACCAATTGATTCTCGAATCTTATTAGGAATGCTCCAACAAGACTGATGCGGAACAAAATGAATAGTCCTTACATATGTCAATTCCTATTGTTTTTCCAAGTAAAACTTTGAACTCAAATCATGGATTTGTATATCAACGGATCACTATTTGACAACGACTAAAGCATGGATACAAGGATATTTATCAATATCAAAGGTTCTATAAATGCATGTTTGTCTTCTCAAATCCACCGAATTTGTTTTCCATCCGGACCAATGATATTTAATTCGAGTGAATAGTTGTTTAGTTCATGTACCTACAGTTTCATTGACTCCATGAATCGTGTGTGTGATATGTTTTCTAAAGAAGGTATTAACTTCTGTGAACATCATCCGTTGATGGAATATTTTCTATGATTATTGATTACATTTAGCTACTTTTAACGTTATTGAATCCAACATTGGCCAGAATGAGTATTTCCTTGCATCTTTAAATATTGAATAGATAGATTCAACTCCATTCCAAGTATCAATGTTATATCGCTCTCTAGAAAAATAACATCTTACCCAATTTCTAGTCCAACACTATCTTCGAGTAATTATCAGCTTAAGGGTACTTAGTATTAAATTTATCATATAGCTTGTGAAATCGAGTCACCGAGTACGCCTTGACACGTTGTCTAAAAATTATTTGCTATAGATTTCCTATATGTTTTCCTACAATGGTAATCTTTGAATTTCACATTTTAAAATAAATGTCAACTATGAAACTCACGTTTAGCGCTCTTGTATACCTCACTTATCGCCTTGGTAATACTTTTATTTCATCCAAAATGAAAACAAAATCAAGATCATCTGGTGTTATCTATTAAAGATTTGTCATAAACTATGTCCAATCAATATCATTTTCAAAGTTAACTAATCCTAAAAGCAATTAAATAATGGTGAAAATTGTTGTTTGACCGATAAAAATGATCAAGACTCCATACGCATTATTCAAGAAAAATTCCAGCCACGGTAAAAACTTTTCTTAATGATCTAAACACCCCTTTTCCCCTTCTAATACAAACTCTCAACGCAACAAAAATATACTTGAACCTCTTAATATTGTCTAATTCAAGATGTGTAATAGATCATTCATCCACCTTCTTTAGCATATGCAAGTAACATTGAAACATTTGAAAACTAGTTTTTGGATTACCGTGTACAACATATGCAATCAGCTTCTTCCCTCCCATGTAGTAGAATATGATATTTTTTATACCAAAACATCCATGCACCATCGTTCTTATATTTCTTGGAATCGATATATTTAGTTATCTCTTGTATTGTTTGTTTGAAATGTATTGAACCATTTTTTATGAACATATAAAGGCCATTTGGATTCGGAATATCTTTGTTTGCATATTGCATAAAATGTTTTCATCGAAATCATTACATTAAATCTGAATCATTCAAGGCATGAAGTCTTTCTAAACAAAAGCACAATTTCTTATTTGTATGCAAATTCTTGACACACACTAATGTCTAAACTGTCGTTCCAATCAAGACTTGAAGAACAAACAATCATTATATCATCAAGACACACTTCATTTCCAGCTCAACACATGCTTCATTTTTAACTTAATTTATGGCTTCAACAGATTCTTCATTTTAATTCCATTTGTTGTTTCAACACATTCTTCATTTTCAACTTCATTTTTTATTTCATCATGTTTTTCATTGTCAACGTGTTCTTCATTTTTTAGCTTGGTTAAACATACTTCGATAGGTGGTAAAGGCTCATATGCTATTATGCACAACCCTGAACTATGATCTTCTTCACAAAATGTTTGAAAACCATCATCATTATTGTCTTACCTCACCATGTAAGACATTTCTGCATCAATCCTTTTTAACAAATAGCTAATAACATCTTCATTGAGTAATATGTATGTAGGCTTCTTTGGTTGTAAACTCATCGAAACATATTTCAATCTTATCTTATTCGTAAATTTATTCATATAATCAATCTTCATATTGATGTGATCAATAAGATCATTGTATTTCACACTGTACAAACTTTTATCAAACACTATTGTATAAACTTCATCAATTTCTGAGACCCAACGTATTGATCATCATATGAGAATTTGTGATTACACCCTGATAATCAAAATGAAGTACTACTCACTCGTTAGTTCCATCAAAATTCATCCTACATAACGAAATGATACCAAATTCGTCAATAAAATTAACATGTATATGCAATATAGCAAAGGGAAGAATAAGTATTACAAATTTTGTGACCCTATGGATCAGCCCATAACAACGTGCCACTGGGTTGTACCACCCAGATTGTGTTGCTGGATTATGCCTCATAACAATATGCCCTTACCCGGAGATATAATCTAGTGGCATTTTATAAATTTTCACACAAAAAAAATGTGTGATATATGTTTGTAGAATAGATGATAATGATGTTGATGATGATGAATCCAAAAGAAGAATGATCATATAAAAAAAAAAGAAGAACGAGCATGCATTTCTGATTTTGAAGTGGAATAAGACTCTTATATAACGTAGAAAATGTGTGGTTGAAGAAGAAGACATTGATATGGAGTTTTTTTTCCCCTACAAAAGTATGTAGGTAAAAAAAAGGTCATTATGTATCAACCAATTATAATCATTTGCTTTCATCCAATAAAATTGCAGAATATTGTTTAGGAGGGAAAGATATGTTCGTTTTTACATTAATATTATGAAATGGAAGGTTATTGCACGTTAAATGTTGGTCAAAGTTCATGGGGGATTTTGTCTATCTTCGTTAAATTCATTTCAAAATGAACACCAAGTGTAGTTGTGAACGTGTTCAATGATTGAGGATATGCCAAATAATGTCAAACAAAAAAGACAAAGAAATATATACTGAGAAATCATTAGAAACGACAACTCTAATATTTGAACCATCCTTTCTTTCATTACTCCTCCAGTTTTCAGCATCAAAAACTGTTTTCAATAGTTATTGCTCGTGCCCTGACCTTCTTTGATCTTCTCCTTGTTCAGTCGTCTTCTGAATCTCTGAAGACAGCTAAAACTACAGAAATGTTGATCATTTTTCTTGTAAGTTACGGCGTATGGACAATGTCGCTTACATTGAGGGCATAATGGCCGGGAACAACTATTGTTGGCTGCGATTTCATACTTAGAATATTGACCAGGTTTCATAAGTGGGTCCGGACCAAGAATGCACTCCACATGGACGGTTACACAACAACTATCACATGTGTAGAACAGTCTTTCTGGATCCATTTTTCTCTCACAGATCTCGCACCAGTATGTAGACTCTGCGTTTTCTTTTCCACGAAGGATGAGAGGATGCTTATCATGCTTGTACCTTACCATAGGTGGTAAAGTGATGCACCTGAAGTCTAAACAAAGTCGCATTCGATGCATTGCATCTTTTTCTGGCTGTTTTTGTCTTTGCAGCCGAAACAGGTCTCATAATCGAGCGATAAGGATGTGGAGAATAAAGGATGTGAATGACCTTTATGGTTAAACGGCTCAGAAACTGAAGCACAACGCACATCTACCTCAAAATGACATTTATCTTCGAAACACTTATAAAAAAATCCGCTCCTCTTGCGGTAACAGACATTGCAAACATTGCAATCTGTTGCGCTGGTGTGTAGTGTAAGACGGTGTGGATGTAGAATGAACCATATCTTTCGAGGTAGACTGGCACATGTTTCATGTAGAATGAAACCGCAATCGCTTTGCGTACACCTATAGAGATTACCAAATTGTATCCTGATAGGAAGGGCACATGCATGGCAATGCTCGCTTCCATCGAAACCACAACCCTCATCCTTGTTCAGTTTAAGAATATGATGCTCGTGGCTGAAATGACGTATTCTTTCCTCATCTATAACCTCGAATGGCTCGACATCTTCTTCTGGCTCTTCGGGTTCTCCTTCGAGTTCTTTACCGTCCCATACATCATCTCTTGTTGCACACTTTGAGTGGACAACATAATGGCAACCTTTGGTGCAAGAATATGCACCAAAATTGTTGTCGACGGCTTTGCGACAAACGCCGCAAGACCATTCTTCTCGACTGAGAGAAGAAACACGTGAGAGACGATGTTGATGGCGAGAGATCCTAATGACGCGGGGTAAGTCGATGCAATCTCTATGGACCATAAAATCACATTGGTTATGACAGATGTAAGGAAGAGAAGAAGCACCACTCAAACCACAAGCGTTGCAGGTGAAGGGTAGAGGTCGAGGGAGTAGGGTGAGAGGATGCTCATGGCACTTAGGATGGTCCACATGAAGAGCCGGTTGATCCTTGGCGCAACGCAGATGCAAGAAGAATTTGCAGATAGGACAGTGATACACCAATCCTTTGAGCTTTTGCCGGCACCAGTTGCATTTGATCGAAGCTTTACGCATATCTCGATCGAGGGGTCGGAGCGTAAGACAGTGTCGTGGATGATAAGGGTGATTGATCTCGAGCGGAGACTCGGCACATCCTCTATGGTAATCCATGTTGCAAGTCTTGCACTCGTAGCCATCGACTTCGTAATCTCCTAATGAACAAGCGCACATGTAGCAGTAGAGATCTGAGGCCTTACTAGGTTTCAAAGGATGAGGGTGAGTAGGCAACTTCACTGATTCATCCATTGCTCTTGTGAAATTATAGAGGCTTTTCTTCTTCTTCTTTCTCTCTTTGGATATTGGATTATGAAAAATGAACGAGGAGTTTACGAGAGAAGTTTCTAGTGGTAATCTTCGAGCTGGAATTCTAAATACTTCTCGTAGTATTATTATATAGGCCTTTTTTTCTTGGCATTGTTTGCACGACACATACATTTTGTTATAACATTAAAATAAAACGATTGACCCTCATGGCGTGGATCATCATATCTTCTCGTTTCTCAGTCGTGGATCTCAATGTAAATGTATTTTCTACTCAATTGTTTTTGCCTATGCTAATATCTCCCAGTCGTGGATCTCCATAAAAATGTCTATATGAATTGTTTAATGGGATCTATGGACTCGAACGGAGTGGATCTCCACAACGTCTTATGATTAAATAATATTAGATGAAACGATTTGAATATTAAACATCCTTTACTAATAATTTGTTTGAAAAATATGAAATGGTCCATTAATAAAGATTTATGAATAAAATTTATAAATAACGATGCCAGAACCAAAATGTACGATCTCTTTTTTTAGGCAAATTTTACATTAGACCCAGTGGTAAATGACGATCTGCCGAATAATCATCGAAAAAAAAAACTAATGAGAAAAAAAATTTAAACTTTCTCCAAACTTATTTACTTATATTAGTAATTAAGTAAAGGTCTGCACATATAAGGGTTTTGTGTTCTTTATACATGGTATGTGATTTAATTCTTACGGCATAACTTATTATCTTCGAACTTTGATCATTTAGTTTTCAAAAGTTATTTATTCAACGAAAATATCGACCTAAAAAAGTTAAGAAAATGAATAAAAAAAGATGTATAATCATCGTACAAAATCAAAATAATCTGAATATATATATATATATATATCTGCCATTCATAAAATTCGAAAGATGATATCTTCAAAATCTTTCATATAATATTCTCACTATAATGCGAATAGTAATGTAAATGCAATAATAAAATAGTAATCTTCAAAATCTTTCATATCAATTCAGATATTCATATTTTTAAAAATAAAATACCTGTTTGATTAGAAAGTATAGATAATAAATATTAAAATCATTAGTCGATTTGAATATTTCGTGCAAACAAGTTTTAAAAAATAATTTTCATAACAAATTACTAATACTGATAATTATAAAAAAAAATTGTTTGTGCGTACCACCAATCATTCATGTTTTAATTTTCAAGTATTGTATTCAAAATTGATAGAAATACTCATATTTTACGATTATAAATTATAATGTTATTGTCGAATAATATATTAATTTTGAACTTTCAAATTTATCCATAACCTTAAATCATGGATAACATGTATTTATAAATATGATAATTCATTAATAAAGATTTAAAAAATTAATTTATATATGATTTTAATATTTTAAATAAAATCTATTTATATTTATATATTTGATTTCTCTAAAATAAGTTATAAACTTTAATTTCAATGGGAGTGATTAAAGACCATGTGCTTACTCATTCCTCGAATCTCCCGATCAAAATATCTTCGACAATTTACACGGGATTCCCGGAACTACTATTAATTTTCCCATTTCCCCATGTCAACCTCACAGTTATCCCAACCGTCCTATTAAAAAAACTACATTTAAGTGTTTCAAATTCAATTAACAAATTTCTTCATTTGATTAAAGTAGTTTTAAGTAAATATATTTTCTAATTTATAAAGAGCACAATTTAAAAATATATGAGTTTGTTTACAAACGTCTAATTTTATACATAAAACAAAGTATCATTCAATTTATGCACCTTTGTGTATCATTTTAATAAATACAGTACTATATGATTTCAAACTAAAGCAGCTTGCAATGCAAATGAATCAAAATTATACTTGCTTACGTTATTAGAAACCTTAGATTGGAGATTCGTTCAATCATCTGCATACCTCAATTTGGATAATAGGTATTATGGATAGTACTTAAATTCTTAAATTAATTTTTAGAATAAATTATTAATTTTTGTTATGAGTTAGGTGGAAGTGTGTATTTGATATTTTAGTGTCTAGTCCATCTTAATATAAATATTCTAGCATCTGCGATGTCTACGTTCAAATATCAAATCTGGACGTGAAATGTATTGTGTTGTATTGTTTTATATCGATTAGAATATAAATTATAAACTTTTATATATAATATTGAATAATCCTAAATTTTTTACCTCGTTTTATAGTTGAATTAGAATTGAATACATATTTAACATGTAACAATATTGAAGACGATATTTTTATCTTAAATCTTTTCAACCACTACTAAAAGGAAGTGATATTACAACATATAATGTGTCGGAAAAATATAACAATAAAAATACCAATGTTGAAAATTTTCGAAAAACTTTGTCCCACAATTGAGTACAAATTTTCGAGAATGTTTGCATATAAATATAACATATTATTACATGATGACAAATAATATTCCAAAATATTCTTCATATTAATCACATTAACTCATATCCGATTGTAGCGATTTCATATCCCAAATTCGCTCTTACATTTAAGTGATTCCCTTGTAAATACTTAAAACTAAATATTAATAAAAGACACATTTCCTTGAAAAAAAGTAACATGATATCAGAGCAATTTTATGTCATAAGTCGATTAACGTTAACCTAGATTATTTTTTCTTCTTCTCATCACTATCAATAGCAGCTACACGTATTGAGGATATGACAAGCCATGAAGACACAACATCCGAGACTCGAGTACGACACTTCGAGTACGTGAAATCCCCTTGAACTTCCAGTATTAACTCAATCCCTCCAAAAGAGCAGGAATCATCATCACTATGATTCAACTCCGAGGAGACAACAATTATGAATAATGGACGAAACATATTAGCCACACTTTGAAAATGAAGTGAAAAGTTGGATTTATCAATAGAACAATATTTTTGCCGACACCAAAATACCCCGAGTGTGAAAAATAAGGATCAATAAACTCTATGCTCGTAGAATAGATTTTCAACTTGATATATCCATATGTTGAACATCAATTTCGACTATGGAAGAAGTTTGCCTCTATGGCGAAACATATGCAATATGATTCTGGTCGGGAATTGATGAGAACATCGACAACGAAGATGCACCAAAGGAAGGTGACACCAAAGATGAGTTAACTCAGGTCCAACTTAAGGGAGACTCGCATTCTCCATAGAACCATGCCTCGACCAACACACCTAAGTCGATGCAAGTAAGACATATCCTACTAGAGTCACCATGGAAATTCAACCACATGATAACACATCATGGTAGGATAAGCTATTATTCTTTCATCCTCAATAAAAAAAAAAGAAATGTAACACTAACAGCCCTTAGTCCTTCACAAGTACATGACATGCAAGTGAAATTGATCTATGAGGTAAAACCTAAATTTAATATTAAAGCTAGTGTTGTTTGTAAAGCTTTGAGTAATCAAATATCGGTGTTACTAGATGTATAGTGATCAAACTTAATTTACTCTATCATTTTTCGTACGTTTCTATATTTTTGCATCATTGTAGTTCCCTTTTACATCTTTTTGTGTTATTTTGTGATCTTATACAAGTAATAGGAACTAAGGAGTTACATAGGAGAAACGTGACAACTTCCTGCATGAAAACAAGTATTTAAAAAATAGATCTAGTCAAAACGCTCGGTCCGAGTGATTTTATGCTAGGTCGAGCATACTAAATTACATCTCTACATAACTACAACCAATGAATGAAGGAATTCCATCTTGATTTCGATGATGTCATCGTCAATTCAATTTCTTACTCGAAGGTTGTGTCTTCAGCGAATTGTCATACTCATCATCCATTAATTCAACATACACTTGCTCATCCATGTCCATAAGTTATGGAAGTTGAGTTACTTGTAGTTCTTCTCGGTGGTTTTTGGTAAATGTCACGAGTTGTGTCTTCCACCTGATCAATTCATTGTCAACTGCGAGTTCATCTCGCAGCATTCTACAAAATTCCACCATCATAAGTTGCATCTATATATGCAAATGAGCCACTTATTTACCTTGCGTTGATTCGTCGTGATGAATTCTTTAGTTTGACATATAATATGCTACAAAAACAGAACATTCACTATAAAAACTATCAAGGAATAACGAAATAGAGGATGAACAAATTTCACAATCGTTCAAGAACTTGTTTCTATCTCAATTTCACTCGCTCTCATGTGTTTTTTGTGGATTTCCTTGTACGAGATATATGAGAACTCGAAGAACTAAAATTTTGAGTAAACCCCCACAAATATAACTAGACCTTGGTATTACAAACATATGACATAACACATTGTGTTCTAGTTCCCAAAGCCTAATTCTCGCAACTTGAAATCAACCTTTTCAAATCCTTTCTTCTTTTCTTTTTATTTGAATGATCTTCTTTTTATTTTGGTTGATCCTACTATGATGACAGATCAACAAATAACACTATGGAAGGGTTAAACCTCTAATAACTTTGTAAAAGGACCTGAAACTTGTTCGTTGATGGATGAATATTCTAAACCCACTTAAAATCCGACCAGAAAACTATGAATACAAAGGTGACAAAACATCATTTGTGGTCTAGTGTTGATAAATCGATGAATACTCGGATCTCTAAACCAAGACTTTTGTAGCTAGATCTCAAAGAAATATCAATAAAATGCAATTATCTCTTATAAAACTGGTTATCTAGCTACAACTTCATGCCTTGGGTTTATAATGAAAAACTGAAGAAAAGAATTCAAAATTCAATTCGCATGCTCCGATGCGATAGCTCGGGTCCACGTTACTCAATTTCACCTACATTATCGTGTGCTCTATCTTCACCTCCCATTTTTTTATTTTTATACCTCGGGTCTCATTTGGCATCGTTGCTTGAGCATGGGATTTAGTTTTTCATTTAGTTTCTTCTTTGGATTCATTTGTGTGTATAATGAAAATGTGGCCACTATTTGTTTTTATTCGTGTCAACTTGGAAAACACACATGTTTGCCTAATAATACACTAATTTCATATCTCATTCGTACTTTGCATTGTCTACTCTAATATTTGGATACCTCCATTACCAAGTATCAGTGGGATAAAATATTATATCTTATTTATTGATCAATGTTTGTAATTTGTATAGGTTTATTAATTTCAATGTAAGAGTGATGTCTTTAATAAGTTTCTCCATTTTCTAGTTTACAATCAAACACAGTTTGAAAAATCTATCAAAGTTTTTCAATGTGGTCACGAGGGATAATTTGATAATCCCTCTGCCATGCGTATCCCTTATTCAAATGGTACACTAATATGATTTTCTTGTTCACAATCTCTCAACAAAATGGGAAAACTGAGTGTATGATTCGAACCATGAACAACCTCATTCGAACTCTCTTTCTTCTAGCCTCTATACTATCTTATTTTTTTGGTAGAAGCCTTACATGTCTCCGTTCACCTCATAAATAGCCTAGCCAACGACATACCTTTCACAAAACTCCATAGGAAACCCGTTAAGCATGACCATCTTAGGATATTTGGGTGATTGTGTTTTTGGAACCTCTACACCACCTCGCCTCACAAACTTTGCTCAGAGTCCACCCTTGTATATTCTTAGGATACCCGAACTATCATAAAAATGTTTTCCATTGTCTTGACCTACATACCCGGCAAATTATCTGCTCCTGACACATGATATTTTATGAGAATACATTTTCATTTGCCTAAGACACCCTAAAGCCTACCACACCATACACATTCCTTGATCAAGATGGCTTTAGAAACCTTATATCGGAATCTCTCCTCGAATCTTCAATTGAGAACCAGAAACATAATCGACCCACTGATTACCCAATCATCCACATGATAACATCCCATGGTTACTTGTACCCAAAACAGTATCACAAAAGCTAACCATGTCATGAACCTTAATACCATTACCATTTCACGCGTCCATACATCCAATAATAAAACCCTAGAGGATCTTAATTGGTATGTTGCAATGAAATCTGAATAGGATGATCTTATTAAAAGTGGTACATTAAATTTGGTTCCATGACCAATTAACACTAGCATTGTGTGTTCCATGTGGTTTTTTCGGCATAAATTTTATGTAGATAGCTCAATGACTAGATACAAATCACGTCTCATGGAGAATGAAAAATCTCAACAAATGGACATTGATTGTAAGGATACTTTCATTTTGATGATCAAACCCACTATGATTCACAATGTGTTGAGCATTGCAACATCTCGAGATCGGCCTTTTCAACAATTAGATGACAAGAATTTTTTTATTTATGGTAACCTACATGCTCCAACCATTTGATTTTTGGGATCCCGTCCACCTGGATTATGTGTATCACCTCAAAAGACCACTTTATGGACTTAAGTTGGGTCTTCATGCATGAAATCAACATATTACGGGCTATGTATCCACCCTGGTCTTTATCCAAAATTGAAGTGACTCATCATTATTCATTTTTCATTGATGAGATCATCAAACCATGTTATAGATTTATGCAAATGACATTATTTGGACGTCATCTTATGACGAATATTTACTCTAAAAAAGAGTTTGTTATGTCTTACCTCAAAAAGGTTACATCATTTCATAATTCGGCACAACGGGATTTTACGGGTTTGTTTCTTCACCAAAACATGGTATGCATATGTCATCACCCAGAGAGCTATAATGGACTCATGCAACACGTGTGTACCACATGTGAACACTAATGTGAAGTATTATGGGGCGACTTCGATATTTCACTTCCACTCGTTTAGATTATCAATATGTCGTTCAACATTTGTTTATTTTTGTATGACTGCGAGTATTGCACTGAAATGATTGAAACTAGTAATTTGCTATATCAAATGTACTTGTCACTGTGATCTCCAATTACTATGATCTACTATGATGGGATTCATTGTGTATTCCAATGCGAATTGGGCCAATTGTGTTGATCTGTGACGATCCATGTGCTATTATTGTGTCTTGTTTAGGGACAACATGATTTCATGATCTTCTAAACGCCAACCCACGATTCTTTGTCTGAGTGAAGAAGTCGAGTACCCCTTTGTTGGAAATGCCGTAGCTGAAACATATTGTGTCTGCAACCTCCTTCTCGAGCTTTATGTCCTCTTACATGTGCTACATAAGTATAATATAATGTCTTCTCACATTAAAATCGACATACGGTTCATTCGCAAGATGATTATTATTGGTTCTTTACATGTTTTACATGTTTTTTCTATGAGCCAGTGTATCGATATCTTTACCAACGGACTACTGTTCAAATTATTCTAGGGACTACCAATCAAATTTTTCGCAGAATTCCGCTCCAATCTTTATGTCAGATCTCCACACAATTTGACTACGGCAAAGTGTTAGTAATGTAAGTATTCTTATTTTCACATATAATATTTCCTAATGAATGTATTTACATATTGTGTACTTTGTAAGGATCCTCCCTAATTAAGAAACATTTTTGTTTAATAAGGGAACATTGTAATTATAAGACCCGATGGATCATTCACCGAATTATTGCTATTTACAGTTAGCAATGTTAAAATTCTTTAAATATGAATTTCAACTAAATCACAACAATTAATCTCTACAAAGACCGCATCTCTCTTCAAGATTTGCATTTTGCATTAGTAAAATGGTAGAAGCCTGCAAAAGGATTCTAATAAAGCAGTGAAACTTTTTGCTAAGCTTGGTGTGGAAATTAGTAGTACCAGATGATACCCGCGCTATGCGCGGATTTATGATAAGTAAAATATATTTATGTTATATTTTGTATATAATTCATTAATTTTAACATTGTCATTAGATTTAATATGCACACTGCGTAAAACAAATACACGAAATACATTTTTCAATGTATAAATTTAAACAATAGATTTATAAGTTGTAATGTAAACTAATAGTGCAATTTTTATAATGATACTAAAACCGAAAAGGAATTGGATTGAAATACATGCGTGAAAACTCCTCCTCAAATATTGTTATATTTTGTAAAATATCTTTTTTTTGTCACACTATCATTTCATGTGTAATCTCTATATTATATTCTAAAATTAAACATATCTTATATATAACATAGTATTCTCTATTATTATTTTTTTTACTTCATAATATATTTTTCTTTTATAGACTATTCAATATATAAAAATACCACAATATTCACATTATCATGATTTGGTCTACCCTCAACATTACACATTTTATTGATCTTCTTTATATAAAATCATACACCAAAGTTCTATTAAAGTAAAAAACGATGTACCGATCATTTTTCATTCGAATTGAGATTCAAACTCAAATATTTTTAAAGTATAATTATGACATACAAAAAATAATAATATAAAAGGTAATATTTCAGACTAAGTTAGTTTCCATTTAAATAGGGATAAAGAGTAAAATATTTTTGAAGCATAATGATGATACCTCAAAAATTAACAATACAAAGAAAATATTACGAAATGAATCGCTCTAATTATATGAGGAGTTAACATTTTGGATATTGATTCTTGTTCAATATCACAAATAAAATTATAAATATCACAAATAAAATTATAAATAGAGTTACACACTAAATAAACAAATCAAATAGTGATTTTTTATTTATCTTATTTTTAAAAATTATTAAATCAATCCGATATTTAGAACCTATTTACAATTTAGATATGAAAATAAATAAATAAATAAATAGACATAAAAACTTTAGTTATAAAAAACAAGTAATCTTTACAAAGAAGGCATTTTAAAAAAACTTAAAAATTCACCAATGTTATGTTGACTAAAATTAGAACATTCACTATCCATCAGGCAACTTACAATTTATAGAGTAACAACAACATCAACAACAAAGGGTGAACTAATGCCACCACTAAAGGAAGAACATGAAAAAATATTGTTGCTACCATAATTGTTGTTGCAATGTTATGATGATTTTGTTAACAATGAAACATTACTCTCTCCATGTTCTCCTTCAATGTTGGTAATTGTCTCACTCCTCTTGACTTCCCGGAGGCTATTTTTGCGTTTTTATTTATGTTTTCTTGCATTCCTTGTAAATGGTTTATAATATGGAAATGCTCGTTTAGTCTCCAAATACATGATCCAATGAATTGCAAAAAAGAAGATAAAATTGTCCTAATTTCTATATCTTCCTATCCTCCTAATATAGCATAAACTATTTTGATTTAAATGATAAAGAATTAAAGAGCTAAAATGTAGAGTTGTGGTTGTTCCAGATAAGCACATCTCATAAGCAGTGTTGGTCTGACATTTCATTCCACTTTCAAAATACAAATGAACCCTTGCTACAGACCAGTAGATCGCTAACGTGCCCAAGATTTTTGTACGATAAACATTCAAATCATGATGGGAACAGACATGACTACATACCCGCCTGCTCCAGACCCTCAGAAAGACCACCACTACCTGCAAAAATATCGAGTGTAGCCAGACGCTTCTCTTTGGTTGTCTCTTCTAATTTTACAATCTCAGAATCAGTTTCTCTTATTTACCCTTGTTTTTTTTCTTTCTCAAGGCAGTATCATCCACAACCACTCTACTTGAGTACTTCAGTTTGACATTGGCGATAACTGTTGTAGGACAGTTGGAAGAACTTTTAAATTTCCTATCAGGATCATAGTGAAACATATATCGTTCGATAAAAATACATTTAGGGAATTCCATGAAATCTAGCTAAAAAGTTGTAAATTAATTTTTGCAGTTTAAATTTTGTACTTTTATAAGATCACTAATCAGCAACAACAAGTTTTGAAATATCATTGATAAAGAAATTGTAATGAAATCATATGGATGTAGAAGATAGTGTTGTAGTGATGAATGTTGTCATCCCTATAGCATCAAAAGCAAAAAGTTGACAGAAACATTATCAATAGGGACAATTTAAGTGACTATATTCAAGAATGCAAGTATTAATCACCGAACTTATGAATTTATTAGCAATAATAAAAGAGCATAAATATTCAAGAAGTATCCTACATGAAAGATTAGAAACTTATCCAAATACATCAAAAGAATAATATGGGCTCAATTTATTTCCTAAACATTGGCATTCTTACAATTAAAATAGATAACACCATATTAAACTTTATCAAGAAAACACAAAAATATAATTCATATAAAAAACTTTATCCATTAGAAAAAATTAAGAAATTCATACCAAAATAAAAAACTTTATCCATTAGAAAAAATTAAGAAATTTCTTTTCATACCAAAATTCAATTGATTAGAACAAAATTTCAACTTATTAGACCAATCGAGTTCTTTTGCCAAAAGATATGATTATGGGTTCAAAATAGTATAACTATTATCGTATATTATCAAAAGCTTTTTTAAACCCCGATAAGAAAAAATGAATAACGTTAGACATGAATTATGATAAGGCAAAAGACTAATTATTATGCATTAGGATACCTGCATGACTTGGCTATTCAACAACTTCTAGCATGTTTTTAGAGTAATATTGCTCTTATGTACAGCGCCTTGATACTCTTGTTACAAAATATGAAGTATATGTTCATGGTCCTAGGAAGTGGTAGAAACTATCTTAGTTCTTGATAAAAAGGTTTGCTATGTTTATATTATACAACATGAATGTCCTTGTCAATATTCTGAATTTGATCTGTAGATCACAATTTGTGAAAACCTTAATGGAATTTATATTATATACAAACATAATGTACAAAAAAATAATTCTGAACATTTTTATTTCAAAATAAACATCATGTAGAAACAAAAATTCAATGGAGTATAATACATAACTAACATGGAAATAAGATAACAATACGATAAGAAGAGATATGTGAAAATTTAATTCATAGAAGTGAGTTGCATTTATGTTTTCTGATGTTGCTTTCGGATACAATTTCTTCTTCCTTGTTCCACCAATTATTTTTCTCGATATATTTTTAAATCTATTTATAAGATTTTATCGTTACTTTTTAACGTTCAATTCACATGTCGGATTTTAACCATAAGAAATTAATTATATTCACTCGTAAAACCAATTAAAACTTACATTATTCAATATATTTTTTAAATTAAAACATTAATCCAAAATATATCTCTAAATACGATTTCGGTGTTTTTAAATATATATATACACATTTATAAGTTAAAAATTTATGATATCATATATGTCTAAGTAACATATTATATTGATATAATAACGAAAACTTATATGAATTTTAAAAAATAATATTTATTTCATACAATTTCATAAACAAAATATAAATTTAATAACTAAAAATAATTTTAAAATTTATTATCAATTTGACTACTGTTTTTGTTGTGACTAAAATTATAGAAAAATGTAATTTTATAATTTTATTTTGTATGAATATGGGGTAATAAAATGAACATTACTTTTTCTAGAAAAAAATTACATATATTTTTTAAATCATTTCAATTTTTCGATAAATATACATTTTAATATTATTTAAAATGTTTAATATTATCAAATAATATGCATATATATGCAACTTGAAAAAGTTATGACAGACATGAGAAAATTTCTTTCGGCAAGTTTCTAATTCTCTAACCAAACATTTTTTTTCATTTAAAAAGAATGTAAGGAATTATGAGAAATTATCAGAGTAACGATTTGTTTAAACATTCTCAAGAAGTAGTTGATATACAATCCAATTACATTCTTATGAAAAAGATGAAACTCAAACCCAAACCTAAGCTTAGATCTAGAAACCGACTGGCAGGTTTTAATCTCCCTTTGAAATGTTTTACATTTCGACCACTCTGTACAAACATCTCCACATCTTCATTTACTTGGGACGAGGTTTCCCTCTAATACATATTATAAATTTTAGAAATTGTTTTTACCTGCACCGATAAATATTCAGCAACTTTCTTGAATTTAAATCGTTTTCGCTGTCTACCAAGACTAGAGTTTTAACGCATAACAAAACAGTGTCCATTGTCAATACAAATCTAAAAGGTACAACATTCATGACATGACAACATATGTTTTCAGATTTGAACGAAGAAAAACACAATTGGAGAAAAGAGTACAAACATGTAGAAGTACAATGCTCAGCAGAGCACATAACTTTAACATAAGCTTTCGGATTTCACACTTGACGGATCAGCTCTTCTCAGTTTCTATCATTAGCTTTGCTGAGCTAAAAACAATAGTTAAAAGCATCAGAATCTCATGGAGTGGAATATAAACGTTAATTAGGGATTTTTCCCAGATTTACTTACCTTGGCTTGAGGTTGATCGCATTTAGAAAGTTCACCTTGAAGAAAAAATGGTTTAAGCTTTATTCTCTTTGCCCCTTTGTAACCTTCTTCTCGATCGAAAAGAGTATCCTCCAAAATGCTCTTCTCGCCCCAATAACATTCTTGTATCCCAGAGACATGATATTCCTCTTCAACTGCGAGTTCCACATCGAGTTGTGCAACTACCTTCATCGTTTCAACCATCTCTGCTACAGAAAGACAACTCGGCTATGTGAACGATACAAGTCCACATATCTGTCTTAAGAACTATGATATGCATCAATATGTAAAGATCAGTCCCCAAATACATTATCAAAACAAAGTAACACATAAAGCTCAATCGATTCCATCTAGTTTTAAGAGCTCTTAGCTTTGTTTACAAGATAACTAAAACGTCCTATCAAAATTAGCTGTGATAGAACATAGAGAAGTTGAATGCCAGGCCGAGTCTGATTGAATGAGTAGAAGCACAATCAGAGTTAGTTATGGTGAGATTTTTATTATACTTCATAGTATTGATAATTTTCAAGAAAAAAATTAATAGAACTGAAGAACATATACCTCATAGGCTTTAAGCGATTGATCCGCAACCTCCTTACGATCATCACCAGATTTAAATTCTTCCAAGTAATGGAAGTAATCTCCTTTCCTATCCAAACCTAAAAGCAAAGCACAAATCAATCTTAAAAGCTATGAGCAGAAATCAATACTTGTACCCTAGAAATAACCAAAAGATCATTAGGACATCTTCTATGAGACATTTTGCATAGTTGGTCTATAAAGCAATTGGCGACATCTTTACTATATTACATTCTGAAATCATGTTGAACGTAGAACAAATTTAGGAAGATGCCCAGATGGATTGTTTACTTCAGTAATCCGCAGAAGCAATACTTGTACTTGAATCACTTCTCTATATACATTTTGTTATCATGTCATGTAACTTATTGGCCCCAAATCACTTTGATGGAGTGTAGGGCAATCATGAGATATCATGACACAAAAGATTTAAAAAAACCCTCAAAACTGATTGAGAATCTAAAAGATTTTCTTGGGGGGTTGTTGGAAATTTTTTCCAAATATATCTCTTTCTTGAAATTGCAACTGGCAACCAAATAGTTACAATATCCGAGAGTCTTAAAGTAAAGAATCTAATCCCAACTAAATTTTACAAAATAAATCGGATATTGTCTAGACAACTTCATCATGCGTAATTTAAAAAAAAATCAATTCAATTATCAAAAGACCATGGTATCGTGACATCTCATTATTTGCTTTAACCACAAAAGGTCTTGAAGTATTCCAATAAACAAACAAAAATCACAGGAATACCAAGTATACCAAGAAAACAAAATCTCCAGATTATGGATTCTTATATGTTGTCCAAAAAACTTCACAAAATGAACAAAAAAGGAATCCCAAGTAGGAGCAACCTTTATAACAGAAACTGAATTTTCCGACAAAACAAACTAAAACCGTGAGAATAATAAAATACCAGTAGATACCTAGAAGAGAAGAACATTTGTAGAAGTCGTAATTGAGCTTCTTTGCAACTCCAAGGCTTTAACCTTATATTACAAAGTGCCTCCCTAGAGTACTAAATGAAACAGTGAGCAAGAATACCAAAGCATTTGAACCATTTAGTTCTTGAGTTGTCCATTACCTCATAACCTTAAATCTACCGAAATCATAATCCTAAACGAAATACACAAACAATATTGAAGAAATATCATAGCTTTATCGATATCTTCTATGTTTAGCCATTGAAATTCTTTTCCTCTCATATGTCTAGTTCCATTACAACGCCCTATACATGCGTTATGATAAAAGTTTGTTATGTCTTTGAAGACATGATTATGAATTGAGAGACTGCATGAAAATCAAAGACAATGCAACATATCTTCAACTATTGTATTTAAGTTGAGTTCACATTTTGGACCTTCCACGAACCACCTGGAGTATCGGAGAGAGGCAAATCTCAGTTTAGTCGTTCTCGATGATCCCAATAATGCTGATGATGAGCTAGAATGTGTGGTATAACTCTTAAGAGGTTCATCTTCCCAAATTTCTTATAAAACGATTGAGGGTGATCCAAATAAATAAGTAGGAGGTGTGACGATGTAGACTAAACTCATGGCAGAAGGTTTTCTATGAGCCTTAACATTAGTCGCTTTGGGCTGTAACATAACCTCGCCATCAGAATCTCCTTTAGTGTGGTGGAGGAGGGAAAAGGAGATGACTGCTTTGGCAGCCGAGGTAGAGGTTTTCAAGCTTGCTTGAGCTCTCCACGGTTTTCAATGATACCTTAGCGGTGAGTTTTCTGTGTATCCCATCCCAAGCATTTTCTCTTCCTTCGTTGTTGTTGTGGCGGCCAAAGGAGGAGGTTTACGGGCTTGCTCAAGGTGTCCATTGGCTTCATGGCGACTTGATGGTGGGTTTTCTTCTAATCCCTTCCTTAACATTTCCTCATCTAGAAAAATGAATCTTATTCAAATCAAACAAAAATCATGAGATTAGAGGAGGTTGAATTCTCACCATTGTTAAACGATGATTTATTGAAATCAAGGAGCTGGAATTGAAAGAAATTTATTGCATTCAAGGAATTGGAATTGTAAGCAATCTATTGAATTTAAAAAAATTTATTGATTCACTGTTTCTAGGAGGAAGAAGAGCTATTTGCTACGTTTGATGAAAAGGGTTTTTCCTTTCTCTCTGCTGACGTGGCAACACCGAAAGGGAGAAAAAACCTCCTTTCTATATATATGATTGTTCCAACCTTTTTTCACATGCATTGTTCCAATTGTTTATCCCTCATGTTTATCTGTCCATTGCAAAAAAAAAAACTAACTGAACAAATCAGATTTTAGGTCTTTGAAAACTTTTAGGTTTTTGACATTGATGTATATAATTTTTTATAAGTAGAAATTTAAAATGAAAATATAAAAACTGAATATATGTTTACTTTAATACAGTTCTATATGTGTTTATATACTGTGTAAAATATGTTGTAACATATATTTATATCTTGTGTAATGTATTCGTTGTTTTCGTTAAATATTAATATTTTGATTATTTATTTTATTTTGATTCTTGATATAGTTCTATATCCATATACATATATTTAAATATACGATTTTACTCAAGTTTTGTTTTTCTTATTATAACAAATAAATTACCTCAAACGAAGACCTTGCAACTTAATTATTTTTAATATTTCAAATCTCCTTATTATATCTATGATTTTAATATTTCCAATTTTTTTCAAATTTAATTTAATTTTTTAATATTTTTAAAAATTTAATTTATTAATTCAGAAAGAAATTATAATTTAGTTTTAAAAAAAATTGTAAAAAATTTTTTATATTATAATAAGAAAAATAATAAAAATAACAATAAAATATGTTATCACCTTATTTTATTACTATTAAGATTAAAATAGAAGTTTTTTCTCTCTTGGTGATGTGGTTATATGATTTTAATATTTCTAATTGTTTTCAAATTTTATTTAATTTTTTAATAATTTTTTAAAAATTTAATTTGATTAATCCAGAAAGAAACGATAATTATTTTTAAAAAATTTGTAAACAAATTTTTATGTTAAAATAATAAAAATAATGACAATAATAATAAAATATATTGTCACTTTTTATTTTATCACTATTAAGATTATATTTAAATTAGATATAAATAAAGGTTTTTCTTTCTCTTGGTGATGTGACTTCATGAGAAGAGAAAAAATACCTCGTTATTATATATAAGATTTTAATATTTCCAATTCTTTTCAAATTTTATTTAATTTTTTAATATTTTTAAAAATTTTAATTTGATTAATTGAGAAAGAAATTATAACTTATTTAAAAAAATTATAAACAATTTTTATATTAAAATAATAAAAATAATGACAATAACAATAAAATATATTATCAGCTTCTATTTTATTACTATTAAGATTATATTTAAATTAGATATAAATAAAAAAATTTCCCCTCTTGATGATAAAAGAAGAGAAAAAAATCCTCCTTATTATATATATAATTTTAATATTTTTAATTATTTTCAAATTTTATTTAATTTTTTAATATTTTTTAAATTTTAAGTTTGATTAATTCAAAAAAAATTATAATTTATTTTTAAAAAATTTGTAAATAATTTGTTATATTAAAATAATAAAAATAATGACAATAGTAATAAAATATATTAAAATATATTTTTCTTTAACTGTTGAGTGAGTGACTTTACGAGAGAGAAAAAACTACATAATTATGATCAGAGAAAGAAAGTGCTTCTGCAGAAGAAATTAGATATAATGCGTGTTCATTTACAAGGTTAATTTCTAAAAACCCCAAAATGCCAATATATCCCCCTGACCTACGAAATGTTTAGCTGTGATTTCCCTATCCGCACTTCTTATATCGCCTATTGATTTCTGAATATAAACCCATCATTGAGGACCTGCAAGAGCCAAAATTCAGATCTTTCCCGTTGTTCTCAGCTTCAGTTCAGTGTATCCCACCTTGGGATATTAGCTGTCGCTTCATTGATCATTGTCACAAGTCTTACCTGCAAATGTGAAATTTGGTGCAATCAATCCAAGAAAGTTATACAGAGTACAAAGGAGAGTATTCATGTAGACTCTTATGTTTAAAAGGGAAAACATCACTCCAGAACCAAACAAGTTCTTGAAATATAATTTACAGGTTCAGAGATTGAAGTATATGAACCCAATCCCAAGATACAATTTCATTCAAAGTATCGATCTGGTTTTCGGTTTATGATGCATTTAATCTACACATTCCATGTCTAACCCTCATTTGATTCAATTAATCAGCTTGGAAGGCATTATGGTTCTTATGAGAATTGTCATCACATGCAGCCTAACCCATAATTCTAACGAACAACCCATTTTCCCGTAGAAAAACAAATGTTATTTTTGCCAGGAACTTTCCTTGGACTTGAATGTTTCAAGACCAGATTGTTGAGTTTTAATGTTATGTACATACCACGCTCTCAGGCACTCCTGGAGGGGGTAATGAGAGGTTTTTTGGTGGTGGTCCACTAAGGAATGCTCTCTTGTCAAAACGCCATTCCCCAACCTTCCCATATATCAACTCGCCCTATTGTAATCATCACCATGGCACAAAAATGTGATTCTTCATTCATGTGTTGAGAAACAAAGATCACTTTGATGTTAAAGCACAAAAGTTCTGAAAGGCGAGATTACCTTCAAATTATAATCGCACCCATAAGTATAATGAAGGATAAACCTCTTCCCTATTTCCGTATCCCACGGTGGCTATGACATAAACACAATTCAAGACGATATTACATTTTGATAGCAGCAAAGGAAATTATGTTGCCCGAATAGAAGAATAGATATTTACCTGTAACATGAAATCTTTATTAAGTATGTGACGTACACCATGCAAAGCTGACGCCACAGCATACGCATACCTGTTTTGAAGAACTAATACGTCAAGGAATGGTAATAGAGCGCCATACAATTTATGTGCTATACGAAAAACACCATTGAACTTTGAGATCTCAAGTATTTCTTACATCTCGAGAACCCATCCAAATGCCTTATCTGTTTCTGGATCATTTTTCATCCGTAAGGAAACATTCAACCATGTAGGTGAAATTTCTTCAAGGATGGACTACAACAAAAAATAAGCGGAGAAAATATATCAAGAAAACATAATGCTATTCCACCAAAAGAAAAAAAAAACACGTGCCCCGATTAAAATCCAAAGCTTACGCAAGTATTAGCATGTATGTGATCATACCTTCTTAATAATTACAGGGGAATTGCCAATCGGATCAATATTTGTCACAGGTCCCTTCTCCTGAGGATAAAACTTCCTGATGACCTGCTCATTTTCAGTTGGCTTAATGTAGAAAAAAGGAAATCCAACAGGGTTGTCCCCTTGAGCCAAGTTCGGCAAAGGTTTTAGAAATATGTGGTCTGGTTCTGCCATCAGAATATATCTGGATTGACCACAAAAGGCAATAAAAAATTTCAAGTCCCTAGCACACAAAGATTCGTGTCCGGAATATAAATGAATCAATAGAAAAAAGGACTCACTCTTCCTCAATTGTTGCCTTTTCCAACCACTGTACAAATGCCCATGGTCTGTTTAAGACAATATAACCCTGCAAAGATAGAGGGAAGACCAACATTAGACGGGTGGCGAACAGAGAAACAAAGATCAGGCATCAAGGTTATTTCCTAACACTTGAACCTAAGTAAAGTGTGTATTCTTTGCCACCTAGGTTATCCTGGGCTATGTATGCTTTTCAACCCCGTAGAAACATAAACCAGTACCATAGAGCCAAAACATAAGTCTTTCTTATATCCTCAACGTATCTTCTTTTACATTCTAGTCACACGACACAATCAGTTCGTACAATCCATGATGGAATTCACTACAAATAACACTTGTTTACTTTCTAAGTTCAAGTTGGCAATAAGAAGTCTTCAAATTAGTACATTCAAAGTTTTATAATCCCAAATCAAGATTGAAAAACAGTAAACTGTTGTAGACTACTTAGATCTCAAAGTTGTGATCTTTATGTGCCGAACGAAAACACATAAAATAACAAAGCATAAAGCCGAAAGGAGAGAGAGCTACAGTTTGTTACCCGGTCTACACCCTCTGGAAGAGGATCAACGACAAAAGTAGGAATCTCATCCATCAAATTATCATCTTTTCCAGAATGCAAAACCCGCGTGAATTTGCCCATATCTGATCCAGGCAAGTCCTTAACTTTGTTATACCAATAATACATTATCCGGGACTGCCATTGACTGTACGCTGTATCAGTTGCAGTGAGAGCAACATGAAACTTCACATTCTCCCTTCCCAGTTTCCTCGCCCCACGGGAACCCCCATTGATAGAATTATCGAAATCAATATCTTCACCACTCGAATTCCAAGCCTTATTGCTTAATACCATCGTCAACAGATTATAGGTTGCAAATGAAAACCCGAGCGATAGAAGGAGCAGAAGCAGAGGCGATACACGCCCCATGTTATTTCTCGTTGTCATCTCTGCCACTAACTTCAAGCACAAGTAATCGACGACAATCCAATAACCCAATTCCAACAATCTGGCTTCACAGATCACTTACTGAGCATAATGACATGCATGTAATATATTAATGGCATGAAATGTATCAGCAAATGATGAAAAAAGAAAAACTTTCTCCAATTGAAAAATCCAGAGACAACGACAGAAAACAAGGATCAGACATCTGTGAAATAACAATAAATGATTCATAGAAAAAGTCCGTCAGTTAAACAAAATGAAGAACAATGCAATAAGAAAATTCCAGAAACAAGCAAAGTGCGAACGAATAGATCTGAGATTTCACCAGACAAATTGCATATCAGAGAGAAGCGGAAAACAAAACCGAACAATCAAAGAGAAATCGGAGAATTACAATGTGCCCAGAAGACTGAAGAGAGAAATAAGCGCGGATCAGACATTACATACGCCATGCAGAGTTACAGAAAGCTCGATAAGAAAAAAAAAAACCAACCAAACAAAACAAAACAAAAAAGGTCTTAAGAGAGACAACAAAAGAGTGAACAGAGGCGTTACCAGGAAAAGGGCAAACTTTCATGTCAGCGAGCGAGAGAGAGAGAGAGAGAGTGAGTACGCGTTCGGATTCGGGTCGAGTCGGGTCCGGTTCCTTAACGTTTCTGCAGTGAGAAAGAGAGCTAGAGAGAGAACAGAAGTTGACGATGTGTTATAAATATTATTAAATGCCATTATAGAATTAATGCTGGTCTCAAATATGTTTTCAGGTAAAAATAGTAAAAAACATTTATTAACTTTTTAAAAAACTTTTCTAAAAATGTTTTTATGTGAAATTTGGTCAACTTTTTCGTATAGTTTATAAAAAAATAAATTTAATGTTTATTAAAGATAATTTAATTAATGTGTTTACATTTAATTATTTTAAGTTTGAAATTTTTGTATACAGTTTTCTCTTGTTAACAAATTTTAAAGTTTTAATTTATTGATTTATATATATTATGATATAAAATTTATTAAATTCGGGTTTCGTGAGGTATATATATTTTGAGAAATCTATTTTCCATGTATGTACAGTTTTTTCTACCAAAACAACAAAAACTAAACGTGGATAATTGTAGAATATCACGAAAGAAGAAAATATATTTTGTTACTATGTCTCGTCCATATTACTAGATATCACTATTGATTTATTTATTATGATTACTTTTTTTTATCCTTCATGTTTCTTACGTGGATCTGTTTCTTTACAGTAGATGCAAATTCATATCATGCATTTACACACAATAAAAGTAATAGGTAAATTTAGTTATGATGTAAATCCGAATTTATTGATTTTACATGAATTTAAGTTGTAGGTAAACTAAAAAATATACCATGTTAAATATTATTTGATTTGAATTTGGAAGTACACATCTATATAGTAATTTTTTAAAATTTTATATAATAAAATCTTTGAGATGCTGCATGAAATATGGAATAAGGAAAATTAAGATAAATACCTTTTATTACTTTAGAGTTATTTCCTTCTGTATTCGGTATTGCGACATTTAGTTTACCATTAATTATAAGATTTTACCGTCAAAGATTTAGTTTATTTTATTAATGAGAATAAGGCTTTCGTTATTAATTTTTGTAACGATTTATCCAAACCAACTTCAAATCCAAATCCAAATCCAAATCCAAATCCCCCAGATATATCATTTATAGTAAGGGTGGACAAGTAGCGAATATCCGTAAATATTCGATTATTCGTATACGTATTCGTATTCGTCGAATATTCGATTTTACTATTCGTATTCGTAAATACGGAAATATTCGTATTTACGGATATCCGTATCCGTAATAAAATCAATTTTTTTAAAAAATTAATAAAAAAATTCTAAATAATTTACATTTTAGTCTTTAAAAATGTTATAATTTACATTTTAGTCTTTAAATTTTAAATATAATAGCTATTTCTTTATATATTTTATATTTTATATAAAAATCAATTATAATAATGTTTTTTATTTATAATTTGATTCTTAAAATTAATTTTATATCTATATCTATATATTAAATAAATTATCTATTTAGTAATTACGAATACGAATACTTACGAATAATTGACTATACTATTTGTATTTGTATTTGTATTTGTCGAATATCTAAATCCTAGTATTTGTATTTGTATTTGTTCCTACGGATATTTGTTTTTCGGATCGAATACGGTTCGAATACGAATCGGATACGAATACTTCAGATATTTTGCCCAACCCTAATTTACTGTATTCGAATTTGAAGCCAAACATGTATCGTGAATTCCAAAGCATGTGTGTAATCCTTCATTATACTTATCGGTGCGATCCAAAGTTGATATCTGTTCAAAAAGCATTAGATGTTAGGTGGACGAATATCCAGCGTTTAGTGTCTAGAGCGTCTAGACGGAATTTAGACATTATCTAGACAGTTTAGACGGATATATATATATTATTTACTATAATTGTAATCTAAATATTTAATTTAAAATAAATAAAAACATACATATAAATAGATAATTTTAGTATTTATAAAAAATATTTATAATATTGAATTCACAATATCAAATTTACGACGATAAACAACTTTATAGAAAAATACAAAAAAAGGGCGTCGAGTAAAAACGATGTTAGACCGAGGCAAGTGCGAAGGCGAGGGCGAATGCGAGAGATGAAACCGATTGTGGAGATGAAACAAAGATGAATTTGAGAAATAAATGTAATGGCAAGAGATGAAAGCGATGACAACATATGAGAGATGATGGCGGATACTAAAATGAGGATGAAAGCAAATACGAAGATCAGAGACGAAGGCGAGGATTAAAGACGAGAGATTTAGGTGAAATCAATAGACGAGAGATGATGCAATAGATATAAGCAGAGAATGCAATGATGAAAATAAGACGTTAAAGATAAAAGCGTTGATGCATATCATTGTTAGTTTCTTACGTATCAAACGATGTCATTTTGGCGTCATTTTTCTAAAGACTGCCTAGAGATTAATCGGGCGGCCAGGAAACGCCTAGCACCTAGACGGCGCTTAGACGGACGTCTAGAGCGATTTTTAGAACATTGAGTATTAGTATTATAAACATTTTAAACTTTTTAAATATCAATAAAACACATCATTAATTATATAGATTACAATGCACATAAAAGCAATATTCATTTTTCTCCTATATAGTTAATATATTACAAATAATGTATTATAATCTGAAATGTATAATAATGTATAATATTAGTAATACCACTTTGGTAAACATTGCAAAATTCAAGGTAATATTGTGAGCCTAATATGACAAGAAAATACAATTTTTTGAACTCTACAATCCATGTAAAATCTATCCGGATTTTCGGACGGAATTTTGGTTCGTAAAAATTTCGTAATTACAGATGAATGAAGACGTTTGTAATATGTTCGGAATATCAATCGGATTTACTGACAGACACGTTGTGGAAAAACAATCAGAAAATATAATCGGAAAATACGTTGATAATATCCACTAGAATATCCGTCAATGATGGTCTTGCCCTCGATTTCTTTGCATCGTAAATAGTTGAAAGTTGCAAAGTCTTTGTTGCTTTGGTGTCACTAGGTAGGTCTTCATTTTCATATTCTCTTTTAGATTTTGCAATCATTTTCATTATAAAAAGATTCAAAGATCAAACTATTTTGTTATCATTAATTTGAACTTTTCATCGAAATATCATACTCGAATAAGTTGAATGATGTATGTGTCAAATCACACATAGATAAGTTTGGATTTGGTTCCCTGGATTTTATCTTCTTCTTTTCTCCCATCTCTCTCTTTCTCGTATCTATATTTGTGTAGATTATGGATTACCCTAAGAATCTATAAGCGTCCAAATTTTATAACATATTCTTGGTTCGAGTAAAATCTCAGGAACCCGAACAACTCAATTTGAAAAACCAAAAAGCAAAAGTATATATAAAACACTAAAAAATTCTAGTAGGTTTTCTTTTTTATATATTTTTATGTTATATTTGCTATTTTTTATTTAAAAAAAGTGAACTACGCGAAGAACCTTAAAAACAATACCGGAAGAACCCAAATCCAAATAACGAGAACTACTTGAAGAGCCCAACTATCTAAATGTAATTCGGGTTATTTTTTATCCAATTTTTCTGAACCTGAATAATTTGAACATGAACTGAACCTGGGCTGAAATTATTTGGGTTCACTTTGGGTCTAGTTTTTTAAAATTCGAGGAACTCGAACCAGAACTGAAACCCGAATTGAACATTCTTTCTAATTTTTTTTACAAAAATTTCAGTTTGTAAAAATATATGTAATTATGAACGGAAGAGGATGTGCATAATATGTGTATTTGTTTTGCTTTAACATCGATCCAAGAACCGTTCAATTTCTTATGAATTTTCTCGAATAACTCGAAATAAGTTGGTTAACCGTATTTTTTTATTTTATAACAAATTATAATTTAATATATTAAAAACATATATTTAATATAATATATTAAAAAATCCAATAATTAGTACATATCAATTGTTCATATACTAGAATAAATGAACTATATCCAGTTGTGCGTGTGTTTACCTCGAAGCAATCTCAATCAGATTTACAATATTTATGTTTTTTCTCTTTTTTTGTTTAGCTTTTGAATCATTCCAATGTGCACACATTGTGTCTCGTACGACAGAAACATCCATACATGTTTTCATTTTTTCTCTCGATCACATATAATTTCGTTGACGATAGACTACAACTCGATAAAATTTAGACTTAACAAATTCAATAATTTCGAGCCGATAATTTTTTTGTTGAATATATTTTAGTAAAATTATTAGTAAATATTTATAACAATTATTGGTAAAAATGTACCACAAACTCTTTCCACTGGCGATCTTAAACTTCTTCATCGGTACATGACCAATTATAACAAGGTCGATCAAAATTAATCTTCATTATTTTGGTTACGTTTCGAGAAAATCGATCATAACCAAACCTACAAAAGAATTTATTTAGGTTTATATAATACTAGTAAACTAATAGTAATGTTTAATTATATTTTTAAGTACCATTGTACTTCGTGGTCTGGATCAAGACACGAAAGTTTCATCATTCTTCATGAGTCGTGAGCAGCTCCTTTACGGTTAGATCTTGATGAATCTGTGGTGATGACGATGTGACGAGTGCTGGCGAGATAGATAGATAGATAAAATGTAGGGTAAGACATATATTATGACAGTCTTGAAATGTGAGAAAATGTCGGATTCATGAAATCCAAAAATGAAATTAGAGGAAATGGAACAAAGAGGAAATATGAACGAATTTATCATTTATAAATATTTATGGACGAATTACTGATAGTCGTTCGAAATTTCAGACGAAATAGTGAGAGCCCGTCCAGAATTACGGAAGGCATACACATCCATTTGAAGATTTTCGATCGAAACCTAAATTTTTTTTGTATTATAACAAGGTACGCATCTTGACGAAATTCTTGATGATAGTCGTAAATTTGTCCCCAAACATGTGTTAATTTCATTCGTCAATAGTCAAAATCACCTCGACATCAGTTGCTCTATTTCACAAAGGTATTTCGGTTCGTCTGAAATTTTAGTCTATTCGAAATTGTTTCTTTCAGAAATTTACCCGCGGTGTTAAAATTTAGACTAGGAAAATAGTTCGAATTTCAACAAAATAAACCATAAAAAATAACTTCAATAAAATAAACTGCAAATTGAAACAAATAAATTCTTAAGAGTTTGTTGAACTTCAATAATTTAAATTAGTCGACTAAGCTCTACTTTTGTTTTTGCAATTCTTTTTTCAAGTCTTTTTTATGCTTTTACCTAACAAAGATGTCCTTGTAAATTGAAATCGTGATCCCTTCAAGACAAAAAAATTAACTTATACTTCGAAATATATTTTGTTTAGTTCTTGTTAACTTAAAAAAAAGTTCAGAATCGTTTTCTCCTTGTGAAATTCGAAGTGATCGTTCTGATTCCACCTTTTGAATATTATTGTGAAGTTGTTTTTCTTTAACATTGATCCAAAAACCATCCAATTTTTTATAATTTTTTAACTCAAAATAAATTGATTCAACACCACTTTCTTTGGACTATAACAAATTATAATTAAATATATTAAAAAATATATTTAATATTAATTGTTTAATTTTTTTTAATATAACTAGTGTGTACCAATTGTTGATATAACTCAATAAACGAGATCCAGTTGTATGTACACTTATCTCGAAGCCATCTTTATCAGATTTTCTAGATTTACGTGTGTACTCATTTTTTGTTTACCTTTTGGATGATCCCATTTTGTGCACACTCTTTTCCATACATCATAAGAAGTCATCCACACATGTTATCAATATATTTACTTTTTGAAAGTCTATTCATTGCATCAAGCCAACCTTCCGAAGATCGTATAGCGTACAAATGTAAAATATAAAAACTTTTATCATACTTTGCATATCTTTGTATTGAGATAATTTCTATAATACCTAATTTATTTATCTTCGTTCATCTTTCAATAATTGGATTGAATAAATTATATCAAAATGATATCATATTTAACCGAAATAACCTACACAAGGAGAAATATTTTTATAACTCATGTTATCAAATCCTAATAGTTGGACATTAAAAAGATAAATATGGATACTCCAATTGCAATATTTCATTCAAGATCCCATAAAAGTGAGATATATTACCCAATTCGCAATAACTTTTGCTTTTTACACTAACACACACCATAATGCATTGTTTACTTCAAATTTCCATGGTCGTAGATGTGAAAGTTGTAACTACGAAAAAGTACATCGTCAAACTCATGAGATAAACACATAAAGAAATAGTGAGTGAAACCTCTTAAATAAATATGATTCTACATAGTTTTCTCTTTCATAAATTTTTAATCTTGCATTTGACACATATATAAACTAACATACCGATTTCTCTGTAAAGTTTTGATTGGTCGTTATAGTCATAAATTGTGTAATGCCTTACATAAACCCCTTCAAGTTACCTCGCATTTTTGGATCAATTCATTTGTACATATATAATCTTGAAATTAAAAATACTCAATGTTGACAATTATGTCATTATAGTATGACATATAAAGATTTTATATGAAGTAGAATATGAAAAAAGGTAATGTTATGTAGAATATGAAAAAGGTGTAATGTGGGTTATTAAGTGAATTTCGGACAAATTAGGGACATATGCAAACCAATTAGGAACGAAATTAGTAAAGTCCCTAAATCGTCACAAATTTCGAACAGACGTCGTGACCGTGTGTGATTCACAAACCAGAGAGAATACGTCGAAAAATTGTTTGTATACATAGATGAAATATGGACGACTTGGTTAAACTATCCAAAATTAATCCGAAAATAAAATAATATATTCAGGATATCTCAAATTATAAAAATAAAATATCTGAATTCCAAATTACCAAATTGACCTGGATTATAGATCAAATATACCGAAAAGATAATTTGACCACCCAATCTAGACATAATTCATATTTTAAAGCATTACCTTTGCATACTATATATATAAAAGATTTATTCATTTTGCTTAAAGAAAGTAAGTTTTTGTTATCAGATATTTAAACTTTTCTACTATTGAATATTCAATGAACATATAATAAACATTTCTAAACTGATTATTCAAACATGATAATAAATAATAGCTTACTAAAAAACGTTACCAATTAAAATATTATATAAAAATTTAAGATGTTCATGTTGGGTTTTCTACGAGGGTGCGAAAACGTATTTTTATTACTCAAAGTGTGTGATCTAGTCATATTCGGATTGGATTTGGGGTTATTCACAAAAAAACTCAAAGAACGGATTCTCGGATTACCTATTTCTGATGAATTTGATCGAGTGGATGTGAGGAACGTACCTACGATCCCTCTACGTGTATCCACACCGAGATCGGAGGTTGCCTTCAACGTTTGATGCGGATGCGGTGATGAACGAGTTTTCGCCCAAAACGCCGTTCTTCGTCTCCGAAGGAGAGGATTGTATTTGTTTCGAAAATTGTGAATTATCTCATAAGAAAACTATTTCTCGATTTATATATTACTAAACTCTTTTAGTAACTACACAATGACCAAGACTTTTTAGTATTACAAAAACAACATATAACTATCAATCTCCCACTTGTCGTGATGTAATATCTCTAAAAGTCTAAGCAAATGTATCTCCATACACATACATGTTTGTACATCCAATGTACATATCTCCGAACGAAATCAGATACAATTATATTCTTCGGTGCTAACGGATAAATATAATTGCATTCCACATTGATTGTATTACAATCATAAGCAGGACCCGGACACTCGTAAGAGTGTGACCTCATAGGTTCATCATTAAGCCGGTAGTAAATTAGTCTCCACTGATTGACTAATCGAGGTTGGCATCTAGTAACACTCCTCGACAACCGGATAGTGTGAAGTAATAAACTCATTCATTTTAGTAACAAATTTACTCAAAACGAACCAAAGTGAAAACGACGTTAGTATTTTTCCTTCCGTCCTTCCAGCTCCGGATGAATCCTAGATATGGTCACAACTGTCATACCTTACGGATCATCAACTATGTCTCATGTCAATCGTAACTAACTGATGAATGAACCTAAGAAACTCATTTCTTTGTTCATTCAAGTACTCTGGCCAGAGATTTGTACAGTCATTACAATTACTCACAACATAGAGCTCAAACTCATACCATGAGTTGACGAATCTCATCTTGATTAGTCAATAACTATGCTAGCATCTAAATATTCTCAATATCTATCCAACTAATGTCCTAGGATACTAGATGTCTAGAATCAATGAATATTAGATAGAAAGCTAGTTACTATGCTGATATCATATCTGAGGAAAAACTCTAACAACCTAGCCTTCCGGAGAAAATTTAATGACAGTTTTATGGTAAATCAACCATTAAGATTCTCCCATTCGGTCTGCTCAGCAATCACATCTATATGTGCATCACCCATATATGTGAATTAGTAAAGAGATCTACTAATTTCTATCACCGTAGAAACCATCACATAAATGTTGTTCTTTCCGGATCACTATGGTCCGCATAGTGATCCAAACCAATAAGAAACGTTTCAAAATAAGTCTTACGAAAAACTTGACTTTCTTTATTATAATCCTTATCATAATATCAAGTTTCTAGACTTAATCTCGGGCTCCATCCTACACTTTATGATAATCATCAATATGATCAAGAAAATGCCATATATATATAAAAGAAACTGATGTCCAAAAGTACATAACTCGCAACTAGTCTAATACAAGAACGTCTAGAAGTAATAAAACTAGTGCAAGCTAGACCTATCTCTCAATATGATCCTCAACTTATGCTTGTCAAACTCCTTTGACCTAAGCGCCTTGGTGAACGGATCTACTGTGTTTTTCTTTCCATCGACTTTTAGGACTCGTACGTCCCCACGTGCGATGATATCTCCCATCACATGATATTTCTGTAGAACATGTGTCGCTTTGGAATGAGATCTTGATTCCCTCGTTTGGGCAATAACCCCGATTTTATCACACCATAAAGGAACAACTTCCTTTATCGGAGGAACTACTTCAAGTTTTTCAATGAACTTTCTCATCCAAACCGATTCTTTAGCTGCTTCACAAGCCACTATGTATTCTGTTTCGGTTACGGAATCGGCTACAGTGCCTTGTTTAGAACTTTTCCAACTCACCACTCCTCTATTCAGGAAAAACACGTGACCTGAAATAGATTTGCTGTCATCTATGTCTGTTGAGAAACTCGCATTGGTAAATCCTTCTAACTCTAAATTAGAGCTACCATAAATGAGGAACTGATCCTTAGTCCTTCTCAAGTACTTAAGGATGTTCTTAACAATCTTTCAGTGATCATCACCAGGATTTACCTGATATCTGTAGCCACACTTAGCGGGCAAGCAACATCAGGTCTAGTACATGTAATGGAATACATGATAGCTCCCATTGCGCTAGCATAGGGGATCCTACTCATGCATTCTTTCTCTTCTGGGGTTTTATGAAAATCGTCCCTAGAGAGAGAAATCCCAATGTCCATCGGTAGATAGCCTTTCTTAGAGTTTTCTATGTTGTATCGTCTCACGATACTGTCGATGTACTGGGACTGAGATAGTCCAAGCAACCCCTTTGATCTATCCCTGTAGATCTTTATTCCCAGAATGTAGGTTTCTTCTCCTAGATCCGTCATCGAGAATTGATCAGACAGGCATGACTATGTCTCTTGCATGGCTAGAATATCATTTTTTATGAGCAATACGTCATCCACATAAAGCACTAGGAAAATAACCACATTCCCTTTTATCTTCTTGTACACACAAGGTTCCTATTTGCATCTAACAAAGTTGAATTGTTCAACTGCTTTGTTAAAGCGAATGTTCCAACTTCGAGATGCTTGCTTAAGTCCATAAATGGACCTTTGAAGCTTGCATACCATATGACTTTGAGATGGCAACGTGAAACCCTCAGGTTGAGTCATATAGACTTCTTCCTGGAGCTTTCCGTTAAGGAAAACTATTTTCATGTCCATTTTCCAGATCGCATAACCATAATATGTCGCTATCGCAAGGAGAATCCGAATAGATTTGAGCATTACCACAGGAGAGAACGTTTCTTCATAGTCAATGCATTCGTATTGACTATACCACTTGGAAACTAGACGGGCTTTATAGGTCTCCCCTTGCCCATCCACTCCAATCTTTTTCTTGTAAATCCATTTGTAACCGATTGGTCTGGAACTCTTAGAAGAATCAACCAAAGTCCATACTTTGTTGATCTTCATATATTCTATTTCGGACTCCACGGGCTTTCCACCATTTCTTAGAATCCAAACCTTGTACGACATCCCGAAAGGTCAAGGATCACCATCTATATGATCAATCACATCCTCTTACACTATCAGATTCAATCTGTCAGGTGCACAGTGGGAACGGTTTGACCTTTTGAAAAGAGCCTATGCAGCAGGTCCAACCTACGTTTGGATTTCTTGTTGAAATTGTTCAACCATAGGTTTTTGAACTAGTTCAGGAACATATTCTTGAACTGGTTCTTGAACTTGTTCTTGAATAGGCGCTATCACTTCACCAATTGAAGTACAAGCCCTCGAGTTCAATAACTCATCTCCAAGCCAAATTTGCTCATTTTATCATCTCATGTTCTTGAGCTTGTGTTGATTCATCGGGTTCTTGAATCTCGTCAAGAACCACTTCTCCACCACGAATTCCTTCCTTAAGGAATTCCTTTTCCAAAAAGGTTACCGTTCTAGCCACAAACACTTTGTGTTCAGACGGATGGTAGAAATAATATCCCATAGTTTCTTTGGGATATCCGATGAACCTACAACGATCAGAGCTAACATTTAGCTTATCTGGTTGCATTCTCTTGACGAAGGCCGGACAACCCTAAACCTCAACGTGTTTAAAGTTGGGCTTACGTCCCTTCCATATCTCGTATGGAGTCTTAGAGATCGTCTTAGTAAGACCTTTGTTTAATAGATATGCTGCCATTTCTAAAGCGTAACCCTACAAACTGATCGAAACATTAATGAATCCCATCATGGAACATACCATATCTAATAGAGTTCGGTTCCTTCTCTCGGATACACCATTATATTGTGGTATTCTGGGAGAGGTCCATTGCGAAAGAATACTGTTATCTTTTAGATAATCGATAAATTCATGACTGAGATATTCACTGTCCCGGTCAGATCTCAACACCTTGTTACTCTTTTCGGTTTGTTTCTTTACTTCACTACGGAATCTCTTGAACATTTCATAAGATTCGGACTTATGTTTCATTAGATACACAAATCCATAGTGAGATATATCGTCTATAAAAGTGATGAAATAGGAGTATCCACCCCTAGCTTGAACTCTTATTGGTCCACATACATCAATATGTATGAGTCCTAGAAGTTCAGTAGCTCTCTCTCGTTCCACTGAACGGAGATTTGATCATCTTACCGGTGAGACAAGACTCACAAGCTGCATAGGATTCATAATCGAAATGACCCATATGGCCATCCTTATGCAACCTAGTGATTCTCTTCTCGTCGATGTGACCAATTCTACAATGCCAGAGATACGTCTAGTTTCTACGATCATCTAACTTTCTCTTTTAACCAGAAACATGCATGTTCAACAATTCAACATTTGCATCAGGTAAGACATAAAGACCATGTTGTAAATAACCATTCACACTTATATCATCACCATGATAAATAGAGAAAATGTTATCACTGAAGACAGTTCGAAATCCACATCAAATCAAGCATAGAAATAGAAATGATTTTCGAAACAAATTTCAAAACATAATAAACGTCTTCTAAAAGCAAAGTATTACCCGTAGGCATACATAGAGTAATAGTTCTTAAGGCTAAAGCAACAACACTTGCATCGTTTCCAACCTTCAGACTGAATTCTCTCTTCTTGAACCTCCTAGTGATCCCCAGCCCATGCAACATACTGCAGATGTTAAAACTGCTACCAGTATCCAATACCCATTTAGACGAATCAATAGTAGTCAAGGAAATCATGAAAACATTTTCCATAGAAGTCTTACCTCGTTTCTTGTCGCCAAGAGATGCAAGATATTCCTTGTAGTTTCTTTTCCAGTGCTTCTTCTTCTTACAGAAGAAGCACTCAGCATCCGACTAGTCGGCCTTACTAGTGCTGCCATTGGCCTTGGTCATACCGGCCTTAGGAGCACTTTGCTTGGTCTTGGGAATTTCCTTGCCTTCTTCTTCTAATAAGAAGATTGACCGACCATCAACATAGGTCCAGATTCCTTCCTCGAGCTGGAAATCTGTCTCTCATACTCAATGAGCATGTTATGCAACTCATGCAAGTCGACATTCATCTTGTTCATGTTGTAGTTAACAATGAACGGGGAGACAGAGTCTGGGAGCGAGTGCATGATCAAATCCTATTACAACTCCTTATAGAAGGTACAATCAAGCTTCTCAAGCCGTTCTATCAGACTTATCATCTTTAGAACGTGTGGACCCATCGGGGAGCTCACTCAAACTCGACTTGAATAAAGCGCTCAACAATTGAGACCTTGTCGTGCAACTTTGTTCTCCGAACATCTTCTTAAGATGCTCGATTATCTGTGGAGGAGTCGTATCCTCATGCTGTTTCTGGAGTTCACAACTCATAAAGACCAGGAGATACACTTGACAGTAAAGCTATGATCTTCATGCTTCACAAAAGCATCCATGGCTTTATGATCCGCGGGATCAGGGAGGGAGTAGGCTTATCGATCACCTCGATAAGCTTCTCAGAAATCAGCACCAGGCGCAAGTTGCGATACCAGTCCTCGAAATTCTCCCCAACAAGCCTGTGGGTCTCGAGGATGGAACACAACAACAACTGATACATTATTCAGGATATCTAAAACAATAATAATAACAAAGGAGTAAGAGTTAGACATCAATAAATATCATAAAAGACATGGTCTTCATCTATATGATATGCATGCTAATCAACGTTACAATAACATTATAAATCATATTTCATATTAGCATTAACCTACAATTATATGTCTGAGCCCCTTGGTTGTCAAGACGTTTCTCAAATTAACTCTATATCACATAGTCACCAGGTTTCAAGTTGTTTCTATTGATATAGTTGAGTTCATTCATCAACTCATGGTTGGATAGCAATAAAATTCATGTCCCCCGGGTAGTCTAGACGTATACAAGAACTAAGTATTCGCTCTCACTAGATATCTTATGTCGCAGACACACTAATCGGATTCTTGAACTACATGCCTTCTGGTTGTTAGGTCGTACCATGTAAACAAGAATCGATTCATACGTCCACTCAAAAGGAAAAACTTAAATGACAAACGATTTATCATTTAGAACTCAATAATTTATTATTATTTTTTTTTATGTTAAGTCACAGAAGATCCATTCGATCGAGTCATCACATGGCTCGATCAAGTCAAACCTCTGTACTCGATACTCCGTCTCACTCGATCGAGTCATATTCGACTCGATCGAGCTGGACTCACGGGAGACTCAGTCGAGTTATAAATTAACTCGATCGACTTGCGGTTCCACTCGAATGTGTCGACATTCCACTCGATCGAGTCGGACCAACCGATAACGCACACGTGCGACGTGTGGCTCGACTGAGCGGTCATACCAGTTCGATCGAGTCGAGTTCTCTCGGAATATGAAAAGTCACTTTTCTACTCGGAATATGAAAAAGTCAATTTTCTATTCGGAATACAAAAGGTCACCTTCCACCCGATCGAATCTTCTAACGACTCGATCGAGTCAGACAATCCGAGCGGGGCGATAATGAAACGAAAAACACTCGATCGAGTGTTTGACAAATCAAACACGAAGAACATCTGTACGACCCGAATGTTCGGGAAAAACACCTTGGCGCGAAGAATACGGATTTTGATCCGTTTTCGGCCAAAATCGATCTCGTATCCTAGAAATAAACGACCAAAAGCTCTAACACCAATGTTGGGTTTTCTACGAGGGTATGGAAGCATATTTTTATTACCCAAAGCGCGTGATCTAGTCATGTTCGGATTGAGTTCGGGGTTATTCACAAAAACCTCAAAGAACGGATTTTTAAATTACCTATTTTTGATGAATATGATCAAGTGGATGTGAGGAATGAACTTACGATCTCTCTACGCGTATTCACGCTGAGATTGGGGGTTGCTTTCAACGTTTGATGCGGATCCGGTGATAAACGAGTTTTCGCCCAAAACGTCGTTCTTTGTCTCCAAGAAAAAAAATCGTATTTGTTTCGAAAATTATGAATTATCTCATAAAAAAATTGTTTTTCTTGATTTATATATTACTAAACTCTTCTGATAATTACATAATGAGCTAAAACTTTTTAATAATATATAATCGGTGTATAACTATCCGTTTAAATATATACAAACAAATTCAAATATCTATATAATGGAAATATAATTTGATGAGAAAGCACATTTTTTATAATATCGTACGACACTCAAAACTCCACAAAATTTATTAGCTGAATAACTTTTTTGTAAGACAGATTTTTACTTTGCTGGTGACGTGTCCAAAGCCCACATAAGATCAGCCAATATCTTTTTGCCATGTAGTTAGAAGCGTATTGAAAAGGTCGCTGACGTGGAATCTATAACCGCGGTGAAAAGGAGATAACAGATCGGCTTTCACTGTGGCTTTGGTGATGAATTGTGAACAACCAATCAAAACTCGGGAAATGTGTAATAACACGTTGATGAACCTCTCATATTCGTTTGTCACATAATATATTTGTCACAGCCCGTAATCTTATAATCTCAACAAATATCTTCATTTCCTCTTTTTCCCCCCTCTCTCTGTCTTTATCTGTCATTCTTCATCAGATCTGGTGGAATTTTAGCGCTTGGCCCCACCACTGGATCTATCTGTCTGTAATCTCCGGTCAAAATCTCTCCGGAACCACCGTTCTTGGCTTCGTGAGGGTTTGGTTTTGGCATCTCGTTAACGGAAATTGGTCGTTTCTTATCTTAGAACAGATGAACAAGATGAATAATTGTGAGAGAATCGCCAATTTCGCTCTTGCAGGTTTTACTTCTTCGCTTTTTTCAATGATCTCCCGCTACTTCCGATTTTGGGTTATATTTTTTTTTGTCTCAATTAGACGAATGTGGTCTTGTTTTGATTCGTTTTGGTTGAAGATTATTAGTTGCAATTATACGAATGTTGTCCTGTATTGATTTCTTGAGCGAGGATCTGCATGATGGTTAATTTGATAGTCTTTACGGGTTTTCTTGCGATCTGCTTCGAAGCTTTTATTCTGGCTCATTGATAGGGTCTCCGATTTCGTTGGGTTCTTCTTAGGTTTTGGTGTTTTTTCTGATTATCGCATCGATTGATTTAGAACTCATTTTTCCGGGGTTTGATTGGGTTGAAGATGTGATTCACGTAAGCAAAAATTGGTTAAATGGTAATACTTCCGATGAAATGGGTGACCCCTATAGTAATAAGGTTGCTTTTGCTGCAGTTTTGACATTGGCACCACTTGTTGTCAAAGTAGATCCGAATTTGAACGTTATTCTGACGGCAGGCCTCACAGTTTATGTGGGTTGCTATAGGTCTGTGAAGCCTACTCCTCCAACAGTAAGACATCGACTCAGATTTTGTAAATGTATAATTACCCTTTTGATGATCCAGTGGTAGGAGTATCACTTGAATGCTTGTTGTCTGATAATATGCAGGAGACTATGTCTAACGAACATGCGATGCGATTTCCATTTGTTGGAAGTGCTATGCTGCTATCCCTTTTCCTATTGTTCAAGTTCCTCTCAAAGGACTTGGTCAATGCTGTCCTCACAGCCTACTTCTTTGTGCTTGGGATCATAGCTCTTTCGTATGTCCTCTTTCTAAATTATGTATTTTTCATATATGGCTTTAGCTTGGGATCAAGTCAATGGACTGTTGTGGCATATCCTCTGCCTAATTCAAATTATGTATTTTCAGGGCAACATTGTTACCGGCTATCAAAAGATTTTTGCCACAGCCCTGGAATGACAATGTTATTGTCTGGCGCTTTCCATATTTTCGGTGTACGTTATTATCTTCGCTTGCTTTCTTCAGCTCTATTTTGTTCGAGAACTCTTTTCTGTAATCCTATCTTCATTTTTTTCTTTTTGAATTGTGGCCTTTTTTTCCAAACAGCTGAATGTTCATGTCATTTTTGGGTTTTGTATTTTACTTTATCTTTATAGATTTGTACCAGCATGTTAATTACTGTTTTGGTGGTTAATGTTCCTTTGGAACTGTCTTCCGCGTTGATCTTGCTCGTGTCATGCAGAATAATATTTTTCTTGACGCCTTTCTTAAACAGCTTTGGAGGTAGAATTCACAAAGTCTCAGGTTGTTGCTGGGATCCCCGGAACCTTTTTTTGTGCATGGTATGCTTGGAGAAAGCATTGGCTTGCTAACAATATACTTGGTCTCTCATTCTGCATCCAGGTTAGTTTGTGTTTGACCTGATGTTAATAATTGATAACAAAAAATTCAGGTTGAATATCCTCTCTCTGGGATATTATTAACAGTTTAGCCATTACAGGGAATCGAGATGCTCTCTCTTGGATCTTTCAAGACTGGTGCTATCCTCTTGGTAACTAGTGATTATCTGTCCTGCTCTTTTAAATTTTCTCCTCAGATCCTTGGTCATTTGATTCACCGATTTTATCCTCTTAATTCACCAGTTTCATGGTCATTTGATTGCAGGCAGGACTTTTTGTATATGATATTTTCTGGGTTTTCTTCACCCCAGTTATGGTCAGTGTTGCAAAATCCTTTGATGCTCCAATAAAGGTTAGTAATCATCTTTGATTAACAAGATTATTGCCTCTTGATTTACTTTGTGTTTTATTGATCCTTATGTTGGGTAATTATCAACTCTCATTACGGGTACATTTTGTTGCTTCAGCTTCTATTTCCTACTGCTGATGCAGCAAGACCCTATTCTATGCTTGGGCTTGGCGACATTGTCATTCCTGGTATGTTCTTTTCTACTGCTCGTTCTTTTAAGTATTATTTAGTACTTCCCGAGAGGAAGGTAAGGTTGAGTTGAATTGGAATACATCGCATAAGCAAAACAACGCACGATCTCTGTGTTCCCAACAGCCAAGACTTTTCCCACTGAGTTTTAAGTGTTTATGTTTTTTCTTTCTCCTTTGGGTTCACTTCTTTTTCTCAGTGTTATCTATTTCATTTCATATATTTAGATTTTTTTCCACATGATTGCTTTGTGACAACCTCAAAAAAAAATTTTTAAAGCACATTTTGTAAGTAATCTGCTGTATCATATGTTCTTTGGAGCTGATGTGCAGCCTTTATTTGTTCCTTCAGGTATTTTTGTTGCATTGGCACTAAGATTTGATGTATCAAGGGGCAAACAACCCCAGTACTTCACAAGTGCTTTTGTTGGATACAATGTTGGTGTGATACTCACAATTATAGTCATGAACTGGTTCCAAGCGGCACAGGTCAGTAATTCTTTTTCTTGTTTTTTTGTTTTCCGTTCATATATGGCCAGGATTCGTCACTTCAGGTGCAGTCAGTGAAAGTTCTTTGCTCAATTGAAGCAATGAGAAACAAATTAACAAAGCTGTTGTTCAGCGATTTACTGACAGGGAATTTCCACATGTTATAGATCGGTTGCCATTTCAAACCATTGCAAAAAAAAAAAAAAAAAAGGATACTATGCAATTGAAAGCAACTCTTAAGTGTCTAATTGAACTTTAAGAGTAAGACAAGGTTGTTGTTATCTCAGCAACAGCTTTAGAATACAACTTTTTTCAATACTTTCATGAAGGCCCTATGAATTGTCTTTAGTGCAGAAATATTGATTCCCGAGCCTTTTAAGCATCTGATGAAATTTGTTGGAAATTTGAAGTTGCTTAGAACATAAAGCTTTCCACGCTTTCAGAATAGGTTCAACACTAAGCCTAAAAGTTCTTAAAGAGCAAAATTTTCAACCAGCGGTTTTATTGGTCGCCAAAAGTTTACCTGTGCCTTTTCGGGCTAATCATGTGTTAGTTTACCTTTTATTCGGTTTCAGCCTGCTCTGTTATACATCGTCCCAGCTGTTATCGGGTTCTTGGCCGTGCACTGCATTTATAATGGCGACATCAAACCGGTTTGTTCTTATGACCTCACTTCTGTTCCCTTGCTTTGTTTTCTGCCATAAAATTCCAAAGTTGAACGATGAAACGAGGAAACTGATTTTGTGTTGATATGCAGTTGATGGCTTTTGATGAATCGAAGACGACTGATCAATCTGAAGAAGAGAGCGAGACGAAATCAAGTAAGAAGGATGAATGAACACAAAAGAATAATGTGTAAGTCAGATTGGTGTTGTTATGATGCTTAGCTGAGTTAAAAAGAGGGAAAACAATTTTGTTTCCATTGACTTATTATACTCTCTTCAAAATTAGAGATCTTTTTAAGAAATTTACAGCAAACTGTAACAGGTTTTTCTCTAACATTTTCAGGACAATGATATCTTAGTTTCTCTACAAACCTTAGTATTACATGTTTTGTGGTTTGGTCTTTGGTTAAAAACGTGAAATTTTTCTATCATATAGAAGAACACGAGCACTCTTGGCAGTGTAATTTTCTCGTAGAAATGTCCCAAACGCCCTTTCATGATTATAACATGTGAAAATGAAATAAATTCTTTCAAAATTTTCGCACCATTTCGTAGAACATTATTAATACGAAGTTTCTATGTCTTTTGTTTTGTTGCTATACATAAATTGTCAATAGCATGATTTCAGTAATTACAACACTAGTAAACTGAAAAAAATTTAATACTTCCTTTTTATCTTTAAATTTAATTTTAGAATTGTTTTTTTATAAATTTTTTCCTTTGTATACAACATTTTTTTTGTGAAAATATTTTAAAAAACAATTTTTGAAAAAGAATTAGAAATATTTTTTAAAAACATCCGGCTTATTGTGTATTTCTGGCCCCAAACCAATCCATAAAAATGATTTCTCTTCAGAAGTCGAACCACATATTGGATGTGCTATAGCACATCAACTGACCATTAACCAACTGATTTTGTATTAACAAAAAACATTTAATCGTTTAAATATCATTTTAGTCATTAAAATCGTATATTAGAAGTTATATTAGTCATTGTAATAATATTTTAAATTTCTAGTTGAAATAATCATGTTCGGCTAAATTGATCTGCTCTTCGATCCTCTACGTTAGCTAGACTTGTCGAGGGTTTCTTTCTTTCGAGTCTCTTCAATGTGGGCACTTTCTCCTTTGATAAAGAGCGTCTCGGTAACTTTTTTTCTTCTTCTTTTGTCTTAATTATTGCTCCCTCCCATTTTTAATACAACCTTTTTAAAAGTTTGCTTTTGTTGCAAGAAATTAACCGTTTTAGGTTTTCAATAAAAATTATGTAATGATTTCTATTTTTACCCTTAATAAATAATAAAAAGTTACATTATTAAAACAACTAAAGGTATAATAAAATTTTTATTTCGTTTCAGAATATTCGTGAAAAAATCTTAAAAGAACTGTCTTGCAAAATAAGAGGCAATATTGTATAGTTTAAATATTATTAGAAAAAACATATGCATAGTTAGATTTGAGTTGTTAATAGATGATTGAACTCAAATTAGTTATGCTTTAAAAGGTTTACCGTTTATGATCTAAATTAAATCTCATTTTAAGGTTAGTAATATAGTGATTTCGGGTTTATCGGAATCCGATTTTTTATATGATCTTTTCATATATTTCTCCTAACAAAGCCATTTAAATCCTATTATAATTTATTCTCTTAAGAAATAATATATTCTGTTAAAGTCTTATTGCTCGGGACATTAAAAACCAGAATTTAGAAGCAGAAATATGAGATACAAAGTTGTTTTAGTCTTTTAGACATAGTAATGTATGTCTAAACGAAAACAACTGAGAAACTAAAGCATGCTGGTTGTGGTGTTTTTACAAGGATGGATATTTTTGAGTGTTTGGTTGTCTTAAATCCTGGAAGGAATAAGAGGAATGTTGTTGTGCAGATAGGCGCAGGCGGCCGCAACGCCGCTTCCCAATTTTACAGGGTATCCGACGTCTCGTAGGATCATTTCGACCCCGGCCAAACAGCCTAAGAGTTGTAACTGCAAATTAGAAAGATTCACGGTTTAAGTTATGCTCCTCTATGCACTATGAACAACACATACAAATCATCAACTCAACCCATGTTGTAATGCAAGTACCAACACTAAACGCGTTTCAAATGAAGAGCCAACTTATTTCAAGGCAATATTGATGGACAAAAACAGCGAAAGATCGGCATTAAAAATTGCGGTTGAAAATTGTGATATCGTTTGAAAAGCCGTCGTTGCTTGATATGCTTACAGCAACGCTTTTCGGGCCTAACTAATCTTAATAGCTAATTCAAGACTTTAGATTTGTCCAATACATATATATGAGTTCCAAAGTTCATGTTTTAGCCGATGTGAGACAAGTTATCATAACACTCCCTCTCACGCCATATTTGACGTGTTCAAATCGGGACGAACCAGGCTTGGATAACATGTCAAATATGAGTTGACTAATCTTAAAAGCTAATTCAAGAGTTTAGAGTTACCCAATATCATATATATGAGTTCTAAAGTTCATTTCCTGGCCGATGTGAGACGACTTATGATAACACGTGATATATATCAAGATTTAGTTCATTGTGAAAATAAATTACCTCGTTAAGGTTGCCAAGGTGACCGATTCGGAAGACCTTTCCGGCAACCTTGTTAAGTCCAAGTCCTAAGCTGAGGTTGTACCTCTTCCACGCGCGTCTCACAATCTCATTACTGTCAATATGCGGAGGTACAACCACCGCAGTGACAGTGTCACTATACCACTCTTCCTTTTGTGTACAATTCTTCAATCCCCATGCTTCAACCGCGAGCCTGTGCATCACCCCAAACGCCAAAACGGATGAACAAGAAAGACACATCGCAATATATATATAGGTACACACATGTGTATAAATGTCAATCTTATAAAACAAGTAGTTCGTTGCCTTGTGGCCTTGCCCAAACGAGCATGTCGCGCAATGACGTTATCTAGCCCTTCCTCAAAGATGAGATCGAGAGCAGCTCTAAGACCATACAATAGCTGAATGGAAGGAGTGTAAGGCCAAAAGGTCCCGAGCTTGTAGAACTTCAAGTAGTCGCTCCAGTCGAAGAAGACTCTCACAGATTTCGCAGTTTTGGAAGCCTCAAGAGCCTTAGGACTTGCACACACAATGCCCATACCAGTCGGTAGAGACAGAGCCTTTTGAGAACCAGTGAGGGCTACGTCTACTCCCCACTCGTCCATACGAAAGTCGAGTGCGCATATGGATGATACACCGTCCACAAGCAATAGTGCCGGGTGGTTGTAGTGATCTGTTAAATGTTTCAAGAAATACGTTTTAGTACGCCATATTCTTGCTTTCCTTTATATTGCTTCTAATCACTCACAAAAGACAGAGAGAGATGGGTTGAGGAAAAAGACCAAGCAGAGCCCTGACGGCGGAAATGTCGTTAGTGACACCAGTGGCGGTCTCGTTATGGACAATGCAAATGGCTTTGATGGTGTGTTGTAAGTCTTGTGAAAGCTTTGAGGCTAAGACTTGGAGATTGGCTCCTTGTCCCCACTCACTCTCTACCACATCTACATTGAACTTCAACCTCTGTTGCTGTTCAATCCACAGCAAACTGAATTGTCCGATCAGGAATGACACGATCCTATCCCCTGGAGACAGCGTGTTCGTCAGCGCACTCTCCCACGCCCCCGTCCCTGCAGGCCAACGCTTAACATTTCAGTAAGACGCTTACTTATCCAAATTTACAGAACCATTCTTTCCGAACTATTTGATTTACCACTCTGCGTCAGCCATACATGGTATATGTTATATCATATGGTGTCAGAAAAGTTAAAACATTAACTTCAAAACCCTAAACTATTGAATTAACTTTTGAATTGGGATAAACCCAAAACCATTTGACAGTATACAGGAGTACACTTCTCAAACTCCTGTTGTATATTCTATAACAACACATGAAATCGAATAAATATTTGCATTATCATGATACAAACATCAACATATAACCATGATTTGGAATAGATTTCGTCGTAATCAAGCATCAATCAATCAGTTTCTACTCATGGATTCTAAGTTCTCTATGATCACTGGAGATTCAGAGATGCGTAGAATGAAAAGGAACAAGTACCAGTGGTCGGGATGATAAAGGGTGTCCCGGAAGTCGTCTTGAAGATCTTCTTCACGTCCTCAAGAAGGGTTTTGGTGAGAGCTGGGATGGCGGGAGACCGGTAGTCCTCGTTGTTTCGGTTCATCGCACGGATAACCGGTTCCGGTATGTTAACCGGTCCCGGTACGAAGAGATGGTTCCTTCCAGGTCCGTATACATAGTCCATCTTCTGACCCTTCCTCTACTATTTAAACCAAAAGGGTACCCTTATATCTATGCTTCATTAATATATATATGAATTCTCATAATAAATTAGAACCGAGTTTTTATACAAAACAAGACGATCAATAATTTTATAAAATATATTGCTTCGTCGATCATATGTGTCTATATACCTATTTACATATATATTAACCCACATATATATTATATATATACGCATTTACGTAGGTTGAGGTGTGTGTGCTTTTGAATGTATGTTTTCTGATGACCAGATTGGATGAAGAACGATTATAAAGTCATCTTAAAAACAATAAAATTTACAATCTGCTTTAAAGAATCTCAACATATGTGTGTATATACGTGTATATGTATACATTTAAATGTATCTATATGTATCCACCTGATCAAGTGTTGATTATCAAGCGAGATAATAAAAAGGAGAATACCTTTGAATCACAAAGGAGCTTTTGATCCTGAGGGCCTTTGGTTTCTGTCCCAAAAAAAAAAAAATTGATCTCTTGCCCCGAGCAACCTTGTCCTCCCCTCCCTTTGTAATTTATCGACACAATTTAAAAAAAAAAATAAATTATCATAAAAAATATCTGCTTTGCACATACCATACGAATGGCTGATCTTGGATTTCTACTATATTTCTTTTGGTACTTTTGCAACTTTACCCCTGTATTTTGGTATATCTATGATTTCCACCCAAATATATATATATATATATATATATATATTGTGGGTGGACAATCTGGTTGCTGGAATCCGAGCTGACCGAATCAATCCAAAAAAGAAGTGCTAGTTTGGATATAGATAACCCAGATTCTCTATTCGTGTCGTAAAACCGCAATGTGTTTAGAATCACTTGATTCAGATTCCGTAAAACTGCAAGTTTAAAACTCCGTCGTTGTTTTAATTTTCTAAACTATAATAAAATTTTACATGGAGATAGACCGGTTAATCATAAAAGTGCAAATAATTCATTTCCATTATTCTCCAACAAAAATAAACGATTTTTTTATAATCACGAAACTTATATCCACCATCCTTTGCATACATACTAGATAAAGTTTAGAATCTCCATAATAATCTGAAAACCGTATAAAACAAAGAAAACGGTATTTCATTATATAGAATCACATCATAGAAGACAATTGCATGATAGGTTGTTTCGAATCCATAATCTTCAAAATAGATGTATCTTTACCATAGCGATAAAAATCTTTTGGTTTTTTCTCTTGTAGTTCACATGTCTATTGGTTCCTCCCTGTTTTACGTGATATATTATTGGGTTTCTTTGTTGAAGGATAAATATTGTATTATGTTATTTGGTTTTTCTTCATTGCTCTATAAAAATTTAGGCTATAATGCATAGTAAGCTATAAAAAATAAAATTCCATAATAATTTATAAACCTATTTTAGTCTAATATAAAAATACGTCAACAATTTTTTTTACAAATTTATTTATAAAATATTCTATAAAGCAATATCACTATGATGGAGATAATCACGTCATCAACATTAATTTGTGATTGAGAGATCTCTCACAAATTAATGTTGATGACGTGATTACCTCCATCAATAGTGATTGTCGTGTCATGATTGCTTAATGAATAAAAGCCATAAACTACCGTTTTCAAACTCCTCGTTATCGTCCAACCGCCCTCTAGAACTCTTATTTTCTGATGTGTGGACATCACCTCACTATTCCAATGATGTTTTCAAATATTATGTCATTTTTGTAGATCATTTCACTCGTTATATATGGTTTTATCCGTTACAAAAAAAGTCGGATGTTCTTAACACTTTTTTATGTTTTAAATCAATTGTTGAGAACAAATTTCAAACTAAAATCATTTCTTTATACACGGACAATGGCGGGGAATTTACGGCTCTTCGCCACATTTTAGCTCACCACGGGATTTCTCATCTCACCACCCCACCACACACTCCCGAACATAATGGCATATCGGAGCGTCGTCATCGTCATATTGTCTAATCAGGACTCTCTTCCCACACATCAGTCCCCATCGAATTTTGGCCCTTTGCATTTGCCACGGCTGTGTACTTAATTAACCGTTTACCATCTCAAGTTTTTTCTCATGCATCTCCATATGAAAATCTTTTTTCAAGAATCCCCTAATTACAACAAACTAAAAGGTTTTGGTTGTTTGTGTTTTCCATGTCTACGTCCATACATGAGTCATAAGCTAGATTCTAGATCACGTCCATGTGTCTTCTTAGGATATTCAACATCCCAAAGTGCATATTATTGTTTAGATC
>CM071863.1:14545287-14557345 GCA_036759665.1 Gynandropsis gynandra
AAAAAAAAATAACACCACAAACGTGCTTCACTTCCTTCATCCTCCATCGGAGCTTCACGTCGAGGACGCCGTTCAATTCAAGTCTGGGGGAGCAGCTCACGTTTGTCAGGTGATTTCGTTTCATTTTCTAACCAGAATAGAGCCATGGGTAATGCAGCGAATGCTATGTACTGTGCGAATTGCGGAGATACGGATCATGTAGCGTATCAATGCACAGTACATGAGGATTACGAACATATGAATTATGCCCAGCAGCAAGACAACACTCAATTCGGGAATTCTTACAACCCGAATTGGAGGAATCATCCAAACTTGTCATACCGAACGATTCAACCGGTAAGGTATTCGGAGTTTTCGCCAAGGCAGAATAATTTCCAGCAAAACAGCCAACAACTCCAGCAAGCACAGCAAGCTCCGCAAGCCTCTCAACCCTCTCAAGCACCTTCATCAAACTTTGAGGCAGTGATGCTTGAATTTGTCAAGGATCACAAGGAGCAACAATCGATTCAGACCAAATTCAACGCAGACGTGGGGACAGCAATTAGTGAGCTTAGATCTCAGATGGAGTCTCTGAGCACTCACGTGAAGCTGAAGCAGGAGCAGCAACAACAGGAGCTTATATCTCAGATGGAGTCTCTGAGCACTCATGTGAAGATGTTGGAAAACTCCATAGCACAACAGGCCGCCTCATCCTCTCGGAACCCCGGACAGCTTCCCGGTAAGCCCGATCTTAACCCGAGAGAGCATGTGAATGCTATTTCTGTGTGCAGCGATGATGAGGATGAGAATCCGCCCTCAAATGTGCGAGGGGATGCTGCTGGTACGTCCATGGATAGAGGAAGAGGTAAGATTGCGATTATGGAAGGAGTCGAATCAGATTTAGATAAGCCATACGTTGCTCCTCCGGCGTACGTACCTCCGATACCGTATCCTCGACGATTGGTAAGCAGTAAGAACCAAGAGAAAGTGGGCAGATCTATAGAAGGTCTCAAGAAGCTAGACATCAACATGCCATACGTGGAAGCAGTCCTAAAGATGTCTAATCGTGCCAAATTCATCAGAGAGTTGATGTCCAAAGAGAAGCACACCGAAGAGAACGAGGCTGTAGTACTTACCGAGGAATGCAGTGCAATTCTTCAGAACAAGCTGCCACCTAAGTTGAAGGACCCCGGAAGCTTTTCCATTCCATGCACAATAGGTAACCTCGATATCGATAATGCTTTGTGTGATTTAGGGGCAAGCGTGAGTATCATGCCACAAACAGTTTTCAAGCGGATGGAGTTTGGGAACCTTAAACCGACGAAGATGTCTCTACGCCTCGCGGATCGTACGGTAAGACATCCGGTGGGAATCATTGAAAACGTTCCCACCATGGTAGGTAAGCTTTGCATTCCCACTGATTTTGTTGTACTTGAGATAACGGAAGACACTAGGACACCTATTATTCTTGGTAGGCCGTTCTTAGCTACTGCAGGTGCGATGATAGACGTACAACAAGGAAAGTTGTCCTTACGTGTCAAAGACGAAACGATCGAATTCGTCCTGCCCATCCCCATGGACGAATCACAACTCAAGGAGTCTTGCTTTACAGTAGATTCGTTGGACGAGTTAGAGAAAGACACGCACGATCAGGTAAGTGTTTCCGATTCTCTTTTACGGTATTTGACACGAGTTGGCGACAATGCAGGATTTGCGGACGAAGGAGCTGAGGTGTACACGAAATTCATGAGTGCAATTACAGCACTAGGAGACGCCCCACATGAGGAGATACCACGTGATATGCATGCTGATTTCACAGCGGAGAAAGCATTCGAGCTTGTGCCTGATCCTCCGCCGCCTTATTCTCGGTTTGAGTACGTTGATTCCGATAAAACATATCTTGCTGTTTTAAATGCTAACATGAGTGCAGATGAGATGAGAAGACAGCCCACACGCGTGAAGAAGCGTAAGAGGGTCAGTTCTTCAATGTGTATGTACGGAAGTTATAGGGAGGACAGCCACGAACCTTCACTCGAAATTCAAAGGAGGCTGCACCCGCACTTGCACGAGGTAATGGAAAAAGATGTCATTAAACTTTTCAACGCAGATACCCCTTATCCAACCTTGGACAGCGAGCAAGTGAATTCCGTGCATGATGTGCCTAAGGGATGGCACGATAAGAAGACCCTACCTCATGACTTCCAATCAGGTGATTTCGTTCCACTTTCTAATTCTCGACCTAAGTCTTTATCGGGCAACCTACTGTCTTATTGGTCTGATCCTTTTCAGGTACGAGATGTGGAACTATGGAGTGATGCGGGTGACACGTTCAACGCCAATGGACAGCGGCTTAAGCTCTACCAAGCCGCTCAACCGATCGAAAGTGGAAACTCCATTTCCCTTTCCGATCCACCCGTCGCGCACGCATGAGGAATGGAGACGTCAAAGCTTAATGACGTTAAATAAGCGCTTTCTGGGAGGCAACCCAGCTGTTTGCTTTTAATTTTTTTAGTTTTTAGGTTAAAGATTCGGTTATTTATTTTTCACAAAAAAAAAACAAACAGAAAAACACAAAATAAATAATAACACCACAAACGTGCTTCACTTTCTTCATCCTCCATCGGAGCTTCACGTCGAGGACGCCGTTCAATTCAAGTCTGGGGGAGCAGCTCACGTTTTTCAGGTGATTTCGTTTCATTTTCCTTTGATTTTTAGTTTTTAGGTTATTTTTGCGATTTTTAGTTCGTTTTTGTTTTCATTGAGTCAGAGTCGTCCCAAGGCACTTGTCCGGTGCCACGTTTTGAGATGAACCCTGAACTTAGGAATGCTTAAGAGGTTGACCTTTTCCGTTAGACTTTGCATGATTGAGCTAGGTTTTCCTATGCGTTAGAGCTTATTAGTCGGCTGAAAAACAATAGGTCGTAGTTCTTGGGAATCCTAGTGTTGCTTGTGGGGATGTTTAGACGAGGTTGCTAGGCTGGTCTGTCGTTTATTTTCTCTACCCAGATGGTCATACTTCGTGTAGACGACACTTTACTTTTGTCATATTGAGGATTATTGGATCATATAAAATCGAGCTATTTTGCAGATTAAAAAAGCGCACACTAACACTCCGCTGTCGATAGAAATAGTGCCTAATAAGCATGATCAAAAATCGATATGAGTGCATCGACCTTGTTACTCCTTCGGTGGCTCGGGTCTAAGTGGTGGGTTGGCGATCATCTTTCTACGTCCTAAGGGCAAGGCACAAAAAGCCACCTACTCCGCTGCACTCTTACACGAGATGCATGAGTATACCGTCATCGGTAGTCTGGGTCTAAGTAGAGGCTGGGTCCCTTCAAATCCGACGTCCTAGAAGCCTAGTGTGTATGCAAAGAAAAAGAAGAAAAGAAAAATGGAAAAATAAAAGAAAACAAAAGAAAGAAAATTCATAAAAAGAATAACAAAAAGAAGAAAAAGAAAAAGAAAAGAAAAAAGAAAGGAAGAAGCTCGGAAAGAAAGAAACAAGTATCCTCGGTTGACCTAGGTTTAGCATAGTCTGAAGTCTTGTCTGGTGGAGGGAGTTACGGTAGCGTGTCTAGTCTCCTTTGATTTACTTTCTTATGGGTAACCGTGGTGGACCTAGGATTAAGGCTGAAAACTCGATTAGGCCGAATTTGCTCTCGATGTGCTAGTTGATCGGTTAGGTTCGCTTTAGCGGTGTTTCTAGGAGAAGGGGGATTCTCGTATTTTCATACCCCATGTATTCCACGTTTACGTTTGCTTAGGGACAAGCAAACATTCAAGTCTGGGGGATTTTGATCATCTCGTTTTCATACGTATTTCTTGCACGATTTAGGAGACGTTTTTGATACATATGTGATGTTTTACGTATGATTCCGTATCCGTTTTACTTGCTTTCGTGCTTTTCATGTTCTTACAGGTTTTTACGTGTATTTGGACTATTTTGGAGCTAAAGGAACATGCACGGAGCTAAGGAGCAACTTTGGGGATCATCACGGGACAAACGGGACGAGATTGAGCATGGAAAAGCCTCACCCGGTCGGGCACAACCTTTGCACGATCGGGCAAAACCTACGGCCAATTGTGTGGACCATTTAGCACGACTCGGGCAAGCATTTAGGACCATTTTGCCTTGTGCCCGAGCGGGCACACATGCCATGCCCGATCGGGCACCATTCCAGCACCACAGGACGCGCACGAACTGCCCTAGCCGCACCCGAGCGGGTACAGTCACTACCCGAGCGGGTAGCGGCCCGAAACCTCCCAAAACTTAAGTAAACTTAACTTAAAACATAAGGGAACTCGTGGGGCAATTTAGGCAACAATTGGACTGACTTAGGAGGCTTAAAAGGAGGCAAAAAGACGCCGTTACAGCAAGCTTACAGAGGAGAAGAATTCAGCGAAGTTAGAGCAGATTCTTGCGAGGAGATAAGCGAGGAGCATTGGAGATCAAGCACCGCCACTTCGGTTTTGTTTGGTTTTTATGTTCCTTAGACTTTCTACTATGTTTATGTTTCTTTACAGACGCATGAGCGAGTAGTGTTCTTGTTCTAGGAGAAGGGATTAGCCCTTGGCTATCCCGAGACCGCTTTTGATCTATTTTGAATGCATCTTCCCGTTTTAGTTTTCTTTATCTTTACAGACGCATGAGCGAGTAGTTTGTTTGTTCTAGGAGAAGGGATTAGCCCTTGGCTATCCCGAGACCGCTTTTGATTGAATGCATTGCATGTGTTAGGGGTTAGGAGAAGGACCGAAAGGAGAATTCTAGTCTTGGAAGGTCAGGTTTAGAACAACCGAGGTTAGGCCACGAAAGTAGGGTAGCAACGGTTGAGGGTGAACGGGCGAATCACGGAGTTTATGGGTTTAGTTCATGGTGTCAGCCACGAAAGTAGGGGGCAACTTGTCTAGATCACGTGTCTATGCCTTGAGAGAGGTTAGATATCATGTTAGGATCGTCCGCCTTAGATAGCTTTAACTGGTATTGCATGATAGATAGGTTGGTCGTCGGTTTTGGTAGTCTTGTGGTGAAACTGGATTCCTAGGACGTTTATCTCATCGTTAGAACCCAAGTAGTTTAGTTTACTTTCAGTATTTTATTCTTCATCACCACTCTTTCGTTAGCAAGTTTGATTCATAGTTCGGGTTTAGGTAGCGTTGCATAGTCTCTGTGGGATCGACACCTAAAATACTACACACGTGCCGTGCACTTGCGGGTAGATTAGGTTATATTTAACTCTGATACGCATCAAGTTCACAATAAATATATAAATTAATAACATTTTTCAAATTGATTAATTCGATCAAATTTAATGACGTTTATATCCATAGATCAATTTGGAAGTAATTTCAAAGTTCATATATTGATATATAAATAATATGTTAATTAATATATTATTATAAAATAATAAATATGTTAGATACAATTATTTTATGTTATTTTGAAATAAATTCGAAAATTATTATACATTATTTTGAAAATGAGGAGATAATTCATAAAATTTCCTAAATATTTTGAAGGGAAATAAACATGGGAGGAAGATAGTTTAGGTGAAGAAAATGATTTGAGGTGGAGAAGGGAAGGTGAGGGATAAGAGTGATAAAAGGGGCAATGAGCCACACACCCATTTGTGTGTTTTGAACAAAGACGTAACTCCGAATCTCTTCTCTCTTTTTGTTTTTAGATCCAATGTTTGTAGTTTTGCTTTTGGGACTATGATTCTTTGACAACTACTTATTTTCTGTTTGTTTCCTTTTTCTTTATCTCTTAGAAAATTTCATTTCTTTTTCTTTTTCTTTCCGGATTTTAAAAAGCGTCTAAGTCTTCGGTCGATCCCACGTGAACCTTTGCTCACCTCACACTAAAGATCAAAACATAAGACTTTGTGGAAGATCTGTCGAAGATTTTTCTTAAGTACCCAAAATGTGCGCAGGCTTATCATCAATAACAAAATAATAATAATAATGATTATAAGGTCAACTGAATTTTGCATCATGTACACTAAATTTTGGAAAAAGATACTTAAATATTCTTATGTATAATTAGTAAAAGTACTCTCGGAATTAAAACTGAAATTCAAATATTGAGGAAGAATGTATTATATTTTGGTTGTTAGGTTTAGTTATATTGATGACAATGGCAATGGTTGTAAAAGAATGCGATTATAGACGGGAGATAATCCACTTCTTTAAGACTTTGCAATATGCTATGGATTTGGAATCGGTATCAAGCGCTAGCTCCAACTATCTACTTTTTCATCTTTGTTATAAATTAAAAAAACCCCGTAATAAACGCTTTGTTCTCTTAAATTGTGTACCCGCATTAGTGCGAAGCCTCATTAGACTACTTTACGACCATAATACACGTATTAATACTATAATATGACTATTTAATAACGACAAAATTTTGCAACCTGATGAGTCTGTGCCTTTCATATTCATGGAGTGTTTTGGTTTATTGCCGGTTTGCTGTAACCAATGTCTTAATCAGAGTTGATTTGGTTAAATTTTGGTTTTCTTTGAGAAAACTCTCGTCACCATTAACAGCGCTCTTGAAGTTTTGAAGTAGTTTGTAACGTGTCTTTTGTAACACTCTCTCAATAATAAAGGCAAAAACCTATCTTCCTGAGATATAGGATCAATCACAATGATGATTTGAATTCTCTTCTTTCTTTGAATCTACAAACGCTACAAACACAATTTTTGTGCTTCATTTGTATTGCATGAGAAATTCACGCGTATGTATTTTGGATCGAATACATTTGGTATCACAGTTTGGTTAAAAAAGATGAAATGATTGAAGCTTGAGGTTACACTGATGGGAAACCAAATTCATAAACTTGATGTTTAGAAGTTCAACGGAAAACGAGACTTCATGTTATGGAAAGAGAAAGTAGATATCAATTTTGAAATTTCATGTTTGTTAGAAACCTTAGAAGATGATCCAATAATGTGGGATCAAGAATATGGAAAGGAACAGATGCTAGAGCCAAATACCCCGACTCAAAGACTTAATGGAACCTGGTATGCAAGAAACTATTGATGGATCAGGATGGATTCAATTCTCATAAAAGATATTGGATCGAGATTTTAGGATCTGAAAGGGGAGATAAAAGGTTCCATTTTTCGAATTAGACAAGGAAGATGTCGACGAGTAAACAACCATATACTCTAGTGTTTATCAGATGATATTCTCTGAAAAATTATCTTAGAGAAAAAACCTGTGAGATCTGGCATTTGTTGCCCAAACTGCATGTGGAACAATAACTGACAAATAAAATATATCTCATGCAACGGATTTTAGAATTCAGAATGGAAGAGAACATATCAATCGAAGAAAACCTCGATGTATTTCAAAGTCTTCAAGTTAACGTGGAGAAAGGATACCAAACTATATATTTTCTTAATTCTTTACCTCTTGCATATAAACAATTAAAGGAAACTCTGAAGTATTTCCGAATGTCCATAACAATTGAAGAAGTAAAAAGAACTTCTAAAAGCAAAGAAACTAAATTGAAATCCAAGAGAATTTAAAAAGTCAATGTAGAAGATTGGTAACAAGAGAAAGATTTAGAAACCAGAAAAAGTGAGGACAATGAAATTCGATCGAAATCATATATATATATATATATATATATATATATATATATATATATATATATATATATATATATATATATATATATATATATATATATATATATATATATATATATATATATATATATATATATATATATATATATATATATATATATATATATATATATATATATATATATATATATATATATAAAAGGAGGATGTTTTGCTGTATCTGCCAAAATAATATGAATTCATGTATGTGTGTGTTATTAGGTCTAAAGCCAACGTTTAAATAAAGATTACAAACCCTAATACGACTTTGGTTAATTACAAAAGTACCCTCAACATAATTAACCCTAATACGCCCCCTCAAGTTGGAGCATGGAGATCTCGAATGCCCAACTTGGAACGCAAATAAAGAAAAGAATTATGTCCCAACGCCTTGGTGAAGATATCGGCAACCTGTTCTGACGAACGGACATGAGATGTCTGAATGGTGCCGTCCTGAACTGCGTCTCGAATGAAATGACAGTCTATCTCGATGTGTTTCGTACGCTCATGAAACACAGAATTTGCAGCAATATGCAAAACAACCTGATTGTCACAGAAAAGTCGTATAGGAGCCGAAGGAAGAATGCCAGAATCCCGAAGTAGAGCTCTCAACCATATAAGCTCACTCGTAAGATGTGCCATAGACCGATATTCTGCCTCAGCCGAAGAACGTGAAACAATAGCTTGTTTCTTGGTTTTCCACGCAATAGGTGAATGACCAAGAAACACAATATATCCTCCAACCGATCGTCGAGTAAGCCGACAAGAGGCCCAATCAGAGTCATAAAAACCTGAGAGAAGAAGATCGCAATCGGAGCGTAACCAAATACCTTGCCTAAGAGAACCCTTCAAGTAACGAATCACTCACAATGCAGCAAGCCAATGCGCCTCACGTGGTTGCTGCATGAACTGAGAAAGAGTATGAACCGCAAAACTGATATCAAGACGTGTGGTCGTCAGATAAAGAAGACGCCCTACGAGGCGGCGATACTGCTCAGGATCCGAGTGAAGTGTCCTAGAAGCATCGGACAAACGATGGTTCTGCTCGAGAGGGAAGGTAACAGGACGACATGCAAGAAGACCGCACTCGGAAACAATGTCAGTCGCATACTTACGCTGCGACAAGTAAATCCCATCGGAGGTTCTTGCAACCTCAATTCCCAAAAAATACTTGAGAACCCCAAGGTCCTTCATATGAAAACAATGCCGAAGATATGTCTTGAAAACCTCCATCATGTCAACGTCATTCCCACCGATCAAAAGATCATCAACATAAACAAGAACATGAAGATGTCGCGTACCTCGAACCAATGTAAACAAGGATGAGTCGGAGCGGGATTGAAGGAAACCATATGCAAGAAGAACGGTAGCAAGCTTGTCAAACCAACAACGAGGAGCTTGTCGCAAACCATAGAGAGACTTCTTCAGTTTGCAAACAAGAGTCGAGTCGTCACATGATAAACCGGGAGGAACCTTCATGTAGATATCTTCATGTAGGTCACCATGTAAAAAGGCATTGTGAACATCCATCTGATGAATCACCCATTGTTTTACGGAAGCAATGGCCAAGAATGTGCGAACGGTCGTCATCTTCACAACGGGAGCAAAAGTCTCCTCGAAATCAACTCCTTCAGTTTGCCGATTGCCAAGAACAACTAGTCGAGCTTTGTAGCGTTCAATACTCCCATCGGATTTGTACTTGATCTTGTAAACCCATCGGCATCTAATGGCTTTTTTCCCCGGTGGCAAAGTAGTCAAATTCCAAGTGTTATTGTGTGCCAAAGCACTAAGTTTCTGTTGCATAGCCTCGTTCCAATAAGGAGTCGCGGCAGTCTCGGAGTAAGAACAAGGCTCGGTTCTAATGTCAATAGCTGCAAGAAAAGCTCGATGTCGCGAAGTAAAGTTAGCATTAGTAACGTAATTCGCTATGGGATATGAGACATTACCTGAGGACAATGAAGAGGGCGAAGAAGAAATGCGAATAGGGTCTTCAAGACAACGAGCAGAGTACGTGACATAATCCCGAAGCTTAACTGAAGAAAACTTGGTACGATGACCACGACCAAGTACCTCAACGGTAGATAACCCTGAACCATCATCTGGAGGAGAACCGGATGTATCTGTAGAACCCTGAACCATCATCGCATATGTACAATCATCATGCGATGAAGACGGGTCAGGCGATGATTCCTCAGGTGGAGGATCACCATGGGGCAAACCATCGGTGGCAAATTCAGACCGCCCCCTGTCAGAAGAACCTGATATCTGTGGGAGATGGAACATATCCAGTGAATCATAAAAAACCGAAGGATGAGGAGTCGGATGTGTGGGAGATGATTCTGGCGAAGATGAGCTTGTAGAACCATCCGCATATGGAAAAATATGCTAAAAAAATACCACGTCACGAGAGATAAAAAACTCACGAGTCTCAATGTCAAACACCTTCCATCCTTTCTGTCCAAACGGAAATCCAATCAAGATACACTTGTGGACACGAGAAGCAAACTTATCCGTCTCTTTCTTCCCTTTATGTGCATAACAGAGACATCCAAAGGTGCGAAGGTGATCATAAGACGGTGGAGATCCATACAAAACCTCATACGGAGTCTTCCCGTGAAGCAACGTAGACGGAGTCCAATTTATCAAGTATGATGTGGCCAAAATGCATTCTCCCCAAAAAGTCGCAGGCAAAAGCCGTAGAAAAAAATCTAAAACCTTATCAGACGGATGTCCAAGCCGATGATGCCACAAATCTCGAGAAACCAGTGAGCTAGCATGGAAGGCTGTTGGTCCAACTGTTCCTCGAAGCTTGTAAACCCCATCGCATTCTTCATCCGCTCCAATCAGGGTCCTCGCAATACGGTCCTCAATCACACAAAAGTGATTAGTAAACGTCACAATGCAATTATTATTTTGCAGCAAACGCGACATGGAGATCAAGTTGCATGTAAGTGATGGCACATAAAGCACATGATGAAGAAAAAACGAGCTTTCCAGCAACAAATCACCCGTATGCGTAGCCATAGTGCAAACACCATTAGGCAAACCAATAGGACACGAAGTGATTGGTGAAACATTGACTAAAGAATGTAAATTTCCCGTCAAATGGTGAGATGCGCCTGAATCCAAAATATATTCAGTGTAATCTGTCTTACCGGATTGAGTGTCATCAAACCCATGTGGTTTCAGCTTGAGCAATGACATCAAAGTAGACCACTGCGCATCATTGAAACCTGGCATAGCACCACGATCAATATCATGGTTGGACTTCGAATTAGGGGCTGCGTCCACGACACGAGCTGCATTTGCGCGTACATGAGGAGGACGTCCACCACGGTGAGAACGCTCGGGCTGCTGGGATCGAGCATTCCTCCTAGTGCGGTCTGGAAATCCGATGATAAGATAGCAAGTGGAGACATCATGACCAGGTTTGTGACAATAAGAATAAATGATGGTCTTGTCACGTACTGCAACCGAAGGGGCGGGAGAGGGAACCGACAAAGAGGACATTACGGAGAACCCTACAACCGATCCACGATCATCTCGGCTACGGACAATCAATCGGTGAAGTTCTTCATGCACAACTTTGTAATGAACTTGATTGAGGCTCGGAAGTGGGTCGGATCCAATAACTTGCGACCTAACGGTTCCAAAAACAACATCATCAAGTCCCATGAGAAATTGATGAATCTTCTCCTCTTCACGATCGCGAATGAGCTCGGCATTAAGAACAGCAGCATGCGACGTACCACATCCACATGTACGGATAGGTTGGTATGTATCCAATTCCTCCCAAAGTTTCTTCAACTTACCAAAGAAAACTTGAACACTTTGATTTTGCTGCGAACAACGAGCAAGCTCCGCACGTATCTGATGAACTCGTGCGACATTCCTGGTGGAGAACTGTTGTCGAAGATCCTCCCAAAGCGTCCGCATATCATCAACAATGGAGATATTGGTGCGGAACTGTGGATCAATAGTATTGAACAACCACTCGATCAACATCGAGTTGACAAAATCCCATTCTTCACGATCAAGAGAATCGGACAACGGCGCAACAATTGTACCGTCGAGAAACACGAGCTTCCTTTTCATGCGAAGGGCATGTCTGATTTGTTTGGCCCATTCTTCGTAGTTAGAATCACCACGAAGTTGAACCGATGTTATCACAGTTCCCGGTCCCTCCGACGGATGCAAGTAGTAGGGAGATCAAAAAATGCACGTGGCTCGGACGGGTGGGGCGACGTGCGGCTGCTGGGCGACGTACGATTGGGCAGCAGGCGCACCGGACTGCAAGGCGGACGGCTCGGCAGCAGGCGCACCGGAGTGAACGGCGGACGGCTGCTGCTGGTCATCACGCGGTCGGCTGTGTCCACTGGAATCTGCATCAGTGGAGGACATGGCAGCGGCGGCGGCGGAGGGAAAAGGCGGGGGGGGGCGGGAC
>CM071863.1:14570404-14644099 GCA_036759665.1 Gynandropsis gynandra
TTAGTCCCTAGAGTTCGACCCTGGTACTACACGAACCGTATACTTGCGGTGAAGTGGTCTAGGAAATATATTTAACTTGATATTTCCCTCATCAAGTTTTTGGCGCCGTTGCCGGGGACTAATTACGGCATAGACTAGGAATTAGCTAGATTAAGATCTAGTCCTTTCCGGAGTCTTCATTTGTTTTCGCATTTTCTTTTCGTTTTTTCTTTTATCGAGTCTATTCTATCTACCGCGGATCTACACTTTGGTGTTTTGTTTCTTGTTGTGCAGGAAGCCTTGTATGAGAAGCTCCACCCAAAAGCTCCTCATATACGATCCCGAGGTCGAGCGAACATTAAGGAGCCTGTGCAAGAAGAGAAGGATTGGAATAACAGATTCTGAGTCCGAGGTAGAAACAGAGAGTGGTCACGAGACATACGCCTCGGAAGAGGAAGAAACCAATAGCGAAAGCAGCAAAGAGGACAACGCAAATAACCCCGACATGGCTGTTGCTGATGAGACTTACGGAGCCTACACTGCTCCGAAGCACACGCAGTTACTTTCGTGCATGGCCCGCACGATCGATAATCAGGTTGAGCTACAACCGGCCTTCATACAAATGCTCAACAACTCGGCCTTTAGAGGAATGGAGAACAAAGATCCGAACTCCCACCTTACGGACTTCAAGATGCTTTGCAGCACTACCAAGGTTGGTACGGGAGTTACTCAGGAGGATCTCTACTTGATGGCGTTCCCATTCTCGCTTAAGGATGCGACGCAACGTTGGCTGTTCAACTTGCCGGCTGCATCAATTACGTCGTGGGATGATCTGGAGCAACGCTTCATGCAACAATTCTTCCCGGATCATAGAACGCTTCTCGCGAAGAATCGTATAAATTCTTTCCTACAAGAAAGAGGCAAGACGCTACACGATGCATGGGAGAGATTTAAGATCTACCAGCGGATATGCCCACACCACGGAATGGATAAGAAGTATCTTATCACGAGCTTTATCCAAGGTCTCCAAGAAACCACCCGATTCATGATCGTGGCAGTAGGTGGTGGTTCCATTAGCAATCTTATGGTCAATCAGCTTAAGAAATTGATCGAGAGCATGGCGAGGGAATGAGGCAAGAAGGTAGGGGAATACAACCGCGATTACCCATCCAAAGCGGCTGTAAATGAGCTAGGCATCGCTAACCCGGAATTAACGGACTTGAAACAGTAAGTTGGCGAGATACATAGGATGTTAGCTGGACTCCATGTGGACCGACATGATGCATCCGTAGGCCAAGGGATGGAGGAAGTGAACTACGTTAGCAACCGGGCCTATCAGCAAAATTACATCAAGAGCCATCCCAATCTCTCATATGGCAACACGAGCAATGTAGCGAATCCGCAGGATTTCCAACCGCGGATAATGGCAAGAAACCAGAATCAAGGTTTCCAGCCGAGAGGAAGTGGCCAAGACTACGGATATCAACCTCGCGCACAATCTTCAGGTGACTCTGAGACTCTTTCTATGCTCCAATTGATGCACCAAGAGCAGAAAAGTGCGCTTGGAGGGATTAGGGTTGAGCAAGAAGACATGAGGAAGAGAATGGACGGATTTCAGACGCATTTAAGGCTCCTCGAATTGTAAGTGGCTCAGCTAGCCCAAGGTTCGAATCGACAACCCGGACAGCTTCCCGGGAAACCCGAGGCAAACCCCTGCGAGCAAGTAAATGCCATTTTCCTAAGGAGCGGGAACACGGTAGGGCAACCAATACCTTCCACGGCTGCAAGAGAAGAGCCTTTGAGTGATAAGGTCGAACAACCCATCACTCCAACCGTGGAAGAGAAGGCGACCGAAGAAGAAGAGAGGGAGTTACCCTACGTAGCACCTCCCCCGAGGGTACCATCATTACCCTTTCCACAGCGTCAAAGGAAGCAAAGTGACGAGGCCTAATTCTCTCAATTTGTGGAACTCTTGAGGAAGCTACAAGTCACCATCCCCTTCTACGACGCGCTGACGAAGATCCCATCATATGCAAAATTCCTCAAAGACATCATAATGAGGAAGAGAACTGTGGACAACGAGATGGTGATGGTCACGAACTCACTCATACATCCCCCTACCATGGTCGAGAAGATGCCCAATCCAGGTAACTTCGTCATTCCCTGTAAGATTTACGACTATGAAATTGAGCATGCACTAATAGATATCGGAGCGAGTGTGAGCTTGCTACCATTATCCCTTGTTGAGAAGCTCAATAGAGTAGGAGATCTTCAACCCACGCGAATGCAAATCACCGTGGCTGATCAATCCGTACAGAGTCCCGTGGGTATATTGACGAATGTTACCGTGCAAGTGGGAGAATTCTGGTTCCCCGCGGATTTTGTTGTTGTGGATATAGAGATCAATCCGAAGATCCCCATCATTTTGGGAAGACCATTCCTCAACACGAGAAAAATGGTCATCTATTGCACGGAAGGCAGGCTAGTGATGAAATTCGGGGACGACTCTATCGAGTTCAAACTCGACGAGGCATTGAAGAAGCTATATTTGACCGAACCAGTAATGCACGTTACCACGACGAATGCACCAACGGAGAAGATTGAACGTGTACATCGCGACATTCATATAGAGGAGATACCACTATCCGAGTGCATCGGGAGTCAATTTCAGTCGCCAACAAGATCGGACGTTTTCACGCAATTCAAAGAGAAGCAAAAAATCCCTCAGCAGAGAGGTGACCCGAGCGGGCAACATACTCAACCCGCGTGGGCAGCATCAAATTTAGGAGACCCGGTCGGGCAGCCACATAGCCCGACTCGGGTAGTACTCACGGGGGTAAATGCTTCAATTGGCCACCCGAGCGGGTGGGTGCGTGAGCCCGATCGGGCAGAAGGACTGGATGAGAACCCACCCGGGCGACAAGACAGCCCGATGCGTGCACAACCCACGGGGGTAAATTACACTTCAGACTACCCGAGCGGGGCACAGAAGGAGCCCGATCGGGCACCAGAGAAGAACCACAATCCGCACGGTTCAACTGAGATCTCAACGCAGACAGCGGTTCTACGGCCACACATATCATCTCCCACACCCTCGATGACCAGAATACACTCTTATCCCGCATGGAATACAGAGGAAACGCTCAACCAAAACTGAGTCCGTAGGAGATACCAAGGAGTCGTGGAATCGAACGAGAAGAACCGAGAATCGCAAGTGAGAAACCCTCTAGGGTTTGAGCCACGTCATGCTGAACAACTTGAAGACGGAAGAGGCATACCTCCTCTTTCCGACATCACACGCGTATGAAGACGCTGAGGTCGAGCTAAAGACTAAAACAAGCGCTTCTCGGGAGGCAACTCGAGCCCCGTATCCTTTCATCGTTTTCATCTTATTTCTATTATTTTGAACTCTTTTTAAGACTTGGATAATTTCTTAGGATTTAGGAATTTTAGTGGTCTATCGATTTTTGCTGCATGGATTTCCTCGAAAAAATTTTCTGTTTTGCAGCATTGCCCGGTGGGGCAGATATCTCCACCCGATCGGGTAGGTCAAAAAGAATGCAGCCCGATCGGGCGACTTCAGAGGACCCGATCGGGCATCGTATCATCTGCAAGGTAAATTTTATTTCGAGTAACCCGAGCGACCATTCATACTACGAAATTTCACCCGAGCGTGCTCCCAGAACTTTCAACCCTACACGCCGCAACTCATCCGCCGGAGTCGCTCGTGCACCGCCGCCGTTCCATCGTCGCCGGTTAACCAACCCTCGGTTACTCGAAATACCTTTCTTCCTCCCCTCTCTCGAAAAAAACCGAAATTCCTCAATTTTCTCTCGTATCCGAGGTATATTCATGAATTATTTTGTGACTTGCACTGCTGTGTACTAGATTTAGGCCTGGTTAGGAAAAATTTAGGTTGAAATCGTTGATTGATCCATGGAATGCGATCTGGATGTCACGATTTCGCGATTCGACCCGATCGGGCTAGGTTTAGAACCCGATCGGGCATCCTGATTTTTTACCCGAGTCGGGCGATACCCACGGGGGTAATTCGACGAAATTGAGCCCGACCGGGCTACGTGTTCTACCCGATCGGGCATCCTGCAAAATTGTGACTAACGCTTATTTTTTTTCTTCGTTTGTTTTGCAGATGGCCCCGAAGATCTTCCAAAGCTCAAAGAAACGCTGATCTGATGCCTATGATCCAGAACACGGATGGCCAAAAAAGTCGGATGCCATCACGGAATTGACGCCATACATGTCGATAACAACGTCCCCTCAGCATTACAACTACCGGACGAGAACTTTCCTGTACGGTCAGAAGTCGAGATTCACCGAGCTGCAGGCGCGGATATTCCCATCCCGCTTCCTATCCTCGGAAGCAATGAGTGCCCTCCACATCGAGGAGCACATCGATGCCATCTTCAACATATTGGGATGGACGGGATTGCGGAACACACTGGAGTACACCTACCGCAACCTCACAGCGGAGTTCTTTGCGTCCTACGCTGCATTCTTCCCTGAGTCCGGAGATCGGGAGAGAGCTTTCATGGAGTTCCGTCTGCTGGGATAGAACTACCGGCTAAGCGAGACAGTTTGCGATCATACTTGACGCTCCGCATTGGAACTTCACGAAGATGCCCGAGCATAACCGGAGCCGTCAAGCGCAATTCTTGGCTCAGATTGCGTACGGTGATTACTCGACGAGATCGAAGGCCAGCCACATACGCCACCCCGCTCTAAGGCACTTTCATTACTTTCTAGTCTCGTCTATACTAGGAAAAGGAGCACAGGGCGGAGTCAACCACACGGAGTTGGCGTACCTTAGGCGGTGGTACAGTCAGGCTTTGTTGTTGACGAGTGGGACATTCTAGACGTCGACTTGGCGTCGCTAGTCATGCGGCATTTCCATGACATCGCCACCGAAAAATGTAGCACAAACACGAAGATCATGTGTGGTGGCATTGTCACGATGATAGCACGCTGAGTCGGGATCAACCTTGGCATCCTGACTGAGGATAAGATCAATGAGGAACTTGAGCTGAACCTTCAGAACTTGCGCAACGGAAGGGCGATAACGATCGAGAGGTATAATGTCATATGGAGCTACAAGGGCGAGCACGGTCGAAACTTGAAAATCGACCTATCTGAGATTCAGATGCCGGGTTTAGACGAGGAGGGCTCTCGATTCAGGATTGATCCAGCAATCGGACATATCGGCCCGGGACTAGGTGAGGTAGATCCACCTCTAGCCGTTGCACCAGGACCGTCGATGCCTAGACAGCGCAGCCGACGCGCCACACACTCTCGTACCTGCCCAGAGTAACTTCACCACCGCTCTGACTTCTCTTCCATGGAAGGTGTCTCCGACGCTCTCAGGTATGTTGCGGAGGAGAGTATGTATCAATCTTTTATGGCAGAGCAGAGGTATGACCTCGAGGCGGCGAGGCACGACATTGAGGCTGCGAGATATGCGGAGCAACAGCAGTTTCAGGAGCAGTCCATACAACACACGTACTACCTGATAGAGTCCGTTCGCAGATTCCAGCAGCTCAGCATGCAGCACTACCAGGAGCCGTACGTGCCGATCCCGCAGGATTACCACACTGGCGCCATCCCGTACCGCCCGCACATTCCCTACGAGCTACAGGCCTTCTACTTCCCACCTGGGGAAGGGGCACCCGCAGAGCCAGTAGACCCTCCGGCCACCCGCGGTGGAGAGGATGAGGATTAGACCTTTCTTCCTTTTTCCTTTTTCCTTTTTTTTTCTATTCTTGTTTTATGGACCTATAAATAGTGGAAGAAAAACCGAAAAGCTACAACAATTTGCAGCACCAAATCATGTCTTGTTCCAAGTCTTTCATTCTCTCTAAAAGGCAAAATCTAACATTTGGTATCAGAGCTTTTTGGGTCGAGAGTTTGAGAGATGTCGGATTCTACTCAAGGTCAGTCCCGCAGTCCGCGACGTGAAGGAGTGAGGTGTCATTCCCAACCACCACGTGAGAGACCGCGACACCGTGATGATCGTGATAACGGTGGGCGCGAGGTGATGGTGTTTCTGCGGAGGGAGATCAAGGAGGTCGGTAGTGCGGTGTTTCCCATGCTCACGAAGACAAACTATAGAGAGTGGTTGATAACACGTAAAATGTATCAATTTTAGGTTAGGTATTAGTATCATTTTTGCATATATTTCTTAGTTAGAGTTACATTTCCAATACGATTCTTCTTTACATAAGCATAAAAAGGCAAATTCCTGAATCAAACCACTCAAATTGAAGATACAAATCACTCGGAGCCGAAATCGAGCCTCAGAACTCAATGGAACACCCGAACATCGAGCGGAAAAGATCAAAATCAAGAATTCAGGAGTGCCCGCTCGGACACTGAGGTTTACCCGCTCGGGCAAAACCTATGGGGTTTATTTGCAACACCTTGCACAATCCGGGCACGAAGACTACATGATCGGATGATCATACCCGATCGGGCATAATAAGGTACCCGCTCGGGCGTTAATTAGCCCTAAAAATCCCCGAGAGTTTACACGACTCGGGCTGTTCATTACCCGATCGGGCTCAGCACTCTACATGATCGGGCGCGCCTCTGCACGACCGGGTAAAAGGTGTACCCGAGCGGGCCGCCTTTCTCGCAACAACCTTGATTTTGGATTCGAACGAGCGAATTAAAAGAACATAAGAGATATAGACGCAAGGGGGACGCCTAGGGCAAGGAAAGGCTTGGAAATCATCAGGAAAGGCTCGGGAGACGCTGGAGAAGGAGAGAAGCATCAATCCATACATCGGTAACACAATAGGGAAGATCGAGGCATCGAGTTTACTAGGGTTTATCATGTTTAGAATTATGTTCTTTGTCTGTAAACTCCATGAGTGAGTAGATTCCCAACTATGAGTTAGGGATATCGGATTGTAACGGATGTACAAATTTATGTGTTAATGCTTATATCTATCGTAATTGTTTTGATATTCGGTCCTACAATCAATATCGTAACTCTTATACTAGTGTTGCCCGCTCAGTAACATAGGAATTCATATTTTGCTGGAAGGTTAAAGTATGAATCCGGAACCGTTGAATTGTAGGTTAAGTTCGATTAATGAGAATCTAACCGGTCGGTTAATCGACTTAGGAATTAGGATTGCGCTCGTAACGCTGCCATAATACGGGTTAATTGCTGCTGGAAGGTAGGGTTGCACGTTCTTATGGTTAGGAGGTTTAGGCTAGGCAGAATCACTCCTCACAATAGAGCATGAATTTCCCCTTATTAAGATAATTCGATAGGTTTATGATCTTTAGTTGTTACATCAATACGATTCCCGGTATCCCGACACCCGTAGTGTTCGTCATCGTCAAGTCTTCCGAATACTTTATTCGTTGTCACCACTTAGTTTAGTCTTTTAGATATTTCGCACCACACCATCATCTACTTCTCACCTTCTTAGTTTAGTGATATTCTTAGGATAAGGCTGCAGTAGTCCCTAGAGTTCGACCCTGGTACTACACGAACCGTATACTTGCAGTGAAGTGGTCTAGGAAATATTTAGCTTGATATTTCCGTCATCAGTGGTCGGTGCACATGAAGGTGTTGCTTCGTGCACGGTTGTTGTGGGAAGCCGTTGAGGACGGTACAACCGACGAGCAAGAGGATCAGATGGCGTTAGAGACAATCTTGCGAGGTGTGCCACCCGAGATGATCTCTACACTCGCGGTGAAGAAGAGTGCAAAGGCCGTTTAGGACGCGATTGCGGAGATGCGTGTCGGCTCAGATCGGGTGCGTCAGGCCAGCTCTCAGAAGGTGATGGCGAGTCGGTGGATGATTTTGCCATACGGCTCAATGGGTTAGTAAATCAACTTGCTACCCTCGGTGATCCTGAACCTACGCACAAAGTCGTGGCGAAGTACGTACGTGCAGTTCCTCCCCGGTTTTCTCAGATCGCTCTTTCAATAGAAACGCTGCTTGATTTATCAACACTTTCTATGGAAGAGGTTACCGAGAGGTTAAAGGTGATGTAAACAACCACCAGCCTCGCAGGTCGCACAAGAAAGGCGGTGACAGTGGCACCAATTCGGGGAATGACAAGTGCTACAACTGCGGGTACCATGGTCATTGGGCTAGGGATTATCGCAAGCCTAAGAAGTAGCAGGCGAATCTGGTTCAGGTGGAGGAGACCATGGACAAACCGGCGTTTCTCATGGCACAGATCTCTGAAGTCACCAACTCGGAGGCCCCGACACCACTATGTATCAATGAACCACGTGCTCAGGCGTTCCTTGGTACCAATCTCGACGAAGATAGTATGGAGGGTTTGTACCTGGACACAGGGGCCACAAATCATATGACGGGTCGCAGCGACGTCTTCGTTGATTAGGATCGATCAGTGTTAGGCACGGTGAAGTTTGGTGATGGCTCTGTTGTTGACATCAAAGGTTATGGTACAATCTTTTTTGCAGGTAGACATGGGGAGCACAAGGTGCTCACAGGGGTCTATTATATTCCGCGCCTGAGGAACTCAATCATCAGCATTGGCCAGTTTGATGAGAACGGGTTGCACGTGGAGATTGAGGATGGTGCGTTGTGTATCTAGTATCAGCAACAACATCTTTTGGTAAAAGTCTCACGTGGCCGCGATCGTTTGTACGTCCTTTCGTTGAAGATTGCTCAGCCGATTTGCCTTGTTGCGCGTCATGGCGATGATGCTTGGCGTTGGCATGATCGGTTTGGGCACATCAGCTTTTACGCCTTGGAGAAGATGGGGTGACATGGCCTTGTCAAGGGCCTTCCGCAGTTGGAGCACGTGGAGCAGCTGTGTGACACTTGCGTCATCACGAAGCATCGGCAATGTGCTTTTTCAAAGGAGGCCAAGTACCGTGCTGTGGCACCACTCAATCTCGTCCATGGAGATCTGTGTGGTCCCATCACGCCGGTAACACCAGAAGGCAAACATTACTTTCTATTGCTAGTGGACGATGCCACTCGTTACATGTGGGTTGTCCTCCTAGCTGACAAGGGGAGTGCACCAGAGGCCATCAAGCGTTGGTAGGCGGTCGCAGAAGGCAAGAGTGGGCGGAAATTGAGATTGTTTCGTACAGACAATGGTGGCGAGTTCACTTCCTCTGAATTCGCCTCCTACTGTGCGGAGCAAGGTGTCACTTGTCACTTTACCGCACCCTATACCCCGCAGTAGAACGGTGTGGTGGAGCGGCGGAACCAGACCGTGGTAGTCATGGCACGTGCCCTGTTGAAACAGAGAGGCATGCCGGTGGAATTTTGGGGAGAAGCAGTCACCACAACGGTGTTTCTCTCGAATCGAACCCCCACGAAGAGTCTTCCGGGCAAGACTCCTTACGAGACTTGGCAGGGGCGTAAGCCTGCTGTGCATTTCTTGTGTGTCTTTGGTTGCAGGGCATACACAAAAGACATGCGACAACTCCAGAAGCTAGATGATTGCAACCTCCCTGTTATGTTTGATAACACGTAGTGTGTGTTAGTTTTAGGCTAGGAATTTATATCATTTTCGCATAGTTTGCATAGCACGAGTTACGAATCCGACACGAACATTCTTTATATACTCCCTTTTGGTTGATTTTTAGGTTTTAAGGAGACAAGGCCTATTTGAGCTTTAGAATGTCGATTCTTGGATTCAACCACGTATAATGGGAGCTACAAGCCATTCGGGGAAACTTCAGGCCACAGACTCAAACGGAACACCTAAGCATCGAGCGAAAGGAACGAAAACAAGAAGATAACTCAGTCCCTCGGGCTTGGAAGAGGCCCCGCACGGGCTGCAATTCCAGAAAAGTTTGCACGACTCGGGGAGGCTTGGAACACGCCCGGATTGGATGAAGAACACGACCTCGTGCGGGGTGGCTAAGTTGCCCGCGCGGGCTGCACATTGACCAGCAAAGTTTGCCTAGGTCGGGCTGATGAGGAGCCCACTCGGGCTGGAGGAAACCACTCACCCCGTGCGGGTAGACCATGAGCCCGTGCGGGCCCCTTTTTTTCTGAACAACTTCGGTTTTGAATTGAAACTTGAATTAGAAAGAGAGAAAGGCGATCTAGGGCAAGTAGGACGACGCATAGGCCAGGAGAGGGACTGAAAAACACAAGGAGAAACTCGAGAGAAGCTGGAGAAGAAGAAAAATAACAATCCGGACTTCGGTATCAAGATAAGGAAGATCAAGGAATTGTATTTCTTACTCTTTATCATGTCTAGGGTTTATTTCTCTTGTTTTACAGTAGATTCTATGAGTGACTAAGCCTCTAGCTTTGGGTTAGGATTGCCGGATTTGTAATGGATGCTTGAATTTATTCGTTAATGCTTAGACTTATCGAAGTTTTCTTGAAATTCAGTTTTGCAATCAACATCGTAAACGTCTTATACTTGTGCTGACCGCTCAGTAATCTAGGAATTTGTGTTTAGCTGGAAGGTTAGATTATGAATCCGGAATAGTTTATTATAGGATTGGGCGCTTAACGCTACCGTAATCACGAGTTAATCACTGCTGGAAGGTAGAATTGCACGTTGTTGAGGTTAGGAGGTTTAGGATTCGGAAGAACCATTCCTTATTTATGAGCATGAATTCTCCGTCATCAAGATAATTCGAGAGGTCTAATCCTTTGTTCGTTACATCCTTGCAAATCCCGGTAACCCGAAACCCATAGTGTTTTTAATTATCAAGTTTTTCACTTCACCTCATCGCTGTCATTATCTATTTTAGTGTTTAAGAAATCTGTCCCACATCACCATCAATTCAATCCGTCTTAGTTTAGTCGTATTCTTAGCTTAGGTTGCATTAGTCCCTAGAGTTTGACCCTATTATTGCACCGATACGTACTCTTGCGGTAAGTGGATATTAGGCATTTGTATAGCTTGATATTTCCCACACCAGTGTTAATTGGATATGCGGAAGGAGTGAAGGGATACCGCGTCTTGGATCCAGTAACACGGCGTGTGAATATTTCCCGAGACGTCATCTTTGATGACGATCATGGCTGTGAATGGGAAACTGTGAATGACGACCAAAGGTCTTCCAGTCTTCACCATTGTGTACCCAACCCCTGGTCACGTGGTTGATGCGGGGATTCCAGGTGAGCAGAGCTCCCGGGGAGCGAAGAGCCCAGGCTAGATGTCGAGGGGAGTAGAGGTCCAGAGAGCAGGGGACCAGGGAGTTGAGAACCCTGGAGCATAGGGCTCGGGAGCAGAGGTGCAGGGCGTTCCGGTTCCTGAATTTGTGACGCCCCTACAAGACGACTCTGGGGGGGCATGACGCAGCGTATTCCCCTGATGCCCCGGTACGCTATCGCACTTTAGCTAACCTGTTTGGGAATGGGGATGGGGTCCAAGCTCCCGGACATCTTTTGCAGGAATTGGAGGATGCAGAGTTACACTTGACAACAATAGGGGAGCCTTTCTCGTTTGCTGAAGCAGAGAGCGACGAGGCATGGCGAACCGCGATGCAGGAGGAGATTGATGCCATGGTGCGAAATCAGACATGGGAGATTGTAAACCTTCCTCGAGGCCATCATCCAATTGGTCTCTAGTGGGTCTACAAGGTGAAGAGGAACGAGGTCGGGGCGGTGGTCAAGCATAAGGCACGTCTCGTCGCTTGTGGCTTTATTCAGCAGGCCGGTGTGGATTTTGACAAAGTCTTTGCACCTATTGCTCGGATGGAGTCCGTTGGTCTGCTACTCGCTCTTGCTGCCCAGGAGGGATGGTCTGTTCACCATATGGATGTCAAACCCGAGTTCCTAAATGGTGATTTGAAGGAGGAGGTGTACGTGAAGCAAACGCCGGGATTTGTTGTTTCCGGGGAAGAAGGCAAAGTTCTCCGCTTGCGTAAGGCGCTCTATGGCCTTCGTCAAGCACCAAGGGCATGGAGCGCAAAGCTCGATAGCACTCTGAAGCAGCTTGGTTTCATGCAGAGTGAGCATGAGCATGCGGTGGATCGACGGGTCCAAGACGGAGCGGCTCTGCTTGTCGGGGTCTACGTGGATGATCTTATCATCACTGGATCATCCACGTGGTCATCAAGCAGTTCAAGGAGGAGATGATGACCCAATTCCAGATGAGTGATCTTGGATTAATTTCGTTTTATCTTGGAATTGAGGTTTTGCAGGGTCAAGGCGGAATCAGCTTGTGCCAGGGGCAATACGCGATGCAGATTTTGCGCCTTGGTAGCTTGGAGGGTTGCAATCCCTCCGATACCCCCATGGAGGAGCGGCTTATGCTTAGCCGCAATAGCACAGCACCAAGGGTGGATGCCACGAGGTATTGGCATCTTGTTGGGAGCCTGAGGTACCTCGTCCACACACGACCTGACTTGGCCTTTGCAGTTGGGTTCGTGAGTCGTTTCATGGAGAGACCTACGGAGGAGCACATGGCACAATCCACTTCGGGTTGCATTTTCGGAGACATGCTGGAGGCGCTCGGCTGATCGGCTATTGCGATAACGATCTTGCTGGTGACATTGATACAAGGAAGAGCACTAGTGGTACGTTATTCTTCCTTGGTGATTGCTTGGTGAGTTGGCAGTCTCTCAAGCAAAGGGGGGTGGCTTTGTCCTCGTGTGAAGCGGAGTACGTTGCTGCTATCATAGGTGCTACACAAGGGTTCTGGTTGGCTCGGCTACTTAGCGAACTTCAAGGAAGGGATGCCGAGGTCGTTGAGCTGAAGATGGACAACAAGTCCGCCCTTGCGCTGAGCAAGAATTCTGTTTTTCACGATTGCAGTAAGCATATCGATCTTCAATATCATTTCATCAGAGATTGCTTTGAGAACAGGAGCATTATCGCCGATTTCGTCAACACCAAAGATCAGCTCACGGATATCATAACGAAGGCACTTGGGCGAGTGAAGTTTCAGGAACTACGCTCTCGGATTGGCATGATCTTGGTCAACCCGGTTTCCGCACGCAAAGATTCGGGGGAGATTGTTGGATGAATCTTTGTGTGTGAATTTGTGTCAACTTTAATGTGGTCAATACATGCACCTTGGTCATGGGTCAATACATGCACCTTGGTCATGGGTCAATACATGCACCTTGGTCATGGGTCAATACATGCACCTTAGTCATTCTTTGTATTTAGTGTCTTTGTGGAATTTTAGGAGTCTTGTAGTATTTAATTATCGTTAACTCTTATGTAAATTTGAGTCTATAAGTAGTGAAAGAAAAACCGAAAAGCTACAACAATTTATAGCACCAAATCTTCTCTTGTTCTAAGTCTTTCATTCTCTCTAAAGGGCAAAATCTAATAGGGAATAGGATGAGTAATGATAGTTTAGAGGGAATAGAATGAGTATGAAAGTTCACAGGAAAAATAGAATTAAAGTGGTAAAGTTCAAGCACGAATAGGAATGAGTTGTTTCCCTAATTTATAATTATTGACTTTTAAGGTGCCTTTTTTTTACATTAAAAGATATTTGTACTTAATTTTCGTGTAATTAAACCTCTTATTATCCATAATCCACCAATTTATTTTCTCCTCAGCGATTGTATTCTACCTCTCTGCGCCTTTGACCTTAAAAAGGCATCGTTTTATCCTTCATAAGAACCTATTATTGGTTCTTCAATATGTACACCTTCTCTACATATATAGAGAGATAAGGGAACCGTTTTTTTTACACATATAGAGATAGAGAGGGAGAGAGGGAGATAAGGGAAAGGCTGTTCTTTTTATCTCACGCTTTGTTGTTTGCTTTGTCTCTGGTTCGTTCATACACTGTTCTTTACCGTGTTCTTCCTCAAGTTGGTTTTTTGCGGGGATCCGAGGCTCTTGAGATTGAAAGTGAGATTGCGGAGATCCAGGGATTGGGTCCATGAGATTGTTGAAGGAGAGATCGATGGTGGCATTGACGAGGATGTTGGCAATGAACACCGAGTTTTAGTTCCCATATTTAGCGTTTGAAGATTGTGCTCAATTTTGATTTTCTTTGGGACATCGTCGGAGATCAAGATAATTCCTCGCCGAAGAGGAGATCGAGAAAAGGGAGAAGCATGGGCAAGAGTAGGAGTAAGCACCGGAGTTTGAATGAGGATGAGGATCAAGATGATACAAGAGGTTGATGCAAGGGTAGGAAGAAGGGTTCATCCAAGAAGATTACAGAAGCTCAATCGTGGGAATATAGATAATGTAGCTCACTTTTGTTTTCAAATTTTTTAGTTTTCGCTATGAATTCTGCATGACTTTTGGTTGAATAATCTTTGAATCCGAGCGTCTCGCAATGAGTTAGAACATCACAACTTCTTTTGAGCTTGTACTAGAAAGAATGCTCTTGTCATTGTAACTTTGCAAGTTTCAATAAAATGGAGTTTGCTTCAATAGCTCTACTATCTCCTCTATGATTCAGTTTTTTTTCTTTGATTGGTGAATCATTGTATATATAATTTTTGAAGAGGTTGATTCATTTTGAAGAGGTTGATTCATCATGGCAGGGGGATTAAAAAGAATTTCTTATTGTGACTATCTCAAATTTGGAGTCTGTCAACTTTCATTATCCGGTTTAATTTATTTTTGGTTAATTTACTCTTCCACTTATAGAATTGAGTTGATAAATTGGTGTAGGTGTAGAAGATATGACAGTATGACCAAAATACTATATGTTATGGAACTACACAATACCAAATGATAAAAATATGTGCATCTTATAAAAGACAGAACGTTGGATTTGTGGTAACAAATGGTTATAGGGTTGATTTAGGTGCGAAAACGTGTTTTATCAAACCGATTATAGATCTAGTCACGTTTAACGATTAGTTTTTCGGGGTTTCAACGATGAACAAATTAAGAAACATTTTCGTAATACCTTTTTCGTTGAACGTGCGATAGTCGGATGCAAGACTTGATAATGCAAGCCCTCTACGCGTATCCATGCCGAGATCGGATCTGCTTTGATGCGGAATTCGGGAAGAACGAAAACTGTTCGTTCCCCAATTCTTTTCTTTCTGACGGCTACTAGGGTTTTGATTTTTTTATTCTGAAATCTAATGACGAAAACTCGTTTTTCGTTTATTTATAATTATTAACTTTTAATAATTACGTGCTAGCGGATGAATATAACTGTATCCCACACTGATTGTCTAACAATCATAAGCAGATACCGAGACACTCGTATGCGTGTGACCTCGTAGGTTCATCACTAAGCTGGTAGTCAATTAGTCTCACTAATTAACTAATCGAGGTTGGCGTCTAGCAACACTCCTCAATGACCAGATAGTGTGAAGTAACATCCTTACTCTGTAGAACCATGGTAGAAGGATAATATTATTATTTCCCTCCGTCTTTACAGCTCCGGATAATCCTAGGACATGGTCTGACTGTCAAGTCCTAATAGATTATCAACTATGTTTCATGTCTAACATAACTGACTGGTGAATGATCGCAAGAAACTCTTTTATTCTCTCATTCTAATGCCCTGGCCAAGGTCTTTTCAGTCATTATGTTGCTAGCAACATAGAGCTCAAACTCTTTACCTAGAGTTGATGGATTCCATCTTGATCAATCACTAACTGCACAAGCATCTAATCATTCCCAATATCCTTTCAACTTACAACCCTAGACATAAGGTGTCCAGAATCAAAGAATGGTAGATAACTTGTCAGTTACTATGTTGATCTCAGGTCTAAGGAAATTTTAATATTCCAATCCTTCTAGAGAAATTCCTATTGACAGTTCAATGGTAATGTAACCATTAGGAATTCTCCCTTTGGGTCTGTTCAATGATCACATCTCTATGTGCATCATCCATACATGTAATTTAGTAAAACAGATCTACTAATTTCTATCAAATAGAAACCATCACATCCATGTTGATCTATCCGGATTACTAATGTCCAATTAGTTATCCTATGATCAAGAACGATTTAGATTAAGTTTTACCAAAAGTTGACTCTGTTTATCATGATATCTATCATGATGACAAGTTTCTAAACTTAATCATGGACTCTATCATACTAGCTATGAAAATATATACACATATATATTATGCAAATATATCAAAATGATAAAATAATGTCATTTTATTTATTCATAAGTGTTCAAAAATATATGACATAAAATAGCTCTTAAATAGTTACAACAATTGTACTATTCCTAGAACTAATTCCAACATGTCATGTTTTTCAATCCAATCTTCAACTTGTGCTTGTCAAACTCTTTTGAACCAAGTGCCTTTGTGAGTGGATCTGCTGCATTTTCCTTTCCTTCTACCTTTTAGATTTGAACGTCCCCATGCTCAACGATTTCCCTTATTAGATGATACTTCCGCAGAACATGCTTTGATCTTTTATGAGATCTTGGTTCCTTCGCCTGGGCTATTGCCTCGGTATTATCACATAATAAAGGAACTGATTCCTTTATCAAAGGTACCACACCAAGTTCAATTATGAACTTTCTCATCCAGACTGCTTCCTTAGCAGCTTCACAAGCCGCTATGTATCTTGCTTCAGTAACCGAATCAGCTATAGTAGCTTGTTTGGAACTTTTCCAACACACTGCACCCCTATTGAGGCAAAAGACATACTCCGATGTCGATCTGCTATCATCCTTATCGGACATAAAGCTGGCATCCGTGAACCCTTCTAACTCTAAGTTAGAATCTCCATAATCGAGGAATTGGTCTCTAATCGTTCTCAAGTACTTGAGAATGGTTTTCACCAATTTCCAATGTTCCTCACCGAGATCTGCCTAAATATTGGAAATCGGTGAAAACCATTCTCAAGAACTTAAGAAGGATTAGAGACTATGACGAAACGTTCTTCCCTGTGGAAATGCTCAAATCTATTCGGATTCTGCTTGCGTTAGTGGCATTCCATGACTATGAGATTTGACAGATGAACGTGAAAACAACTTTCCTTAACGGAGAGCTCCAAGAAGAAGTTTTCATGACTCAACCTAAGGGTTTCACGTCACCAACTCAAAGTCGTATGGAAATTGAAGATTGTGCTCAATTTTGATTTTCTTTGGGACATCGTCGAAGATCAAGATAATTCCTCGCCGAAGAGGAGATCGAGAAAAGGGAGAAGCATGGGCAAGAGTAGGAGTAAGCACCGGAGTTTGAATGAGGATGAGGATCAAGATGATACAAGAGGTTGATGCAAGGGTAGGAAGAAGGGTTCGTCCAAGAAGATTACAGAAGCTCAATCGTGGGAATATAGATAATGTAGCTCACTTTTGTTTTCAAATTTTTTAGTTTTCGCTATGAATTCTGCATGACTTTTGGTTGAACAATCTTTGAATCCAAGCTACTCGCAATGAGTTAGAACATCACAACTTCTTTTGAGCTTGTACTAGGAAGAATGCTCTTGTCATTGTAACTTTGCAAGTTTCAATAAAATGGAGTTTGCTTCAATAGCTCTACTATCTCCTTTATGATTCAGTTTTTTTTTCTTTGATTGGTGAATCATTGTATATATAATTTTTGAAGAGGTTGATTCATTTTGAAGAGGTTGATTCATCATGGCAGGGGGATTAAAAAGAATTTGTGATTGTGACTATCTCAAATTTGGAGTCTATCAACTTCCATTATCCGGTTTAATTTATTTTTGGTTAATTTACTCTTCCACTTTTGAGTTTATGTTTATAAATTGGTTTAGGTGTAAAAGATATGACAGTATGGCCAAAATACTATATGTTATGGAATTACACAATACCAAATGATAAAAATATGTGCATCTTATAAAAGTCAGAACGTTGGATTTGTGGTAACAAATGGCTGTAGGGTTGCTTTAGGTGCGAAAACGTGTTTTATCAACCCGATTATAGATCTAGTCATGTTTAACTATTAGTTTTTCGGGGTTTCAACGATGAATAAATTAAGAAACATTTTCGTAATACCTTTTTGTTGAACGTGCGATAGTCGGATGCAAGACTTGATAATGCAAGCTCTCTACGTGTATCCACGCCGAGATCGGATCTGCTTTGATGCGGAATTCGGGAAGAGCGAAAACTATTTTTCGTTCTTCGTTTTCTTTTCTTTTTGACGGCTACTAGGGTTTTGATTTTGTGATTCTGAAATCTCATGACGAAAACTCGTTTTTCGTTTATTTATAATTATTGACTTTTAATAATTACGACTTAAACCCAAACTATCAAAATATTACGTAAATGGCATAATACTTTCAATGGCATTTAAAAAAGGACTGTTATGGAAAGAAAAACAAACATAAAAAACTAGGAGTGATAAAGGTGAAGAAACCAATGCAAAAGGAAATTGTATGGAGTTTTATGGCTACAAGGAACAGTTGGTTCCGCAATTTTTAGGAAAGGTATGAGGGAATGGTGAGACTGAGTAATAACTCAACTTTTTCAAGAAGCAGGTGATGTTGAAATCCAGATGAATGATGACTCAACTATCCTCCTTACAAACGTCAGGTATATTCCACATATCAAAAGAAATCGTATTTCAGTAGGAACACTAGAATTACAAGGTTATTGGTACAAATCACAAGAAGGCATTCTAATTAAAGGTTGCATGATTGTTCATAAATGGGAGTTACAAGATGGATTGTATGTTCTATAGGGTAGGTAGTAGAAGGTTAGAGAAACCACATTGTAGAATCTCAAGATAAAATACATAAAGATTGTATTATGGTAAGTAAAATAGGGTCAGCTTTGGATAAGTAAACACATATCAAAAGGGTACTTTGGATTATATCCATTCAAACTTATGGGGTCCTCAACTATTTCCATGTCTCTTGGAAATTGCTAGTATTTTGCGTTATTCATTGGTGATTTTACAAAAAAGATATGAGTTTATTCCTGAAACTATGTGAAATAATATTAGTCAGAGAATAAAATTAATGAATGGAAGAAGTTTGTAAAAAACCAATCATAGAATAAGATTAAAGTGCTTAGGACACATAATGGTGTGAAGTTTTGCAATCATCAAGTTGATGCTTACTGTAAAAACGTTGAATTTGGGGATACATATGGAGATTTGTTTTCTCCATCACTAATTTATTGCAAATAATAATTATCTTAGATTTGTGTATACATACTCCACATCAAAATGGAGTTCCTGAGAGAATGAATATGACAATACTTAAGAAGGTGAGAAGTATGTTGAGTCAGCCTGGTTTGACAAAGCAATTATGGGCTAAAGCTATTGTAGTGAGTGTGTATTTGATTAATAGGTCTCCATTAACTCCTTTTGAGTTGGAGATACCAGAAGAAAAATGAAAAAATGGCAAACCAAGTTAACATCTCAAACCATTGGATGTATAGCATATATATACATCATTTCAAGGAAAGTTGCAAGCTTTAACCATAAAAGGGATATTTGATAACACATAATTTGTCTTAAGATTTTCATATCTTTCTAGGACTGGTTTTATTATCATTTTGGACTTTTCTTGAATAGGACAATATTTGAGAAGGTGAGAAGTATGTTGAGTCAGCCTGGTTTGACAAAGAAATTATGGGCTAAAGCTATTGCAGTGAGCGTGTATTTGATTAATAGGTCTCCATCAACTGCTATTGAGTTGGAGTTACCAGAAGAAAGGTGGACAAATGGCAAACCAAGTTAGAACATCTTATACGATTGGATGTATAGCATATATACATCATTTCAAGGAAAGTTGCAAAGCTATAACCATAAAAAGGGTGTTTGATAACACATAATTTTTCTTAAGATTTTCATCTCTTTCTAGGATTAGTTTTACTATGATTTGGACTTTACCAACATATTAAGCAGAATTGAGGTTTCTTCTATCTTTTTCTCGTGTTTTACGAAAAACGAAGATATCGGGACGCAAAGACAAGCAAATACCACAAAACTACCCCAGGTTCCGAAGTGTCCGACCGGGAGCCTTAGACAGCCCTATCGGGATCATTAATCAGAGCAACCCGAAGAGAACGCACGGCCCGTGCAACTTCATTACACGGGCGATCCCTTTTGAAGACAGGTGCCTGACCAGGCGGTTTGATATGCTCGATCGGGCGTACAAGAAACCTAAAACGAAAAAAAGAAAAAGAAAGCTTAGGCGGCACGCCGATTGAAGAGAAAAGGGAAGGAGGGGCGGTTGGAAAAAAAAGTCACACCGTCTAGAAGAGAAGGTAGTTTGAAGAAGGAAAAGGAGCTGGGGAGGCGATTTGGAAAGCTGAAGATCTCGATTCAAGGCTGGTATTGGGTATAGAAAAGATTGAAACTTTATATCTTTGTAGTTCTCCATGATTTATATGACGTTCATCTATGATTTTATGTTGGTATCTATGATTTGTGAGTAAACCTCTTCGCCATGGGTTAGGGAGGCATTTGTAATGGATTTGTTTGGATTTTAATGCTTGATTTCGGATTGTTCTCTCAATTGGTTTGATGGGTTGTTCTTAATGCTTTCATCCTTGTTAATCACTTATTTGAATGAGTTTAGAGGCTTGTCTTGGCTGAGATTAGAGTCTTGAATTTAACCCTAAAATGAATTAGATTAATGAGAATCTAAACAATCGGTTAATCTATTTAGGAACCGTGATAGTGTCCTTCATGCATCTAGTTTACTGATTTCCTTCATCGAGAGATGAGTACATTGATTTTCTAGGTAGTGGATTTAGACATCGAGAGAACCATTTCAGATATTTGAACTTGAGTTCCTCATTGAGTGATATAAGCTGATTTCATAATTCATAGAAATGTCCACTACAAGTCCCGACACTTCTGAAACTCGTGGTGATTTAACTTATTGAATTAAATATGGTTATTATTTTGTGTCTTAGTTTTCTAGCTTGATAATCTTTCATTTCCTGCATTGTTTTCATTTTCTGTCCTCTTTATATTTTGCTTTTATTTTCTAACTTGAAAATCATACCTTAATCGATCTTCTTCTCTTGAGTTTTAGTTTTGATGTTCGCACTAATTTCTCGAGTTTGACCCTGACACTACACGATCCGTATACTTGGTGTAGAGTGGTCTAGGAATTAAAACTTGATTTAACCACACAATCTAGGTCAACGATCAAGTTTTTGGCGCCGTTTCCAGGGAACTCGCTACATCATTAGAATTAGGATTTATGTTGAGTCGAGATCCAATCATTTTCGAGTCTTTTGTTTGTTTCAATTTTCTGCAGTTTTTTTTCTTTTATTTGAGTCTACTACATCTCTTACGATCTAAATCTTTGATTGTTATTTTCTTCCTACGTTCAAATTCCTCAGTGTATGCCTAAGAGTTCAAAGGACAAAGAACTCATCTTTGACCCCAAAATTGAGAAGAATGCCCATGTCGTTAAAACATCGTAAAGCAAGACCTAGTGCATCTGAAAGTCTAGAGGAGGAAACAACAGTTGAGGAAGAAACACTTGAAGAAGATTTATCTAACGAAGAAAAGATGATTATGGAGGAAGCACCGGAAACGTATGGGATGCACACCGCGCACACACAGTTTCTCTCATCCATCTAAAGGCCCGAGGTAGATATCCCACATATTTGATGCATCAATAACTAAAATAATATTCTGTCAAAAATATTATTAATGATATATATATATATCGTTAAAAAGGAACACTCGTGTATGTATATATAGATATATATATATGTAATATAAATATAACTATGTGTCATATAAGTATATGTATAAATAAATATAAAATAAAAAGATAATATAATTACAAATATTTGTAAATAAGAGACAAAGAATGAGAGAGATGCAAAATATCTCTTGAAGATTTGTATATGCACGAGATAGATTCATGCTAATTAATTGGCAAATATATATATATATATATATATTTAACTTGAAGAAAGGTTCATCGCCTACAAGCCCCAAGTTATATTTACATATGTTACAATATTCCTTAATTAATATCTATTAACTATTTCGTTAAAAATTTAATTATGACAAAACCATTTGGGTTAAAAATCATGAAGATGGACAAAGAGTACAGAGTGTAGTCATCAAAAGATTTTTCTGATTTATCGACCGTTTATTTCTTCATAAGTTTTATAGTGATACAACTCCATATTCTCAATGTGTTTCTTAAATGTTGAAGTATGGAGAGCCACTGTGAATAAATAAACTATATTTTTGTTTGATTGAATGTAAAAATTAACCAATTTGTTTCTTCTTCTTGATCTCTTGGTTATATGAGAAAATTTTAGTGGGGTATGCATTGTTCTGCCACTTTTGATGTATTTTTTTAGCAATACATGTAGAATTATTTTCATATAATATCGATGGGTCAATATAGACCGATAATTCACACATTTTTTTGTATATGTCAAGTTATAATCTTAGCCACACACAATCTTTTCTTGCTTGATGAAGTGCAATGGTTTCAACATGATTTGAAGATGTTGTAACTAATGTTTCTTTCTGAGCAATACATGCAATATTATTTATTATAAAAATAAATATACATTTTTTCAACCGAATATATCTCATCTTCAAGTATTTATTATTCATTATATGTATCGATTACTCTATCACACAATAGAAAAAATGGGCCAAAAAATATTGAGAATTTATTTTGGATATAATTCATTATCTATCATTAGATATCTTGAATCATAAACGAGTGATATGTACAACTCATTTTGTTCATTATCATTTTTCATGAGAATGAATTCCTAACGTTAGAAAGATGAATAAAACAAGTCTCACAATATTTGATATGAAAAACGCAATCATTGTTGTACCTTTACCCTCCTACAAAATAATGTAATCTGGAAGTACAAAACATCATAGACTTGCAAAATATCTAAAATTGGCTCCAAGACGGATTCTAGATGTACGGGTGATAAAATAATATATATCGACTACAAACGCACTCACTCATATAAAAATACAAAAAGGATAGGAAGATAAAAGAATTTCAAATGATTTTATGACACCTTTAAAGTTTGGAAGACCACTTGGTTCTAAAGATAAAATTTTACGAAAGAGAAAGAAAATTGATAAAGATATTGATTCTCAAATAATTGAGAATATACAAAAAGAAACAAGTAAAAACGATCATTAACATGAAAATCATGAAAATAACTCGACTAGAAAATCGTAGACTCAACGAATGAAACCACAAAACTTTTAAAGTGTTGAGAAACTGGTAAACACTTAGAATCTCTCCTAGAGTTCAGTAGCTAAATCTTAAGAATTAGCAAAGAAAAATTACTTCAATTCATTAAAACATCGTTAGAATTTCATAGAATTGGCGCCTATTTATAAAGGCCAAAAAGTAATGGAACATTTAACAAAATTTAATAAAATAGCTCAGATCGAGCGGTCAAATCGCTCAGAAAGCACCGCTTAAGTCTTAAATCTAAAATAAAAAATAAAGTATGTTGGTCGAGAGGAATCGCTCGGGTTGAGCGTTTTTTTTTTTTTTGCTTTGTCCGAGCACTCTGGTCGAACACCATTATGCTTTGGCCAAACATTGTCTGATCTTCCCGTTTATTACTCCTCTCATCCTCCTTTCTTTGTATGGGCCTCTTTTAGTCTTTCTTAAGTGTTCCTTGATATTCTCATGGGGTCGTGATACATCCTTTCGTGTCCATTTGTACGAACACGTCCCAAGGCTCATTTGCCTTATCCCTCGTTGTTTGTCCTTGTACAAGTTGTGGTGGATCCAATATCTCTTCCTTATCATTCTCTACTCTTTTAAAAGGATTTATCCTCAAATCATGTCCTCCAACTGCATTAAAACGATCCAAATCAACTTCAAAATAAATGTACAATGGACTTACCTCTTAACTCACTTTTGTAGTTGTTAAGGTTGATGCATTTGTGAATTCTAAAGTGTTCATCTCCCTGCATCAGAAGTTGTGATTTGTTTCTACGTATGAGTCTTTTTATCTCTTGGCCTCACCAATTCTAGTCCATTCTCTTTATTTGGTGGTTCCTTCTTCCAGAAACAGTATCGAGAACCCACAATGAAATAGAAACAAAACTAGACACAAGATAAATCAATTTGTTACGAACCAACACCTCCTTGTACGTAAGCTTATTCACAGATTAAGATATAATGGTCATGTTCTCTCTCACACTGAAATAAAGAAACGTTATCCTCACATGTGTTTTATTCGTTTCTCTCAAGATCTCACTATTTTGTGGTGATTTACCTCATGGTCACTCACATTATCAAGCCTCTCGTCCCTCAGTAGTTAGTCCTTCGTGTCATGTAATTCCAAGGCTTCTTGCATTATTGGTGATTCGTCCTTTGCTGCCTCAAGTTCCTCACAACTTTTATCCGAGTTGTGAGACATATGGTCATCGCCTTGTACCACACCCTTGTTCGGTTCTATCACATATTCGCCATCCGTCAGTACCAATATTATCTACTGGTTAATATTTGATGTAGGGACTTCGATCCTGAAATTCGAGACATATATTGTCACCATTACGCATAGGAATTTTGTTGTATCTTGTACTCTTGGTATGAATATCTCTTTCTAAGAGTCTTCTACGCTTCAACTCCCTTGTACCTATCGTTTTGGATTTTGATTTTCTTCTCTATGGTAATGTGAGTATACAAATTGATGTATCATCATTGTATAATTCGCTTCTCTACAATTGCAAAACATCGTCGCTATGTCTAAATTTTCTAATCCAGTTCCTGGACACATCTATTTTCTTTTTAGGAATTTTTCCTGTATTTATCTATTCCTTTTTTTCCTATTCTTTCTTCATATGTCCTTTTTTCGTTTTTCTTTTCTTCCTTTTTCTTTTGTTTTCTTTTCCTTTCTTTTTCTTCCTTTCGTTACTTTTCCTTTTTCATTTTCTCCTTTTTTTTGTTTTTCCTTTCAAAATTTTCTTCCTTTTTTGTTATTTTTTCTCTAAACGACAAAAATAAATTATACCAAATTAAACTGAATCAATAAAAAAAGATTGAAACCTCATAAAACACTGAAAACAAAACGTGGCACTTTTCTTCCCTAAGAAAGGATGTCTCAAACCCCAACTTACAATCCAACTAGAAAATTGTGCACTTAGAGAACGACCATAAAACTTGTAATCTAGTGTTGATAAGTCGGAAAACACTAAAAATCTTTCTAAAAGTGCGGTAGCTAAATCTGAAGAATTGGTAAATAAAATACACTCTTAATTAATTAGAACTTTGTTTAACTTTCATATAATGAGTCCCAATTTGTAAAGATCAAACAGTTTTTGAAAAAATAAATAATATAAATCAACCTAACAAAATTCAATAAAATCGCTCGGATCAAACTGTCAAATCGCTCGGTCGAGCTCCACATAAGTCTTAACCTTAAAATCCATAAAACTAAAGTATATTGGTCTAGGGAAATTGCTCGAGTCAAGTATTTACTTTCTTTTTTCGAGCATCATTCCGCTCTGGTCGAACATTGTATGGTCCTCTTCTTTCATGCTCCTCTCGACCTCCTTTCCATGACATCCTCGTGGGGTTGTTTTCCATCCTTTCATGTTTATTTGAGCGAACGTCCTGAAACTCATTTGCCTTATCCTTTTTGTTTGTCTTCGTGCGACTTGTGGTTGATCCAAGATCTCGTTCTTATCAAATATGATTTAAGATTACCTAGAAACATTTTAACTCAAGAATTGAATAGTATTACAAGGTCTTTATTTTTAAAGAAACAACGTAAGATATGTCGATCTTGCCACTTACTTTCTAGCTCCTTGTAGATCCCCGTGTTCTCGTAAGCGTCCAAGCGCAATTCCTCGAGGTGGTAAAGATGCAAAATCCGCTTCTTCGATGTTGTCTTTCAATCATAGTTGAGGGTGTTTGTTGGTCAATATGCTTCATGTTCGAGTTCGAAAAGGACGTGGCAAGATTTCCCATACACCAGTTTAAATGGTGTTAGCCCGACCAGTTTCTTGAAGGTAGTTCAGTATACCCATAATGTATCGTCTAACTTTTATGCCCAATCCTTCTATGAATTCCATGTTTTCTCAAGTATAATATTTATCTCCCGAATGGAGACCTTGACTTGCCCGCATCTTTGAGGATGATACGTTGTTGCAATACGGTAGTGAATTCCTTGATTTCTCAACAGAGTCTCGATTACACTATTTACAAACTGTGTACCTCTATCACTTATCACGATCTGTGAAACTCTAAACCTTAGAAGAATGATCTGTTTAGAAATCTTCACTACCATCGTTAACTAATTGTTCGGACTCGATATTGCTTCCAACCATTTCGTAATTTAGTCAAACACCACTAAAATCTAAATGTTGTTGAATGACAATGTAAACGGTCCTACAAAGTCAATTCTCTATATATCAAATGGTCTAATTTTGAGGATGTAGTTCTGAGGCATTTCATGATGTCAGAAAATGTTTCTCACTCTTTGATATTTCTCGTAAGCTGAGATGAGTTTTTTATGTCTTTAAACAATGTAGTCCGATAGAAACCCGCTTGTGAGATTCTCGAAAAGTTCTTCGAGGTTTCAAAGTGTCCACCATAATTCGATGAGTGGCAATGAAATATGGTATTGTGGATCTCTTTCTTTGAAATACATTGTCTAAAAAGCCCATTGGTTACCCGTTTAAAGAGGAAAGGCTCATCCCAAAAGTAGTCTCGGTTCGTGGAGGAACTTTTTCCTTCCTTAATAATTCAGCTTTGGCAGTAGAACTTTCTCTACTAAAAGTTGACAATATTCAAGTACCCTGGGATTTCTACAGCTTTGATAATGAAATAATATTCATCCCTCATTGCTTCATTAATAGGGATGTTTGTTATCAACTCCTTTCTTGTATCGAATCTCAAGATAAGACAAATGATCAGCAATTCTGTTAGTATCTACTTTCATGTCTCAGATCCCTAGATCAAACGCTTGAGTAGTACTATCTATCAGATGAGTTGAGGTTTCGAATCTTTCTTTGGGATCAAATATTGCAAAGTAGCGTGATCGGTATAGACGGTAACGTTTAACCCATAAGATAAGATTTGATCTTTTCGAAAGCAAAGACCAGTTTGATCAACTCCTTCCCTATCGTAAATAATTCACTTGTGCATCATCCAAAGTTCGGGTCGCATAATAGATGGCATGTAAAATCCGATTATTTCCTTTGTCCCAAAACTACTCCAACCGCGTAATCACTAGCATCACACATGGGTTGAATGATCGGATGTAATATCAATACTTTATTTAGTGTTTCAAAATCTTTCATATGTTCTATTTTGAATTCCAATTGGGTGTCTTTGCTCATTTTCTCAGCAGTTCGGTGAGTGGCCTTCATATCTTTGAGAAGTCCCGAATGAATCAATGATAGAATCATGTATACCCCAGAAAACTCCTACCCTTTGATATTTTTTGGCGATAGTAACTTCTCAATAACCTCGATCTTTGCTTTATCAAAATCTATGTCATTGGTCGATATCTTATGCTCAAACATTATCACTTCCTATACTATGAAGTGACATTTCTCCCAATTTAGTTCAAGGTTTCTTTTTGGCACCTATCTAACACTTTACAAAGATTTGTTAGAAACACATCAAAGGAGGTTTCATGGACCAAAAAGTCATCCATGAAAACCTCTATAACATCTTTTATAATGTTTGAGAAGATGGATATCATACACCACTGAAAGGTTGCGGGTACATTATAGAGACCAAAAGACAACAGACGATAGGCAAAAGTGCCATAAAGACATGTGAATGTCATCCTTTCTTTGTCGTTCAGATGCAAGCATCTGATCAATGAATGGGAACGCAAAAATGATCCTTCCAAGTGTTTGAATTCAATTTTCGATAATCTATACACATTCTACAACTTGTCATTGTTCTCATTGGTATTACTTCATATTATTTTATTAGGGATTACCATTTGGGCGTTAGTGACGCTCCAATCCAATTGTAAGATTGTCCCTTGCTTTGGAGATTCCTTTGATGTGGTGCTGACCTCCATGTCGTGGGCATGCATGGCTTCATGGGGTGATAATCCTCCCCATTTGAACTTTGTAAAGTATGGTTGTCTAGAGGATTCACTCGGCTCAGCAGACAACGACTTCGACCACTCGAACCGACTGAAGGTCTTAATGCGACCAATCAAATGATGTTTGTAGTTCCTCGTGTGTTCGCTCAAGGCATTGCTCAATCGAGTAGTTCGTAGATCACTTGTTTCTTTGATGTCTTTGAGTAGTCGTTGTTTGTATGTGTTCAGCTTAGTATGCTCCGCGTGTATGCCCTCATTTGAAGACAAAAGGTTGTCTCCAAAGGGTTCATATCCCTTTGTTTTCAATGATGTAGTCCACGAGAGCTTCCAAAATGATGATGAAACATATGGAATCCAACGTTGAAGGTTGGTTAAGTTTTTGTTCAAGAGTGAATCCACGATTTTGTCTCCAATTCTCACATGGACGATGACATCTGCCATGTTAAGAAACGAATGCCCGAGGATGATTGATACTCGATCATCCTCATCTATGTCTAGTACTACAAATTCCATTGTCACGTAGTAAAATGTGATCTTTAAGGGCATGTATTCAAGGAGTCACAACGAATACTTCATCAAACGATCAGCCAATTGCAATGTCATCCTCATCAGTTTGAGCTCTTTTAAATTGAGTTACTTGTAGACCAATAACGAGAGCAAACTCATGCTAACATCTAAATAAAAAGGGTGAAACTGATGAGGTTTCTATAAAACTGAGGGTAAAAAGTTCTACCACCTTTTTACGTGATAAACAAGGTTTTCATGCTATTGACCTTTCCGATCTCTCATATGAAATGGGTGCAAGAATGATTATATACATTGGCATTGAATTCCATCCACACATAGAGTTAGTTTCAGGAGCATTTCATGATGAGATACTTCTCACCTCATAAGACACAAGCTTTAAAGAACATGATCAACTCCTTCGTTTAGGAGGATAGTAAAAAATTGTACGAGGCATGGGAAAGATGCTAACGGGAGAACATCGATATCTGGATTAACATAACAAGTGGTGGTCACTTCACGACCTTCACTTTACTCAGATCGAAACGTAAATCGGAGAAGATAGCTAACGAGAGGAACACTCCACCGAGTGAGTAAGCAAGAGAGGTATCAACCTTCTGTGCCAAACTAGCTTACTTCACATAGCCACCATGAATCAAGGAGCATCATCATCATCCTCATTGGATCTCAATACAATCCTTCGACAATGTCTTTGGTGGAATAGATGGGAGAGGATGCAAACTACGTGTAAATAAACCCCATTCAAGCACGTACGGTCTAACTTGGAGAAATCATCTAGACGGTCATGTCTTTTTTCCTCTTCTAAGAAATTATTCTTATCAATCATGCCTATTATATTTTTGCCTTTTAGATGCATTTTATCATCAAAGGCCTATTTTATATAATTTTTTTTTCAGATATCAAGTGTTGTGATTTAAGATCCATCAAATTTGACATGAAGATATATTATCACTTAGAAAAATAAAAAAAATATGTTATGGTATTGAAATCAAAGTCAGACAAATGATGATATAATCTTTTTAATAAAATAATTCAGGTGGTAGAACGATATATTGTATAAATAAATTATCCTGTAGTGATTAACTATTTAACATTAAAATAATAATGACATAATATAAATAAATAATGAGATGGCATATTCATATTTCATATAAATAAAACAGGAAACAAAATAAAATAAAATAACATATAACAAAAAAGAATGAAGATATAATCATTCTTGTAAAAATAAAAATTAAATATTTATAAATATTAACATTTTTAATAGATAACCGAACCCACGAAATCAAATAATATAATATAGATATATTATGACCAATATTTACTCTATATTGTCTTTATATTATGATATATATCTATATTATGAATAATATTTATAATCTGTAAGATTTATATAATTTTTTGTAGATTGAATACAAGTAGAAACAATATCGAAATTGTAAAAATTAAAATTAAAAAATATATTATATATAATATCTAAATATTCTTTTTATCTGTTGGTTTTGGTTATGGTATCAAAATGATGATAAGATCTTATTTATATATATATATATAAAGAAGACAATATCCGACATATACAAATAAGAGATACTTGTATATGATAAAATATCAAGGATATATTTGTAGGTTTCACGTATGTTTTTTCTTTTTTGTTTCACGTATAACCTCAAAAATTTAAGAACTAAAAATAAAAATTTGAAGAAAAGACAAATATGTCATTTTTTTTTGTATGTGTAAACACACTAGGTTTAGAATTTTTTCGAAATGAAACCTATTTTAAGAGAAATATGTCATTTTTTTTGTATATGTAGGTCAATATGAATTTATCAACATTATAAAAAAAAATTGAAATTAGTTTTTTTTAAAACAAAAATAAGATTGAAACACTAATAATTTATCAAATGTATTTTTTTATTTTACCCATTGTATATATATAAAATAGAATATTTATTTGTAGACAAAACAAATATGCTTATCTCCAATTCACAGACCTAAAAACCCAAATAACATTCACATATGTTACAATAATCATATCTTTAACAAGACTTGTCATGACTTTTTCACTTTGCATTATCAATTCAGAAGACAACAGAAATATTCCATGTAATAATTCCGAAATGTAATAAAAAAGAGATCATGAAGCACAATTTATGGATTTGGACAAACCAATGAATCCTACAAAAAGAAAATGTATAAACGAAGCTTGAAATTAACAAAACTGGTAATGTACAATTATTATTATTATTATTACTTTAAAATGCGAGAACTCAACCTGAGTAATAATAAAGGAGTGTAGTTCTACAGCTCATCATATTTCTCTGCTGCATCCAACTATTTACCTAAACCAAAGTCACCTCTTATAGCCCTTTTACAAAGAAAAAAATTCTCCCAAAAAGACACCTACCTTCTCGTTGAAGATGTATAGATATTACATGGTTCTTATGCTCTGGCCTTTTCAAAAATGGAAACCTATTATCAGCTTAACTGATAATGGCAACTTTCAGCTTTCGAGCTGGCAGAGATCAGTCGGGGTGGCGATCCTTCGCGTATTTATACTCATCAAGAAGAAAGAATTTCCCGCGTAATTTTGAAACTCAAGACGCCAAAATGCACGACCTAATTGCGAGAATATTAGATATGGCACGCTATGACTACAGAGTAAACTTATCTGGGAGGAAAGCCGGTCTGACGCATCCGGAAGGTTCTCTCACTGGAGTATCTTCTAGTATCTGAAGGCCCAGGACCGAGTATGCCAAGCGAATTAGGGTCAGTTACAGGCACTCGCTGAGGAACATCCGTTTCTGCTCTTCTCCTTCGTTTCCATGCTTCAAACTTTGCCGTGTCAATGCCCTTGGGAATGTGCGGTTGTGCTTGGAAGTTGGATGCATTTTTTAGTCCTTTTTGCCTCTGGGAATGGCGAGGATACGAAGCAACGTAACCAGAGGATGAACCGTTGATGTGTGATGGTCCAACCCCGCCTTCCTCATCTTGCTCCAGCTTCAGTTTGGAGTAGATCTGATGGAGTCTCTCCCCAGAAAGATTTGAGAATGTGGATACATAGTTCCACAATCTCATCGCCATTCCTGCATTTAAAATTTTCCATTAGTCGCCACAAGCATGTTTTCGCCAAATGCCTTACTCAAGAGGCATATAAGGTTTGATCTGGAGATGGAAAAATGTAGAAGAAACATGGGCAATTAATAAGCACCAAAAAAGATAACTAGAACGCAAAAATCAGAGTGGCGTGTACGTACTATCTTGTTTGTATAAATCCTCTTCATGTTCCAAGACAATTTCATCTATTCTTCGCCCAAGGATTTGCAAATAACTCCGGATTTTGGAAAGCACCTGTTATGAACACAAAGCAAACTCCAATATTGAAAGCCGGGCAGAGACAGCACGATAACAAACTGAACAATGGCAGATTAATGAAATTACCTTTTCTTTCGGAAGATTGGCGCTCGTGGTTTGCAGTTTTTGTAGGCGTCCCAAAGTTTTGATTTCTTCGGCCATCACATCTTCACACCATTCCATCCATTTTTGTTCCTTAAACTGTTCATAAACTTCTTCATTGTCAGACATCTCTCCTTCCTCCTTTGTTAAAGGCTCCGTTTTTTGGGCTCTCCGAGGTCTGTCTTTGGTAGTCCTCAAACTGGCATTAGTAAAACCAGTTTTCCCTTTTCTATCTCTTGTGGATATGATGGATTGATTGACGATATTATCCTTAACCTTTTTTGAACTTTTACGGGCTGCTTTAGCATTTGTATTCTTTCCTCCCGCTGCAGCAAGCTCCTGCCAAAAGAAATCACCACAGCGTCAACCTATTCTTGGGTAAAGCTAAATTCTTTTATAAGAAAAATAAAAAAGCAGCCACAAAAATTATATATACCATTTCCAGAAGTGCATTAGCTCGCTCCTTTAAGTTTGGAGCCCGAGGTAGAAAGGTCTCGTGGTGTTGAAGTTCGACTGGAGCAATCTTCTTAATAAGCCCCAGGCTTTCATCTAACCTTATGTTTTCCCAGTTTCCAAAACCATGATAGTGTATTCCCAGTAGCAGTCTCGCATCGTCAACTGCAAACACCATAAATCTTAAAGATTCAGCCAAAAAAAGGTTTTGTCGCAGATATTGTTACAGTGTTATTAAATATAGCAGCACATACTCTGATTCCAACCGCAACCCTTGGACCAATTTGAAGGTTTAAGGTATGACAACACTCGGAATTGCGTAATGGGATCTTCATATCGACTAATTCGCTTTGCGAGGAGCTGCAGTCCTTGCACACGGGTTAGAAGCTCACTTGCCTTCACTGCAACGCCAAAGAAATCCAACACAGGGCCCTGCAGGAGGCAGCCATGCCAGAAAGAAGAAAATCAAATGGGGAAAAAACCCAATGCAATCAAGGACACTAATAATTAATCATGGTCCCGAATCAAAGTTTTGATTTCAAATCTAACCTTTGGTTCAAAACTTCCTGATTCAACAGATTCTCGACAACCATCTAGTAATGCATCGAATAGCTCAACTTGTGCTTCCTCTGGAGCCGCTCCAACCACACCACCCACCTCTGCTGCAATCAAGGCGATTTGGTTTTGATTCCCAAACTTCATGACCTAATCAAACAATGAAAAGTTTAGAAAGGAGTTATTTTCAGATGCAGTAGTTTCACGAATACAGTACTAGCTACAACAGTTAACGGCCCACAAGAACAGTCTGAAAATTGGAGGCTATTAAAATAAGCTACCCGCAAAAGTAAGCCAAACATGAAAGCACACATGGATATATTCTGAAGGGAAAGGAGGAAAAAAAAAGGTGTAACTTAATTGCAGTGGTCAAAAGAATTAAATGGAATCCACCTAAAACACAATACTCAGGTATCTACGGATCAGTATGCAGAGAGAAATATGAAGAACAGTTTGACATACTGCACGGTAAAAGCGTTGTGCATCTCGCTTAGGCAGGTTTCCATATGACCAGCCTCTCACTTGAGCTGAAGCCCCATCTAACATTGGAGTTGAAGGAGCAGAATATTCAGCCTTCCTTCGCTTTTGGCTCTTCTCCGATTGTTCCAGAGGCTCGGAACCTTTCTTTTTTCTTTTACTAGTTCTATCTGGCTGATTAGGCTCCACATAGCTCTTAGTAGTCCGAGCAGCTCGAGGTGCAAGAGCTTCCTATACAAAGTAAAAGAAACTTAGAAATCGATAAATCTAAACACAGGATGAAATAAGAAACATATAGCAACAGCAATGATAGCCTTAATCATGATAGAAGTTATACTTCAGCCTGTGATACAGCTTCAGGTTTTATCCACCGACTCCAGAAAGACCCGTCATCTTCCGCACTACAAATATTGGCAACCTGAATGTGCGTATAGGATCATTAGAAGACAAAAAATACGACTAGAAACAATGATTCCAACATGTTATAACATCATTTTCATCTCAAGAAATAAAGATCAGAAAAAAAAAATTCACATAAATCTGCAAACATGAGAGCAACGTAATATTTTAATAAAGGAAATAGCAACCTTTGGACCAGACAAGAAATCTGGTCTGCTTGTTTAATCCTTTCGTTTCACCTAAAATAAGAAAGAGGGACATCACCTTAAAAGCACTCAACAATTCATGTCCTGCTTCATCGGAATCCTTCTCCTCCACTTTCTCTGCCCTCTCAAGAATTTCATCAATATCCATACTCAACAGTCGTTTTTTGCTTTCTTCGTCGTTCTTATCCTCTTTGAAGAGTTCCTCTGCTCCAAATCTCAAAATTGCAGAAAGCTCATTCTGCAAAAATACAAGTGTTGAGCCAAAGGATATAAGAAATCCAGAAAACAAGGACAACCATTTCTAAAGGAGGCGCTTACCTTGTCAAACAAACTTCCTTTTTTTGTTTCTTTCTTCTCCAGCCTACCCTCCGCATTTAACTTTTGAATGACCAGATGATCAAGAACCTAAGGCAAACATGGCACGTGAAAATGTTACACACCAGTATGAGAAGGCAACAATTCCAACCACAAGTTAGCTGCTAACTTGTCTCATCTCTTGAGTAATTTATTTATCAAGCATATATCGCAACATGAAGCACAGTGAACTTGGAAACAAAAAATAAGTAAATGGGTGAACTAGATAAGCTACGACTGTGATAACAGATCTGTACAGGAAGTTCTAACCTCATGATAGTAAAGTTCTCCTACTCAAGAAAACATGCTGACATGTTAACAGTGCTAAAAACCAAATCACAAGCATTCTGCAGTCCAGAAATTGCGTAAACTCTACCAAGAAACGAAGACACAAGCATTCTGCAGTCTAGAATTCTGTTCAAACTCTACCACTCGTGCTTACACTTCAGCGCTTCAATTAATGATATACGTGAAACACGGAAATTCACTTGTCAAGTTAAAAAATTCATGTACACAGTTCAGCATGAGTAGCACACAAAAATGGCATACCATTTTTCTCTTAGCACGCTCCAGGATGTCTTCCTCAACACTTTTGCTTGTGACAAATCTATAAATGTTCACGACCTCCTGTTGCCCAATTCTATGAGCTCGACTCATTGCCTGATACAAAAAGAATGCATTCCTTTATCATCAGAATGTGATAAAAAGAACATATGAAATCCTAAGGAAGAAAAGTCATCTTCTCCGGGGATAACCTGCAGGTCATTCTGTGGGTTCCAATCAGAATCAAATATGATGACTGTATCAGCAGTAGCGAGGTTGATGCCCAGTCCACCAGCTCGTGTTGAGAGAAGGAAGCAAAAATCATCACTACCAGGTGCATTGAAATGATCCATTGCTTGCTGGCGCAGCTCAGCCTTAGTACTACCGTCCAGTCTCTGGAACTGGAACCCTCTAAGAGACAAATATTCTGCCAGTATATCTAGCATTCTTACCATCTGTAATAAAAAAACCATTCAAATAAAGCAAACAATGCAAATGATTAATTACTAAAGGCACACGAATATATAAATGTAACCTTGCAAGAAAATGTACCAACAAAATGTGTGAAAATTAAATAAAAAAAGGATCTAATTACTTAATAAACATGGATGGTTTTTTATGCAACTGATAAAAAAACAGAAAGAATCTTATATCAAATAAGTTATCTGGAAATTCTTTTAGCACAAGACATATTTTAAAAGAAATAAAAAGCAGACACTCATAGAAATGAATAGAAATATGGCGTTCAAATATTTAAGGGCAGATGCATACACATCACATATCATAAAATTAAAGCAAAAGTCAATGAATCACACCTGAGAAAAAATAAGAACACGGTGTTTAGTCTCACGCAATTTGACAAGTAGCTTGTCTAGGATAACTAGCTTCCCGCTGCTTAAGATTATTCTCTCCAGTTTAGAAATATCATTTATGTCCCCACCATATCCATGGTCTGCACTTTCAAATAGGAAAGGATGATTGCAGCACTTCTTCAACTCCACCACGATGTTTAAAAGTGAAACCTGTTGATTTTAGCTAACATGAGTTAGTTTTACATGGGATAAAAAATGTAAACTAACAAAAACATTCCCAAAGCAATAACTAAAAGGATATTGTTTTTCCAAAAACTTAGATACATAAAGGGAATATATATTAACATAACCATCAGCGAAAATAAATCAGAGAAATTGAGGGCACATATATTCCAAGAAACTAACCTGATTGCCACGAACTCCTTTATTCAAGTCATGAAAGTTTCTTTCCAGTATCCACTTGTAATACCTGATGCATGACAAGTGGGGAAAATGCTTGAGAAAAACTAAAACAATCAGCATATCAAGACGCCTTGGCCTGAAAACAATGCTTACTGCTTCTGTAGAGGGGACATCTCCACCCTTAGTATGCGCTCAATTTTTGGGGGCAAAGACTTCTCGACATCCTTGATAACTCGTCGAAGAATATGTGGCCTCAGTTCCTTATGGAGATTTGCAAGCTGAACACAAGGAATATAAGCTAATGGAGCACTATGATTATAGGACATTAAGACGATATATGATTATAGGAATGGACAAAACTTGCCTCATTTTCATTAAAAGAACTGAGGTTCTTATAGTTTTGAACAAACTCATCCTTATTCTTAAACTTGTCAGGATCAAGGAAATGGAGCAGAGCCCTGCAAAAAGAGAAATAAACAAGTTAATTTAAAGGAGTAGAAGAAAAAATATATGCCAAAAATCCCCACAAAAGTGGCACATTGTATCCAAAAATCAGCATTGCAAAAAAACTCAAAGATCTAGCATCATATGGAGGAAAGTAGATGACAAATAAAGTAGCTTTTAACAGTTTGATGCCTTGTGATTGCCATTGTTAACATTCCCTCAGCACATTAAGGCTCTAATGTTTCTACATCAAAATATTGAAGAACCCTTTTACTAAGTCAATTACTGAAAGACTCAATATATAAAATAGCAAGATACGCAGGCACAATCAATAAAAGCTTTGGTAATGCCAATGGAAATACATTCGAAACTATCAGTATGATTATTCACTTCATCAGCATTGTCAAAGCCATCAACTAGGAATACGCATGGGAGCCCTCTACCCTCCAAGATGAGGGAAAGAAAAGGAATATCATCAGATGAGGAAGAAATTTCAAGATAATTGAACCCAAAAGAAACACAACGGATTTGGCGCCACCAAAGAAAAGCTAAAAACAGTGAAATAAATAAGCAAAAAGGCATACCACAACTCTTCGACGCTGTTCTGAAGAGGAGTACCAGTAATAAGCAACTTGTTTTTGGTGCTAAATTCCTGAACAGATAAAATTACAATGTTCCATTTTGATCAATTGAATTACAGAATAACAATAGATAAAAGTCCTTGGATAAGTTAGATACCAAAAGGGTTGTATAGAGCTGCGCCTCACTATTTTTCAATCTATGTGCTTCATCAACCATCAAGTAACTCCATTTAATCTTAGCAAGAACAGCTTTGTCCTTCAGAACGACCTCATACGTAGTCAACAAGGCATTAAACTTTATGGGCCTGCCAACCTTCTTATCATTGTAAAATTCATATTGCTGACAGACCTGAAGCCAGAAGGTTATAAAAATCAATTTTAAAACAGAAAGATGAAAAGGAAAAAAGAACTAAAGGAAGGAAGGAAGAGGGAAGCACGCTAAAAAAACTGAAGACTATATCACATTCTAAATGCAAAATGTCTTTCTTATGTTGTGAAAAAATTTAAAGTTGACACAGTATTTATGTCAAGACCAGCACTACAAAATTGAATCAGCAGGTTAGATAAGCAGTGGTTCCTATCAGAACAAGGAAAGAAAAGGAAACATACAAGCAATCTAGAAAAACACAACATAAACGACAATGCTTCTTAAAAGTTAACATTCAAAAGTCTGCTCAATAACAGGAAATAGAAGAACAAATTTATGTTGCCCTTGAGGTTGGAATTTAAGACAGGTGATAGGAAAAAGAGCAACAAGCAGATAAAAAATTTCCTAACCATGTGTTCAAAGATAATTTGATAGAGAAAAAAATTAGCTACAGTACGTGAAGGTGAAAAATGCAACACCAGTACAAATTAGATATGACAAATATAAAGCTAGCCAGTAAATTGACAATTTTGTCAAGGTCTGTTTCTCACCTCTCGACTTGCTCGAGTGCCAACATATACTATTATGTTCATATCAGGAAGCCACTTTCGGAATTCTTTAGCCCAATTAGCTAATGTTGACAAAGGTACAACAACAAGAAATGGACCAGGAATTTGTTGAGCATTCTGCGAGAAAAATAAGCTGAAATACCTTAATAAAACTCATCAAAAAGTGGGAATACATCAAGAGGAAAATGTTTTTATAAAAACAAAAAGAGAGAGAGAGAGACAGAGTCGCACCTGCAAAAATCCAAGCATTGAAACTGACTGAACAGTTTTTCCTAGACCCATTTCATCGGCTAAGATGACATTAGTATCATTAAGCCAGCTGTGACATGATGTAAAAAACAAACCATTATATGAAACAGACAATTAAAGCTGAGGCTTCATTGAATGATGAATGTACCAACCCTCCGAAATGAAATAAAAAAAATGCACCTATTAACAAGAAAATTCAAACCCTCGAGCTGATAGTCACGAAGCTTTCCTCCCCTTAACCACTCAGGCTGCTCATCAAGCTTTCGTAAACTTGCTACACAAATAGAATAAACAAATGGTTATCACATCTGAAAAATGGAGTAATAATTTCCACCTCTTGCAGTGATCTCAGTTATAAAGGTGGGAAGGAAGTCAATTTTGCAACAACAAAGCAGAAAAAATTTAAAACAAAATATTTCATATCCAATTTACATTCAAAACAAACGTATAGAAAAAGGAGCAGCATTAGAATTCAAGTGAAGGGCTCTTTCCAAGGACTTCATCTAGCTTGCATGGTCCAATTATGTATCCCGAAAATTTCTACAATAAACTTAGGTAGGTCGCTAATATACTTCCCTATCCACAATTCTGCTATTTACATTTACTGAAAAATGAAAAAAAATTTGTTGAAATATAGAAGGAATCCCCCTCATGGGTAAAAAGAGTAAAGTAAATATGACTTTATGGTTTGGTTGTATAAGGTAAGAAAGATTCTAATTGGATCAGTGAATCATTTTTCAGTCATTTATTGCATGATAAATCACTACAAGTGAAGGGGATACACGAATTTAAATTCAAAAACAAAGGTATAGAAAAAGGAGCAGCATTAGAATTCAAGTGAAGGGCTCTTTCCAAGGACTTCATCTAGCTTTTCGATTGAAGATGATAATTTTCATGCATCAGAAAATACCCGTCAGAACATAAGAGTATTAGAGGACATAAAAACCATTTACCATCGATTAACCAGTAATTATATTGTATTTAGTCAACGTCATCACATGAACACACTGAAACACCCAAAGATCATTCAAAGGATATATACATCTTGCAGTAGAAGCCGAGTATCTTTTTACTTTTTAATTTTCATCCACATAATGGGAACAAGAAACAGAAAACACAAAATCAAATCCAAACAAAGTAACTAGAGAAAAATATTTGCGAAACACAGACCTTTTCCTCTCTTTCGCTGCTGTTCCAACATCTTCCCTTGCACCGCAATTGCAGCCTCACGGGCCTGATTCAATAGGACAGATTAAAATCCACCAGTAATAAGAGATTTTTAAGCATACCAAACAAACATGGACGAAATCATAACAGAAAGAAAAGAGAGACAAAGAAATGCCAAATTAGTGCACATAATCAACTTCAACGAGTTTAAAGCTAAGATTATTATAGACTGTAAATAGAATGCTCACTTAGAACTTCTAACATGTGTATTACATTGAATAATCTGTTTGTATCCTGAACAAGAATCGAGCAGCATTTCTAGGACTAGCATTCACTATCATACCCAAACATTTTATACATTCCAAAACTTGGAGAACAAGGATATTTGAACAAATAATGACAATTAACGAAATAACTGAAAAAGTAAAAGGAAACTAAGTAGAGGCAAAATTCTACCTTGTACTCATCAATGGCATCTTGAGCAAATGCTATGTCCACATCCTTCTCCCTAAATCAACGCAGAAAGAAAATGACAATCAAAGAATGCAAACAAATAACAAATTCCAGTTATTCCTGTAAAACACTTATCGAGCCAACAATCAATAAACGGGAAAACCCAAGACATCAAACTTAATCCCGAAAGGCAAAAAGAGAATTCTTCCATGTGCTTTCCAAGAGTTATCTTTCTATGGCTAGACATATGATACGAAATTGCAAGCAAAGACGGATTCAACTCCCACTATTTCCTTATTACTTTGCATAACATAAAAGAAACTAAAATTAAAATAAAAGACGAAATAATGAATAATTACCAGGTCGCTTCAGCATACGATAGCCCTTGCCACTTTACTAAATACTCTGGCACCACATCACCCAAACCATCTTTACTTATTCGATCTGCAACTACTCTTTCTACCTAAATCACACAAACTCATTCACTTCAACAGGGAACAAAAATCCAAGATAAAATTACAGCAGGCATGGCAGGAAAAAAAAATAAGAGTGCGACAAGAGAGCATATTCATTGGAACCAAAAAGACCAAACCTGACTGTTCTGCTTAATGATGTCCAAATCCATTTCTTTGCTAACGTCGTTTACCTCAATCTGAAAGGTTGGCACATATAGTAAGTTGACAAAATTTTGTTGTTTCTAGTGTTCCTACTCAACAGTCAAATCAAGACGAGTCAACACTTGGCAAATATACATACATGCAATAAATTTGTATCATAAATGTAAGAGTACAAAAGTAACGTGATAATGCCTCATCGTGGAAAAAGTTTCATCTCACATGTCAAAATTAGAACAAGCTGAAGAAATAGAATCTATCAAATAACAAAACAAAATTGTAATATGTCACCGGTGTTCCCCTTAATTCATATATACATGTGTTACATGCAAATTAAAATGGTAGCAGACATTCAAATATTACCTCCTCGCGTGAGAGTGTCTTCCTGTATCTAATGTCTTCCATCACTTTCTTTGTGTAGTTGAGAACCTTCTTGAAGCCACTAAGCTGCAAAACCCAACAAACAAGACAACTAGCAGTTAAAAAGGAAAATGGCAAGGTCGTAAATGCATACTTCACCTAAATGTGCACACATACAGAATCACACGTACATATATACACATATACATATCTAAATATACATATATATGCATATACATACACAAACATACATGTACAAATACACACATAATAAAGCATAAAAAATAATGCAAGACAATTGTAAGGAGAACTCAGAGCATACATTCTGGAGATCGACCAATGGTTTCCACTGGCAATGCAAGTGGGATTGACCCTTCCATTTTATTAAGAACTCCATCTCATTCCAATCTGGTTCAGAATCAAACAGTTGGCTTAATAGAAGAGGTTCTGTGGATTTGTTATTCATATGGGCCTCTTCAGCCATGCCCTTCGGCTGATGCCACAACACCTTTTCAATGGCGTCTCCATCTTCCTCTTCAATCTCATCCTAAACAAAAATAATTCAGAAAAATGAAAAGATAGAGATATATCATGATAGTTCTGATTCTGCTAAGGTGATGTTCTCTCTCTCATTGAAAAGCAATCTCAACTGCTCCAGGTAAACCAGTTGGAGTTGACCCAGAAGCAAACCAACATGCACGACACAACAAATTTTAGCCTCTTGTTAATTCTAACTACATCATTTATCTGGTGGCAGACCATCAAGAAGGATAACATGCATAATAAAGTAAGATCTGCAAACTGCTACAAATTCAACCAACTTCCACACAAAAACATAAATGATAAAAGGTGAAACGAGCATAACCTTGATAACACAACAAATGTACCTTTTGAGTCTTTTTCTTCTTTCCATCATCAGCATCTTCACTGTCTTCACTTTCCACATAAGACACTTTACGAACAGTTCTGGTGGAGGTGCGGACTTCACTACTGTGTCCTAAATTCTCAGTAGACCTTCCATTGATTTTTCGGAGAACTGTGCCTCTTCTAGTAATACTTTTAAAATCCTCAACACTGTTATCATCAAAGTCCTCTGCTGAGTAGTCCTCTTCATACAGTTGTTTCTTCTTTTGCCGAATAGAAGGTTGAGATGATTTCCGCTCACGGCCAGAACTTAATTTATGAATACCTTTAGCTTGTTGTCTCACCTTAGGTTTCTTTGTATCAAAATAATCATCCTCATCTGAATCATCGACGTCGTCATCGCTCTCATCATCTTCGCCAGAACCTTCCCAATCTTGGTCTTGCTATACATAACCAATCAAAGCACCCAGTAAGCAAAAATGCCAGAAGACAGGAAATACGGACCATACACCAGAACACGACAGGTTAACTATCATTAAGTTTGCCTCCATACAAGCATGACTTTGTTAAGAAAGATCCAGATATTGTTTCTCCATTTGTTTAATATATAGGCAACATGAAAAGTATCTAATATAGTAATCAGAAGTCCTCAATTCAGACCTTTTTCCTCGCATTAGCACCTGGAACAGCATCATCAGGCTCAAAGTCAACATCTTCAGGGTCATCCTCTGTTAAGTAAGACAACTACATTACTGAAGCCCCCAAAAGATACTTATAGTGACAAGATTGAATTGTTATTTTCCAACAAACAGTACAATGAAATATCAGCAGAAGAAAAACAATATAAAGTTACCATCTTCCTCCTCTTCATAATCAACATCATCATTGTTGCCATAATAATCGCCGCTATCATCACCAATGCTTCTGCGTACTGCTCTTGAAGCCCTTGACGTGCTATGACTAGCAGCTGCAGACTTCGGAAGTGATCTAGAATTCACAGGATGGTTGTAACCTTTATATGGCACAGGATCACTTTGATCATCTTCATCTTGTTCATAATATTCATCAGACAGCATCTCATCAGCTGGAACCTCAGTTTGACTCCTCTGATGCTTCTCCACTATTTTGTGCTCCTCATTTTCAGATTCTAATCTATAATTGGGTTCAATTGAGATATTGTCTTCAGAATGATCTGCATTTTTGTAATCAGATTGTGAATCTTGGCCAGAATCAGAACCACCTCTCTGTCCTATAGGCTGACAGTCCTTCCAAAATGTCGAACCCCATTTTCCAGATACACCTGTTCTTCTTCCTGAGGCTTGAAAAATAGAATCAGCATTACCAACGAAATTATCTAATGTTGCCCCATTTTGCAGCCTATCACTACACTCTGGTTCGCCATCACTTTGATACTGCACATCCATGTTCATGTCAAAACCCCTCTCACTATATGTACCATCGACATCCTCATTCACAGTTGACCTCTGAAATGTGGCAGCATTCTCCATTTCTTGTTTTTCATCCAAAACACTACGTGAAACAGCATCATTTGAGTAGTTCCTAAATGCCATATTCTCAATGAAGCGAGAAATTGATGTAAGCACCAGGGCTTCAAATCAAAAAGTTTCTGCAGTCAATGCCAAACGCTATCTTCTCCACTGGTCTCCCAATAGGACTAATAACACAGGGAAATAAAAAAGAGAAAAGGTATTAGGTGAATGAAAATGCATAACATTTTGATTGCAGATTAATAGGGGGAAAAAGCATATTCAGATGCTTAGCAGCGTCACAATTCATCCAAATACCACGAAAGACAAATCAAAAGTCATCGATGAAAGCCAACTTAACACTACTATACGTTTGCCAGAAGAAGAGCAAGAAAAGAGACTTTAAGCAGGAAACATAATCCCAGTCATCATGAAGTTAAAGATTGATCCCAAATCAAAGAGAACGTGAATGTCTGAATTCCTATCTTCATTAACAAATATATCAAAAACAACAATTCGAGTCAAGCTACAGTTCGAAGATGCCACTCTGCTCTTCACTTGAGAAAACCCACCACACTAAACAGAATAGACATAATGCCATATCCGGAATCTCGAAAGCTCAAAAGAGTGAAAAGCACCGACCGAAAGGGTTGAACGAAGAAAAACACAGATCCACCACGCAAAACAAGACTGAAATATGAATAGGGCCCTAAAGCCCTCTAAATCTCGACGTGGCGAACCCTAAATCCAAAAGCAACCCTTGAAACTCAATCAGCAGTCCCAATTAGGGTAAATTGAAATCGACGTATCGGCAGGACGCAAAGAGCAAGAGTTTCGTGGGAAACGCAAATCTTAAGACAAAGAGAGGATAACTCCAGCTAAACTGCTTTAGGTTTCGGGAAAAAAGGCACAGATGTCGTTAGGAATCGAAATCGAACACACCTCCTGAATCCCGCCGGAGAATCGAACTCCGGCTCCGGAAAACAGAAACCGGTATGGGTTGTTCGTTTTTCTTTTATGTTTTTCTTCCGCTCTCGCGTATCGGAGATTATCCGAGTTAAATCGGATTCCGGATTCAGGATTATTGCGAAGGCGGAGAAAAATCCGCCAGACGGCGAGATTAACGAGGTTATGCAGCGGCGGGAAGGCGACGACTCGACCCGATGCCGGATGAATCGTCGGCTGCGAGACCCGGAGAGGAGAGAGAGTTTTTTCTAGTGGGAGAAAGAAATAGGGTTATATATTTCCTAGAGAGAGAGGGGTTATCATAGGGAAAGGAAATAATATTTTTGGTTATCGGGGTGATACAATTTTTACTTGCAGAAACGTGTTCGTAAAAAACTTTCTCATACTAATAATAATAAATTAATAATAATAATAATAATCTCTATTTATTCATGCCACCGTATATTTTGATACAATAATGAAAGAGAGTTTCAGACCGAAACATAAGAGATCCATCTTTTACTTAAATAAAACTTGTTAGAATGTCTGTTTGGATTGCTCTAAAGAATTTGTTAAGATCTGGTAGTCAATAAAGATAAGAAAAATATAAAAATGAGATACTAGAGTTTTGAGTTTTATGTAGTTTGGTAAAATGTTTCAGAGTATATTTTCGTTGAGATAAAAACAAATCATTTTATGATCGAGTGACTTCAATTCCAAGAAAATATTCCAGTTCACCCAAGTATTTGATGTCGAATGTGCTCGTGAGAAACCCTTTAGAGTTTCGATCTCGTTTTTGTCATCGCCTATACTGATGATATCGTCAACGTATACTAAAAGAACGATTATACCCGAGTCTGTTCGAACTACAAACATAGAATGGTCAGCCTCGCTCCTTTTAAAGCCAAATTTGCTTAAGGCCTCATAGAGCTTGTGGTACCATGCACGAGGTGATTGTTTCAAGCCATATAGCTTGCACGCAATTCTTTCTACTGCTTGTAAGCTTTGAGGTGGTTTCATGTATATCTCTTCGTCGAGATCTTTTTGTAGAAAAGCATTTTTGACGTCCATCTGCCATAATTCCCAATTACATTTAACGACAACATAGAGAATAATACGTACCAAGTGAAATTTGGCAACCAGAGCAAATGTTTATGTATAGTCTTCTCTATATTTTTGTGTGAATCCCTTTGGAACTAAACGAGCCTTATATCTCTTCGTGTCTCCATTGTTCTTGTATTTAATCTTGTACACCCATTTGTTCCGTATTGCTTTCTTGTTTTTCGGAAGAGGGAAAAGGTCCCAAGTTTGGTTCTTTTCAAAGGTAATGAGCTCTTCTCGCATTGCCTTGGTCCATTCTTTCTTTCCTTTTGCTTCCTCGTAGTTGGTTGGTTCCTGATCCTTATCAATCTTACTAATAAAGCTTTGGTGGTTAGATGGTAAGCGAGCAATGGAACAAAAATCTTGAATCGGATAAACAACGGCAGAGCCATTAAAGTATACTTGTGTTTTTATCCACTTAGATACCGGTCGTCTTATCTTTGTGCTTCGTCGAAGTCCTACACTTTGAGAGGCTTCATTTTCCATGTTTTCTTCTTCAATGCCCTGAGTGTGAGGTTCTATGTTCTCCGATGAATCTTGGTCTCTTGGTCTTTCTAGGTGTTCCTTATCAACAACCTCGTCATTGTGATCACTTCCCTCGCCTCTATTGTCTTCGGAGTACACACGGCTATGTTCCTCGTTTGCTTTATTCCTATTTATAGAGTTGTTAGTGACTAAAACTGTTCGAATAAGAGTTTGGAGTGACAAATCGATGTCAGCTGATTTTGTTAAGTCCTCAAAATCATTCTAGTTTCCTTTGTCGTAATAGCATTTTTCCTTAGAAAACTTGACGTCCCTTGATACAAGAACACTTTTGGTCTCAAGATTATAGCACTTTAAACCCTTATGTGTTAAATAATAGCCTATGAACATGCATTTGATGCTTTTTGGCTCCAATTTGTCCTTGCGAGCTTGAGAGATAAAAACAAAACATGCACAACCAAACACTTTAAATGATCAATAGAAGGCTTGGTTTTGTTGAGTACCTCATATGGTGATAGGTCTTTACAATACTTAGTTGGTAAACGATTTATGATATGACATGCGATCATAATGGTGTCTCTCCAAAATCGTGTTGGAACGGATTTATGGAACATCATAGACCTAGAAACTTCCATCAAATGTCTATTCTTTCTCTCAACGATACCATTTTGTTAAGGGGTATATGAGCATGAATTTTGGTAAACAATTCCATATTCTTCGAGATAATTTTGAAACTGCATTCGCCACCATTATCGAATCGAAGACATTTAATATATTTTTGTATTGAGTGGCAATGTATCTGTGAAACTTGACAAACACGTCAAAACTAGCATGTTTCGATGACAAAAGATAGATCCACGTGAACAAGTATATATAGCCTTATTACAAGTTGTGCATGAAGGAGACAATCGAGTAAATGCTAGAGATAACCGAGTAAATGCTATAGACAACAGAGTAAATGCTAGAGACAGCTGAGTAAATGCTCTCAATTCTTCATTACATTAACAAAAATGAGGTTCCAATGCCTCATATTTATAGTGTAAGATTAGTATAGAAAAATAGCAAGTGGAAAATATAATTCCTAAAATTGTGCCACCATATCTTCTTTTCCTTATTTTCCTCCACCTTCTCTACCATTTTCTTTTTTTTTTCAATAACCTTCTCTACTAATTTAATTTTTGAAATAAAAGTGATTTTACCACTTTCATTCTCCCACTTAAAATTATTTTTGTTGTATTATTTCTTCCTTTCCATTTCGCCTTTGTCATGTTGCTCATGTTTCCGCTAGACCCATAGAAGATCAACAACAAATGAAATTTTCATTTTTTACTGGCTTGGTCAATATATCCGCCATATTTTCCTCTGTATGGATTTTCTGAATATCCACGTAGCTTTCCTCCCCCTTTTCTCATACAAAATGATATTGTACCATTATATGTTTTGTCCTTGGATGAATAATGGATTCTTTGCAATATGCAAAGCGCTCTGGCTATCACAAAACAAGACAATCTTATATTGTCTATGACCAAGCTCTTCCATCAACATTTGCAACCAAATTGCCTATTTACTGGCTTGTGTAGTCGCGACATACTCAGCCTCTATCGTAGATGTCGCGACGATTGTCTGTAGTTTTGAAATCCAGTTTACAACATAGTCAGCAAGAGTAAACACATATCCTGTGGTGGATTTGTTATTGTCAAGGTCACCGGCATAGTCCGAATCGAAATACCCCGTAACAGTCAAGTCTGATCTTCCATAATAAAATGCAACATTTGTGGTACCCTTGAGGTATCTCAAGATCCTCTTTACAACACTTCAATGTTCAACTCTAGGTTTTGTCATATATCGACTAACCGCTCCCACTACTTGTACAATATCTGGTCTGGTACATACCATGGCAAACATCAAACCGCCCACTGCTAATGCATTCAGTATTCGAGACATCTCAATCCTCTCTTCTTCCATGCTAGGACTCATCTCGAAGATAACTTGATTAATAGGAAAAGGGATAGAAATTGACTTACAATCTTGCATGTTGAAATGATGCAAGATTTTACTAATATAGTTATTTTGAGAAAGCCAAATCTTCCTACTATTTATGTCTTGATGAACTTGCATCCCCAGAATCTGGTTTGTTTGACCCAAGTCTTTCATTTCAAAATCTCCAGCTAATTGATCTTCAATTCATTCATACGATCATTGTCGAGGCATGCTACCAACATGTCGTCAACATACAATAGCAAAATGATGAAATCATCATCACCAAATCTCTTGTTATACTCACAAGTATCTGCATTCAGTTTGTTGTATTGGAGACTCATTATGAAAGAATCAAGTCTCTTATACCAACATTTTGGTTCATGTTTAAGACCGTATAGAGATTTATTTAGCATACAAACCAAGTTCTCTTTTCCGTTATTTGAAAATCCGTCTGGTTGGAGCATATAAATTTTTTCTTCAAGTTTTCCATGAAGAAACGCGGTTTTAACGTCTAACTGCTCAAGGTGAATATCCAACGTAGCACACATTAAGACAACTCTAACTGTTGTGAGTCGACTAATAGGTGCAAAAATTTCATTGAAATCGATCCCTTCTTTTTGAGAAAATCCTTTTACCACCAGCCTTGCACGATACCTTTCCACTTGATCGTTGCAATCTCGTTTTATTTTGAAGATCCATTTATTTCCAATGGTCTTCCTTCCTTGTGGTAAAGGAACAAGATTCCACGTCTTATTTTTGTGAAGTGCTTCTATCTCTTCTTCCATTGTTGTCATCCACTGAGATACATTTGTTTCTTGAACTGTCTTACAAAATGTGAGTGGTTCTCCATCTTTAGATTGAAGACAATAAGTAAAATTTCCCTCAAGAATAAAGTCATTCTGCCATACTGTTTTTTTCTTCTCTCTTAATCTAAACGTTAGAGCTATGTTTCCGAAATCTCAGTTGGTCAGGATTCTTCAATATCTTCAGATAACATGAAACTTGTTGTTCCATCCGATTTTCAACATCAACTCCCATTATCTCTAGTCTTTCTATAGAACTACTACCATTTTTCACATTTTCTTCTGCAAATACGACATCTCTACTAATAATAACCTTGTGGGCAATGGGACCCCGTAGACAATACCCCTTTACTCCATCAGCATACCATAAGAAGACACATTTTCTAGATTTTGAATCCAGTTTAGTTGTTTCTTGGGTGTTATACATCGCATATGCAACACATCCAAACATATGAAGATTGGAATAATCATGTGGCTTTCCTATCTACATCTCCATAGGTGTCTTAAGATCAATAACGGTTGATGGTAACCAATTGATCACATAACAAGCGACCACAACTGCTTCCGCCCAAAACGTATTTGCTAAGCCAACAGTCTCAACATAGTCCTTGTTCTTTCCAACGGGGTTATATTCATCTGTTCTGCTACACTATTTTGTTGAGGTGTGTATGCCACCGTAAACTGTCTTTTGATTCCCTCTTGTCGACAGAACCGATTAAACTCATCGCGAGTATATTCTCCTCTATTGTCTGACCTCAAGCCTTTGATCCTTTTTCCGGATTCAAGTTCGATCTATGCTTTGAAGATTTTGAAAACTTCAAATACATCTGATTTCTTCTTGATAGGATACACCCAACTCTCCTAAAGTAGTCATCAATAAAAGATACAAAATATCTTGCACCTCCAGGGGACATCTCCGGTGCTTGCCAAATATCAGAATGAACCAGATCCAAGATAGCATTGCTTCTAGCAGTTGAACTACTGAATTTGGATTTGTGTTGCTTACTTGTAACATAATGTTTACACAAGGTTAATGTGACCTTTTTGAGCCCCGGGAGAAGACTTTGATCTACAAGAATCTTCAAGCATCGTTCTGGCATGTGACCCAGTTTTTTGTGCCACAACATCATTGAGTCCACTGTTGAACTTGATTCTACGATATTTGTTTCTCCTTGTCGTTGTGTGTTTCCTTTAAACATGTACAGATTGGATGTTTTCTTTTTAACTTTCAGCACAACCAGCGCTTTCACGACAATTGTCATGATCCCATTTTCCACATAGGTCTTGCTCCCTATGTCATCTATTGTCCAACAAACAATAGATTCTTTGTCAAGCCTTCCACGTACTGTACCCCTGGAATGGTCCATATAACACCATCTTTAGTTTTCACCTTGATGGTACCATTCCAGCGATATTTAAAACATGATCATGTCTCATAAATACAGATCCCCTGAGATAGGTTCATAACCATGGAACGATTCTCTCCGAGAGGTCATATACCATGACGCTCTTAAATTCAGAAGCCATATATCTGAGAAATTTTGTCTTTCTTTAGTAATCGTGGTTACCTCCCTGTACAACACTTCACCATTATGGGTATTTGCAATGTTGTCTTGAGGCTTTGCTGCTTTCTCTCTATTTTTATTATAATGCCAATACTGCTTCTTCGAATGACCTTTTTTTCCACAGTGAAAACATTTAATAACCTTCTTACTTCCTAACTTTGATTTATCAGCATATTGGCTCCTACTTGCACCATGTTCCATCAATTTCCCTTTGATTATCGCTAAGGTATGTGCTTGTTGTGAGTCTATCATAATGTCCTGCTTATTTGTGTGCCTCCGTCTTCTTCTAGAATAGTAGTTGCAACATCGTCAAAGACCATATAGTCTGTGAGAAGATTGTTAGTCATATTCACGATGAGTGAATCATACGAATCTGGTAAACTTTGGAGCAAGATCTCAACATGCTCTTTTACATCTATTTTGTAACTCATTTTGGAGAGTTTCGAAAATAGCGTATTGAGCGTACTTATATGCTCTATCATGAAAGTAGATTCCGACATTCATAGAGTGTACAATCTTCTTTTCAAGTAGATCTTATTGTGGAACGACTTTGTCTCATATAACTTTGAGAGATACTTCCAAATCTTCTTTGAAGTCTCCGACTCTTCTACATTATTTAGGATGTTATCGATGAGACCGAGGTGCAACCTGGAGATGGCACTTTCATTGATTTTATTCCATTACTCATCAGTCATATATAGCTACCAAACAACCCTCCTTCATTAGAACCACCATCATCATTGTTTTTCATGTCGAGAAATTATTCCCGTTGAACTTCTCTATCTCATACCATGTTGACATTTTATCAATACTTATCTCAATATAACCTAATCGTCGTATGAGCAACTGGTATTAAACCTGAACTCTGATACCACTATTAGGATCGGACGTGGATAAATAACTCTTACGCAACAAAGTAGAGATGAGAAAAATATAAAAATGGGACACCGGGATTTTACGTGGTTCGGCAAAATACCTACGCCCACAGGCGAACAATAGATTATTTATATTGACTCTCAAAGAATTACAACACTTCTCTAAAATTGTAAGGAGAAAACAACAATATCTCTCCTGCAAAGAGGAGAAAATTCTCTCAAAACATCCAAGAAAATAACCTTAAAAATTAAAAAAAAACAACACTCTCTCTATTTTTCTTATTCCTCTTTTTGTTTTTATTTTTGAATGAGATGATAAAATGAAATTTTAATGCCTTATAACAAATGGAAAACACAAATCCTAAAATTATATCACCATATCTTCTTTTCCTTAATTTTCTTCACATTCTCCAACATTTTCTTTCTTTTCAAAAAAGTTTTTCACTAATTTTAATTTTATTTTGAAATAAAATGATTTTACCACTTCACTAATTTTAATCTTATTTTGGAATGAAGGTGATTTTACAACTTTCAAAGTTAACCTCCCAAGATTTCACTCCTCCTTAAGCCATAATACCACTGTTGGTTAAGTGAAGGTTTTTTCCTATAATTTCAGAGGAAATTATACGATTTCACAGTTCACGACGTCTTTCTGCTTTGATATTGATTTCGGCTAATTCTAATATATTTCATTTACTAATTAAATTTCTCCATGTGAAAATATTACATTTCATAGTTGTCTTTTAATGGTAAGCATGATCTCTGCATATACTTTCCCTTTACAAACTATCTACACATTCTCATTGTCCTCCTAAACACAACAACTCTCCAACAAGTTCCTTTGAACAAACGGATTTGAGTTCTGTTCTGTGTCATTTGGATTCTGCAGCTTTAAATAACTCTCGCCATTTTTGCTGATCATTTCCCGGACCATCCCCCTGCAACCAGTCAGTCAAATTTAGCCAAAAATCATCACTTCGAACAGTTTATAACATCAAGTAAACTCTCTTTAAAAATTAATAACTATTTTTCATAAAACACGATGGCCGCAGCTGCTATATTGGTCAAGATCAGAGACTAACAGCATCAGACTACAATCAGACTGTCACAACCACAAGCACGATTCTCTCGAGGTGTGAGTATCGGAAGCAACACCCATCGATCGAAACAAGCTGATAAACTCAGGCTAACATGGGTTTACTTAGCATCGGTTTCTTTTCAATATCGGTTCCTCAAAGTACCAAACTTTGGAAATTAACTGGTCTATTGAGAAACTGACAATACTTTTGATTGAATCCGATCTCGGGTTCCATAAATAACACAAGCCTAAATTGGTCATCTTCAGATTCATTTGGTCAGTCCTCCGGAGAGGTCTCAATATTTGGGGCTGCAACTTGATTGCCAGTGATTCTACTTTCTTGTTTTGAGCAGATGATGTTTTGAAGTACAAATTCTAATGTCTTTAGATGATATGTATAAATCTGTTAGATTACCTTAACTGAATTTATCTCGTAAACCTTGCCTTCGGTGCAGTCAATATCAAGTGCCTGTATGCACGCTTCAGCCACAACGAGTCGGCTTACCTCTCCTACAAGCTTGTCACCTGTGAGCAGAGTTACAAACAGATGAATGAGAAACCAGTGATTCATAAACGAAACAACATACTCCAGTACGCTCTGTTTCAAAGATTATATGATTCCCGAGCTTCTTCCGAGACATCAACATAAGTGACTTTAATTTTATTCAATACTGAAAGCGAACATACAAGACCGTCAAAGATTTTTCTTAAGAGCACACAGACCTTGACCTATAATAACTGCACGACGTTCACCAGCTGTCGCTTTGAGTAATGTATTCAGATCATATGATGTGTAAGGTCCATCAGTCAATCTACCAGCTCTATTGAAAAAATCAAAACAGAAGCTAAGTATATATCTTATCTTGTGCATATCTCGGAACATTTTGGATCAGGTAATGCGAATTCGATTAGCTATCGAACCTGATAATGGTAAATGGTATACCAGAATTCCGAAGGTAATCTTCCCCCATCTTCTTGTACTTGAGAACACCAAAAAGGTTCATGATACTGTAGAGAACAAATAAAGAGCGTCAGGTTCCTCAACATAAAAAATACACGACTTTATTAAGGCAAGCCATAACACTAGACCTTATATACAGTTTTAATTAACCAACATACTTTTGGCATTTGTTTAGTCTCACCTCCAAGGAAGTTCACTATATTTGGTGACACCGACAGATGAAACAAGAACCACTCGCTTCACCGTTAGAGGCAACGCCGATATGAGATTTCTAATGCCATCCCAGTCTTTATATAAACAAACCAAACAACAAATGAGATGATAAAAATAGATAATACTACTTTGATGTATGTGAACTATTCACAAACTGCTCTACCCCCACAATACAAACCGGATATATATATCTAAGGACCTTGTAGGATAATTCCGCGTAGCTGAACGCAAATGAAACTAGAGAAACATTTTCTACGAAAAATAATTCTAAACCCTTGAACCAAATAATGGATTTTCAGGTTCGCTACTTTAAACGCAATGTTCTCACCTACTCTTTCAGGCGTATTTTTTCCATTCCACCTCTTTGAAGGAAAAGCTGTAGTCCCGGTGCAACAAATCACATGTGTGACACCCTGCACGATTTTTTAATACCATGACAAACCAATGATGTCTAACATTGAAACAAAAAACCGGGTGACAAATAACTCGCTACATTCTATAACCAAAGGAAACTGTTCTCTTATGACTACAGCTCTGGAAGATGAAACAGCCAGCATGAGAAAAAGGAAGAATACAAACCTCAAACATTGATGGATCGAGATCCTCCGAGTTCCTAGTATCCCCTTTACATACCTATAACATTTCAAAAAATACAAAAGATACAGCAAATTATCTGCATCATAACTGGTAAACGAAGCAATGAACCATGAACCTCAAACAACAGACAAGAGTATCAGAACCTGAAGCAAATTATTGTCTTGTTCACCAAATAATGTAGTGGCTTTCTCGGGATCACGCAGCAATAGTCGCGACTTAATGTTCCTCTTGAGCAATGATGCTACAACCAGTTGTCCTGATAACAAAAACGAACACTTGCTCAGAGAACAAACTTACACTCAATGAAAAAAAGCCTTGGTCTTTCATGACAGCTTTACACTCTACTTGTATCTAAAAGCATATTTTTATATCTCTTAAACTATAGATAAGTATATCATCTTTATAGGACAACAAATCGCTTAAAAAACAAATAAATGTTGAACGACTTTCTATCACAGAAATAACCTATGAAAACATTAGAATCGTCATCCATAACAATCTTCTTATAAATGAGGTGAGATTGGTATGGGGTGCGCAAATCAGTTCAATTTGGTTCAACTTTCATCAATCCAAATGAAACTGACAATACACAAACCAACAAACATACTGTGGTTTCACTTTAGTTTGGTTTTTACTTACCCGAACCTTACCTAAGGCGATAACCCGAAAAACACCGAGCAAAGCCAAACAAAACAAAATGCAAACCAAACTGAACTGACCCCAAAAACAAACCACGCATTGCCAACATTTACAGAGCCTAACGTCCATGGCTTTCAGTTCAGTCAAATATTCCTGATCTGAATCAAAGTCGGGTAAGACCTGAACCGAATCCGACTTGCCCACCTTTTGGAGTGAACATGAGAGTAACCATTTGGTATGGGAGGAATATAAGTTATAAAACAGGTTTGAACTTCACTACAACCCAATAAAACTGCAAACAAGGAGATGATTAGCTCTAGAGAACTCAGAATCCAAATTTTTGTCATACATAACACATATATTGCAATCCATTTGTCTAGAGGCAAGAACAAGAGTCTAAACTTAATGATTATATGAAATTCTGTGTCTACTCATCCCAATCTTCTCCCTTATCTAGAAAATAATTTTATCAGGCAAAAATTAGAAAATCCCAATTTGGTATCCTCGTCTACGCCGTATATATTCACACATCAACGATAAATGTACGTGCGTACATATTTATATAACGATGCGAAGTAGACCCCATTATACAGCAAATCAAATACAAGACCAATAATCTGAAATCCAAATCGGAACACACAAATCTCGGGAAACATCCATAAAAAATACGTGACGTAGAGCTTTGTACCTACACCACCAGTGCCGCCGACGACAAGAACCAGCTTTGAAGATGCGGGGGAATTTCGAGAATCAGAGAGAGATCCTAAATCCGGAAAATCTGTTGCTTCTTTTTTAAAGGCATTAATCGGCGTTTTCGTCGTCGAAGACGCTTCGTTTCTCCGAAGGAAGAGAGTAGTAGTTCTAGTACTAGTAGTAGAAGAAGAGGCAAGTGGAAAAGCTGTAATAACGGAGCTTCTCTGGCAGAGTTTCGGGTATTTCGTCGCCGGAGGACAGAAGTCACAGACGGGAGGCAGACGGAGATTGGTAGCCATGACTAGAAACTAAGTTGCAGAGAAGAGAGAGAGAGAGAGCGCTACGTGTGATCGTTAATTTTTCTGCAAAGATTTTACACTAAAGCCCCGGATATCTCTATTCTACATTATTTCATCTCTAAAGTTAATAGACGTGATCCGAATCCGTTACATATTGAAATATCCGTAAAATTGAATTTGGGTTTGAATAGTAAAATTGTGAAATTTCTGAAATCCGTTATTATACCTTTTACTCCTTTTTAATAAAACAAACCCTAATTCATTTTTTTCCTAGAAAAGTGACAAATGTGATTCATTCCATATTCTTGTAGTTGAAGGTGGTCTAGGAGTAGGATTGAGAGTAGGAGCAAAAACGAGTGCGAATGCGAGTTAGGATGCGACATCGACTGAAGTAGAAACTTTACAACCAATTCGAGATGAGTTATCTTCGTTTTGCACCTCACGAGATCATTTTTTTTAATATGGTGGTCTGACTTTGTTGTGTGGTGATTTTGGTTTGTTGTGCCTTCACCAATATCATGAGATCATCCATTTACTGTAAAAGCTGACATCCTCGTGTGTATCCATTGGTACCCTGTGGAACGAAGTCCCATTGATCGAGGATTTCAACGAATCTAAACAGAATATACGTCCACATCGGTTTGGTTGGACGATCTACAAAAATAAAACAATATTGTTAATAAATAGTAATAAATATTTTATATTAAAAGATAGGTTTGTTGAATTTTGGTGTCGCCACATCGATAGTGATATGACAGTCCAACCACCAAACCTAATATCATAACATTTCACATAAAATATTTTAAATATTTTATTAACATTAAGAATTTATTATACTTAATAAAAAGTAATATATTATTTATAATAGTTAATAAATTTTACATAATAGATAGGACGTATATATTCATAAATATTTTAAACTAAAATGTTCATGTATATAAGAGATTAAAATTTCTGTTATAGATTCAAATATATTTATTTTCATAAATCTTATATATAAAAGAAAGATGTTGAGGTGGTTTATGTGAAACCACATCAGCAAATAAAACAAATTAAAATTGATTATATATACATATAAGAGAAATATGTTGGGTGGTTTCTATAGAATAAAAATAAAAATAATTAATATAATTGTATTTATTATATTAATATTTCAATTACAACTATATTATACATTCAATACAAAAAAAAGGAAATACAATTGCAATAAATGTTTATGTTTTATTTTATTTTTTAAGGTTCTTATATTTTGTTACAACTATATAAATAAAAAGATTTTTTACTCTATTCTCGTGAAGCCACCTTATCAGAGAGAGAAAAAAACAGCTTTATTTATATATAAATCTAAAATTAGATACATATTTATTTTATATATATTAATAATATATATTAATATATATTGAATATAATACAATTATCAAATTAATAGATCTTAATATATATTCATATATATCAGATATATATTTCTTCGTAATCTGATTTTATTACATTATTTAAAATAACACCATAGAAATATATTTCCAAATATAATATTATTTATTTATAAAATATATAAAAATAATATTATAATATTTTCTAATATTATTTATAAATAATTAACAATTACTTTGATAATTAAATAATATAATAATTAATATGTATTTGTTTAAAAAATTCGAAGAAAATTGAATATTTTTCCTAAAAAGTATTAAATAATAAAGTGTTAATAAAGTTGATAACGTATTATCTTGAATACTCGCTTTCTAATCTTCTTCAATGCAAATTATTTGGTTACTTCGATATAATATTATTGGTATTATGTTGAATGCTCCATTTTCTAATATCCTTCAATGTGAACTCTTCGTTACCTCGATCAATGGAATTTCAAAAAACCTTATCAGTTTCCTTTAAATCAATCAATTTGCTTATCCGTCGATTATAGTTGTGTAATTTCCCTCTCTGATTCTCAGACCTTCAGATTCCATTGTCTCTCCACTATACTCAAAAGTCATTTTCTTTCTGTTATACTCAAGATACCTTATCGATTTCCTTTAAATCCATCAGATTTTTCATCCGCCGATAAACTGATGCAATCGTTTCTCTACTAATCGAAGATGGCCTACATGCTTTCTGAGATGAAATTGTCGATCGATCTTTTCAACTATTTCGAGCCGATCCTGAATATGTATGTTAGATTACTTCCATCTCGCTCGCTTGATTCTCTATTGGTTCACAACTTTTTATTATAATCCATTACAATCAGGGAAAGAAGGAGATTGAGATTCAAATTGGGAGACTGAAGAATCAAAAGCGAAAAGAGAAAAGATGAGGTATGGTACAAGGAAAAGGAGATTGCGGTTGCATATGAAAATCACCAAGGGTTTGAGATGGCAAAGAAGAATTGTAAGAGAGAGAATGAAGAAACAATACATTTGATTTGGTTCGCGACATCCAGAGTTCCAATAGAGGGAAGGAAGAGAAAGACAGAGAGGGAAAGGGGACTTAATCATTTGCGCCTAACTTTTTAGATTTTTCCTTCCAAATATTATAATAGATCGAATGGTCTCCCTAAAAGGGAACAATACTATGAAACAAGATAAAAAAATAAAAGAGAATATTATATATACATAAATATGTATAAATTGAGAGGAATTAGAGTGTTTTCTACTGTATTTTAGTTTCACACAAATAATTTTTTTTAAAAAACATTTGTATAAATTTATACATATTCATATTATTCAATTTTATACTTCATTTTATTATATTAATATAAATAAATATGTTATTATCAGAAATAGATAATTAATTTTTTAAGAATTTAGAACTAATTTTAAAAAATTATTAAGAAAATAATAAATATTTTAATTTTTTAAAAATATTTTAACCATTAGTGATACAAATACTAAATTAATTAACATTGATTATTATATCATATCAACTATTAATTTTAAATATATAATATTGTATCATATAAAAAATAATATTGATACTATTATTTTAATATATTATGATTCAGATGCATTGCCACAAAATAATTTATCATTTAACAAGATTTATATATGTGAAAAATAGTTTCAGTTTGAGTAATTCAATGTATTTGTTACATTGTCATCAATTAAAATATATTTCATATTTAAAAAATAAATAATTTTTTTAAGAACGCCAACTTTCCTATTTATCTTTTATTACTACATCAGTTTAGTTGTGTCCCTTTATTTCGTGAATAACATGTTTTCCCCAAATATTCATTGATTTTTATTATTTATAAAAGTTCTAAATATTGTCGGATTATTAAAATGTACAAGTTGTGAATATACGAATGCTTACTTTTAAAAAATAATAGACCTATATTTTTTTTTATCTTTCTTTATATATGTGTTTAAAAGTGACTTTTATAACATATAACAATTATAAAAATGGATTCAAAATAAACATTATTTTTTATGTTCGTTTTTTTCTTAATTATATTGACAAAATTTTATTAACATAGATATAATATGTAGTGTCGTTATCTATATCAATTTTATCAATTACTAGAATCTGAACCCGTGAGATGCGCGGGTCCTATAAATAAAAGTAAGTATGTAATTGTTTATTTTGTTTTAAGTCCATCATCAAGATATCTATATTACAAAGATTGTTAATCGTTTAAATCGATCTATGAACCAAAACATTTAAGATAGAGCTTTTAAAAAAAGTTGAAAAGCACTACTGTTGCATAGAACAATCAACGATACCTTTTTACCGTAAGGATTTTCTTCTAGAAAAGACTTCTTGGAGGAGGTAAAAGAATTGACTTGAAGATTGAAAAAAGTGCCCTTTAACAATGATCTAAAAGCTAATGGATAAAATATAAATTACATTGGCTTGACATATGCATTTCTCCATGGGAGTAAACTATCAGTTCTTTAGTTTAATAAATCCAATATGTCCAAAAATTGTGTTTGAAGTATAAAGAAAAAAGTGAACACATGTACCAACAAATTGATAAGAAAGAACAATCGCGCAATACTTCCTATATTTTGAGACATTGAATCGTCGGTCCTACTATAGTCTTGCTCTTCATATGGGTTTGCCTAATAAATAAAACTCGCCTCTTAATTTTCCAAAAAACTTTTGAAACTGCTTCAAGAATACATAATTCTATGCAAACTTCCTATGCAAACATATTTTTTTCAATTGCTTGGTTAACAGTTGCAGCTTCCTATGCAAACATATTTTTTCAATTACATTTGATTCTTTTGAGTTGAAGTTAACCTCGAGGCATCTTACAACCTCCTGGATTTTCTGAATTATCTTAATTATTTGTGGATATGTCTTGGCGGATAATATAATGGATGAACCAACAAATGACTTTGATAGATAATTTGATCAGATCTATGCTGAAGTTTGCCAATGCACCAAAATAGATGCAACATGAGCGCATAACTCACCTTATTCCCACACTTGAAAATTTGAATTCTTCGTCTTTATCGCATAAAGAAATATACAATACAATATAAAAATACAATTATACATTAAAGACACACATATATGCATACATACTTCTCCAAGATCTAGATGACTGCATAAATGAGCGATAATACCATAGCTATCAAAGTGAAACGTAGCTCCAACACAAAATTAAATGGCATGCATTTTCCATCAAAACCACAATCAAAATTTATAATATATAAGAGAGTTCATGAATCGAAACCACAATCAAAAGTGAAAAAAACAAAGATGAGAAAAATTTAAAATGGAAACGTTCACCTCTGAAAGAGCCACAGCTTTAGAAGGCATTTATAAGGGCAACCAGGGATTCCTTTGGGATCAAAACAGCAGGTCCAATGTCCATAACCCGTACTATGAAACTTTTGTCAAGTAGAAGACTAAAATAGGAGTTGTAGAAGAGTCGATGATATTCTACACCATGAACATATATTTGAGGTCATCCGCTGTTAGTCGGGTAGTAGAGCCTCCACTTTGATCTTCTCCAAAGGCAGATACAACCATTTTTCTTTTCTCATCCTGATTAAACAAAAACAGATGATAATTGACAAATTTCTGCACAACTTCCACCTCTGTTGCATGAACACCCGATCACCATAGTCCAATATTCCCCAAAATAACATGCTTACCAATATTTGAAATTAAAGGGTGAATGAGAAGAAACAAAAGGAAACAATATCCTAAACAGGACAACCGATAGCATTAAAGATTACCTAGAGCGCCAAAATTCTACCTTCAATAGTATCACTTATAGTAATATATGTAACAGTAACTGGTCGAGTTTGTCCAATTCGATGTGCTAGATCCACAACCTGATCTTCAGTGGTTGGATTCCACCAAAGATCCAAAAGAATAACATGACATGCTCCTACCATATTCAACCCCAGGTTTCCAGCTTTAAGAGACATCAACATCACCCACTACTAAAGCTGGCAGTGGCTGAAAACTAGTTTTGGAAGATATAATCCGATTTGCTTAAGACTTTATCCTTGGCATTTGTCGATTGTCATTGCACAGCACAATCTAGCCGGTAATTGTCTTCTTCTCAATGTGAATGGAAGATCTGAATCAGAAGGCAACAAAATAACTCTCGGTATAAGAACTTTGTTACCAACATGAGTTCCTGTGAGAATCTCTGTTTCTAAGACGCGTGTTGCCAAATGAGTGACAACCAAACGTGTGCCATTACATAACCCTTCCTTCTGGTTTATATTGCGTAAGAACATTACTAGAGTGCCAATCTTCAAGCAAATTTTGTGTTTTGGGATACCTGGAAACTCCAAAGAATTTAGGTATTCCATTGGGTAGAACGTCTGTCAATCATCATTAGGGGAGCTATCTATTCCAATCATGTCAGAACTAAAATACTCCATCATGTCACCAGGGAGCCGTGCTAGTAAAAAATCATTGACTTCATCAACATATGCATTAGTCGGTGTCAGAATTGATCTTTCTTTAAGGTAGTCACGATCCATGTAACATTCGCTGAAACTTGGGTATGTTGCATCGAAAAGATTCTATAACAAATTGTTAGATCGATCAAGCATCAATTGCTTATCGACAATAATCTTTTGCTCCCCACTGTGAGTGTCAGATTGTGTGTGCATTGTAGATGTAGTCCCATCGCCAACTTTTAATAGCCATTTGGAAACATAAACTTCGTTCGGATTCAATTGCATGTTTTGTGTCAGAGTATAGATGCAACATGTTTGCCATAGATGAGAGCGACTGATTGTAGCTTGAATTGTCTCAACTCGACCACCACGAGTTACAGGAAGAATTCGTCTGAAATCACCGCCAAGTAAAATTGTTTTACCTCCAAATGGCTTCTCAATTGCTTCTTCAGTGATGATAGACATAATATCTTGCAAAGTTCGTTCAACAGTTTTGATTATATGTCGGTGTGCCATTGGAGCTTCATCCCAAATGATTAGGTCTGTTCTAACCAATAAATCTGCTAACGTACTTTTTTGCTCAATGTCACATGTTGATTGATCATTAATGTGAATAGGATTTAGAAGCGAGAATGCGTTGTTCTTCCCCAGGAAGTAGTAGTGATGCTATGCTAGATGAGCGACTAGAATGACTATTCTACCTTCTGAGTGTAGCTTTGCAATTAGCATCATATACAAATAGGTTTTCCCGGTGCCACCTGGTCCATATACAAAAAAAACTTCCCTTGTTTGTTCTCAACAGAATCCATAACAGCAGAATAGATCTTCAGTTGTTCATCGTTGATGGACTGAAATAATTTCATATACTCTATCTTTTCTAACTCTTGGTCAAAATGCATTTCTTGACGCAAAATAGTGTTAGCAATTCCATGCAAGATGCTTTCGTCTAGTTTTGGCATGTCTGGAAAGTCTACCAGTGATTTATCGTCTATCAGCACATACTGTTCAAGTTCTTTGTGAGACAATTGCTGACTATCAAAACAAAATTCTTTTCTTTTTTCTAGAGCATGTCATCAGAAAGCCACTTCCAACAATTATTCCATAGATCACCAGACCTACTAACCTCACAATATAACAACAATGTCGCAAATAATCGACGCAATTGTGTTGGCATAGCCCAGTGTGCAGCTTCAATCATGGCTATGTTCCATTCATTATCACCATCTAGCAACCCTCTAGCAACACACGCTTCTTTATATGTTGTGTACCTGATAGACACAACAGTTTTTATGTCGTTATAGCTGCAAGGGCCTTTAACAACATTTAATGGTATCCTTAGATATTACAATTCACCTGCAGCTGGGTGTATGTTAACAATTCGGCCCAAGCAAAAACCTCTTTTCCTTAGAAACCAGTATTTATCTGTGTTGTGCCAAACAAACATTGTTGGAAATTGTACGTATGTTAATTCCTTTGCAACTTTATACAATTTGTTGGTCTTCATTCATTCTGTAAACATTGTTTGCTTGGAGCCGAATTTTGCTAAGACTGTCTCAAGATCTTCAGAATCCTGAAATATCAAGAAATGTTCATTTTCAAAATGAACCGAAAGTCTCATGACTGGTGGTTTTTGGTTATGAATGTGGAAGGCAAAGATTCTCTAGACTGCTTCACACGAAGATAGATACCTACACTCCAGGTAATTAGATATTTCATTGATTTCTTTCAAGTGTGATGTATCATAAGATTGTTTCCCTTCAGAAGTGACTCCCTTTTCAATTAACAGTGATGCTTTATCCACACCCTTTGTGATGTACTTGAATAGATATTTAATTTCATGAGATTTGCTGCACTATTCCACGTTGATATATGCTCTACACTTCTTCAGAACTACCAAGTTATGTGGTACAACATGTCGATTATCCAATTTAATATATCCTTTTATTATGAATGTCGTAGTGTTGTGTGGTCACTTGTATGTGACATATCCTGAATGCCCAACTTCGGTGTATTCCATGTATGATTTAGGATATTTCTTTGTGCAAAGACTGTTTTCCATCCAGGGAGAACGTGGTCTGTCAATTCCACACGGACCATGCATCATATGTTGTTCCACTGAAAGGAATCCTTTTGCATCACGTTCTTTACCAGGCAATTCCGCCTGGATGTACTTGTCAATGTCAGCTGCTGTAGGATTTTTAAAACGATGGTTCTAGCCATATCAAGATATGAGCATGAGGCAAGCCACGTTTTTTGGAACTCTATAGTATATATGACTGCAAAGATTCCATTATATAAAAATTAGTAACTGTATAACGGTAATATATTGTGTTTATGAAAATTTTTAAAATTTTAAAATGGAGAAAAGGCAAGATAAATCATTACCTGATATAGGCTTAGGGAAAAAAACTCCATCATTGATGTCATCCAAGAATGAATCCAATTTTAGTTTAAGTATTCGACTTTCGATGTCTGGTCTATCACTCGGAGTTCCACCACCATACAATCCAAGATTATCAGAGATTTTGGTCCATTTTGGATTAGCCGTCACAATTATAAAAAGATCAGGATTATCATACCATCTACATATGGCCATTGCATTATGATAGTTCTCAACCACTTATCGTGGTCTTCCTATGAAAGACGGTGGCAATATTATCCTTTTACCAATTGACTTTCCACTCTGATCACCCTTTTTGACCACATCGAAAACATTATTGTAGAGATCAGACTGCAACTTCTTTTGGTTATTTCTAGCCCAGCGTATCCTCTCTTGTTCAATTGCAGTGTATGCATCAACAACATACTGTTGGAATATACGTCCGCCTGTGATTATCGTTAAACCTTCTGATAGACGCGTTTGTATTTGGTAAGCATAATACTCACGCACTGTTACAAATGCTCGCTTTATCTTTCTCCGTGAATCGTTTTATGGGATATCTTCATGAAATCCATATTCACCATACAGAAACAACAACGGATATTGAAGACTCATGAATAATGGATGCAAGTCACTTATTCTAAAAAGTTCTCCGGAAGGGTTTAACTGTAAAATAACATCGCGTTCACAAGTTGTCATTGAGAGATTCCCGACAATCAAACCATCGACCTCATCATCTGTAGGCAAATTATGTTGATAATTTTTCCTCCGAGGCGCTAGTAATATCAGAGTGAAATCTGCATAATCTCCTGTCTCAAATCTTCCTCGTGCCGTACGAAAGCATTTTGCAAGCTGGTTATGTTCATCAAGCATTGTGATCAATTGTTCCACTATGCGTTCATCAAGATCTCCGGCAATGGGTGTCCTATTTAACATCTTGATACAGTTAGATATCTCGTTTACAATATCATATATATAAAGCTGAGCAAATTGAGGAGGATAACCGTCTAAAAGTAGCAACGATCCAATTTTGTGATGGATTTGACCATGAATACGGAACGTATAAGGACCAATTCTTGAAGAAATATAATTATCAATCTTCACATCGATCGATGTGCGAATTGTAAGCACAGATGTTTGTGCGAAAATGCAATGAATTTGCATATAATTCTTCTAGTTGAGGCGGCACTGCCAATACCTTTGGCAGACGTACGCGTCCTTGCATGCAAGATAGATTAAATTGCAGGTGGCCCTTATTAGGGCCTCGACCAAGCGTATACCAATCTCCCAATTGTGTATCTCATCTACTAGACGCATTAAGATCGCTATCCTAATAAGAATTATTATAACTTTTAATTAAATTTAAAGCTACCAAACCTGGAAGATATGATGTGGAAGCTCTGCTAGATTAAGAGAAGATTGGTTTAGCTGTTTGGGGGAAAAAGTGACAGGCACGTTAAAAGGCTTGTTTGCATTAAAATTTTGTGACAGAGCGATCATGTACCTCTAGTACGACGAAATACCCTCTTTTTTAACATCAATTCTTTTCTCATGGTTCTTGTAGCTTTGCGCTGAGCTGGAAATAATACAATGAATAATAATTTTGTTTAATATGGTTATGATAGATATGATTTTTCGAAAAATAAAGATGACGAAATTCGGTTAGCAAATTTTCAAAACTATATGTCTTTAGTAATTATTAACCAGTTAAATATTTATAGGACGATAAATTTTTTAAAGTAGCTTGGCAAACTACATTGGTATTTGCTAACCTTTTCTGCTCAAGGAGGATGATACGTGGTGATGATGTGTATCTTTCGGTGGCGTGTATATGAGTGAAAACTAAGGGAGATTAACGGATGTGCGCGTGAAAAAGGAATTATTGAAAATTAATCATTTACCGCAAACATTCAACGTAAAATGTAGACGTTGCAAAGCAAAATATAGCATACCATTCGTAGAATTCCTAGAATCGCCTCGTACATTAGTGGTTGATCGATCCTGATGAAAATGTGGCGTACGCATCTGCAACGTATTTCTAAAGAAATGTAATGGTATTTTTACATTTTAAATGTAAAATTAAAATAAAAGCTTGTTCTAAACAAAGAATAATTTACTGAATAATAAATTTATAAGATTCAAACAGCAGTATTAGGTAACCATTTTTTTTAGAAAATGGTAATTTAAACTTGATGGAATTTTAATTAAGTTAATGAAACCCTAAAGCCTTCATTTTTTTGAGCGATCGATCGTCTCACCGGTGGTGCCGAGCAACTGGGGGTTTGGAAAAAAGGGGGAAAACACCGTCGGTTGGTTCACTGGTGGGCCGACGAGGATAAAGCAGAAGGTTAAGGCGACAGCAAGCAATGGGCTCTTAGGTACGCCACGCCTTCGCCGATTTGTTTGCTGTTTTTCTCCTTCGCTGCGGCAGTAGTGTCCTTTCGCCGTTGCAACCTACCCGCCAGAGCTGTGTTTATTTTCTCCGTGCGGGCGGTTTTCCCCTTTTACAGCGTACAAGTTGTGAGAGCAATTTTAGGAATTGTGTGCGGCGGGTTTTGCCTGTTCCGCCTTAATTTTTCTCCAGCAATTTTTTTTATTTCTTGGTTGCGGGAGTTTTGTATATCGTGTTCTATCGACTTCGAATGAAATTGCTATGCCAAATTTATGCATTGCTAGGATCAAATTTCTTTCTGTCTTTATGTTTTAAGAAATTTACAATTTACAGTGTGTCATGGCCGATTTGATGAAACTTTCCAATTCATATGAAATGCTATATTTTTTCTATTGCATAATTGCCTAATTCATGGTTTATTTCCCCATGTGCAGACCATCATAAGGAAAGATGCCATCCATGTGCAGATTCGGAGTTTGTGGGACTTTGATGAAATTAGGAAATTAAGACATTTTATAAAGGTAACACCGACTCCAAATATCGTTTTTCCTATAGTGTTGTTAGATTAAGGAAACTGTTGATGCATTAAAATACCCATAGCTGATAACAGGTAGGGGTGGGCAAATTACCCGGAGAACCCGTCCCGAACCCGTAAAAAATTACCCGAACCCGCGGGTTCGGGTTCGGGTTTGGGTTCGGGTTCGGGTAATGAAATCTCATTCCCCGCGGATTCGGGTTCGGGTTTTAAAATAACTGAAACGGGTACCCGCGGGTACCCGAGTCTAATTATATATATATATATATAAATAGACATAAACTTTGATTTATTTACAAAATTGCCATTCTACCCTAATCCAAAACCTAATACGATTACTCCAGACCTTCTGTTGACGTCGCCTCTCGTTTCTTATTCCTTGGAGGAGCTTATTCCGACACCAATTCCGACACTGTGCAAGCGGCGGCACCGACGAGGACCTTGAGCTCACGCTTCTCACTAAGCGAATGCTCGAGTCAAGCCTAGCTCACGACAACTTCTCTCTCCTATTTTCTCATACGTCCACTTCTCGGATCGAATTCGAATGGAGGAAGTAAAGGGGTTGAAAGAACCCAAACAGGGCCTCTAATGACATGTATCATGAAGAATTTGAGGAATCTATGCTCTGAATAGGTGAGAGGCTGATTTGAGCTGACAGAGATTGTGATGTCTTGAAAAAATGTATCAATCTGTAATCCCTTGTTCTTCATCACAACTCTGTTGTGCTTCCGAACAAGTCCTTCGAGATGGTACAATAGGGTGCTCCGGCTACCTTCTCTTCTAAACCATGCTTCACCGTACATAGATTTATCGGGGAGTTTCTCATGCAGCCTTAGAAATGCATATGCACTTTTCCCGCTTGTCCAGCATAAACAAGTTGATGATCCATCATCTGAACCAGGAAAGGAGAGAGAGAAGCACTTGGGTTCCTTTCTGATGGGCACGGGTTCGGGTACCCGCGGGAACCCGGTGTTTTTGGCGAGTACCCGAACCCCGGGTACCCGAGCCCCTCGGGTTCGGGTTCGGGTAATAATATGCTTACCCGTCCGGGTTCGGGTTTGGGTTCGGGTACCCTCAAAAATCCGAGTACCCGACCCGTGCTCAGCCCTAATAACAGGGAAAATAGCGGGTGAAAACACATAAGCAAACCGAAAACACCATGAAAATGTCTTCAAACATTTTAAAAAACCCAACAGACAAATTAGAAAACACAAAACACAACTCTAGCTACGGGGAGCCCTTTTCCTATTTTCTTATTCAGCGGCAGTTGTGGGGCAGTCGTCACCACAACCGTCCACTTTCTCTTCCTCTGTTTCACCGCTAGGGTTTTCGAGGATCATACGTGTCACAGTGAATGTTCGGTGATTTGGACTAAAATTGTACGAAGAGAGTTTGATATTAAAGGCAAAATTTTTTCCCACAAGTTAAAGCAAACATGTAAGCAATTTGTTGTCATCAACATCTTCATGTGTTAGAAAAAATTGTAAAACACCAATTTTAATTAGATTCAATAAGTCACTCGCACTGAAACATTTTAAAAAGTGTATACCTCTAAAACAATAAGATTGGCGGCGAGTGTGTTAGTTAGACGCGAAATTTCGCGGTCAAACGCAACGAAAGTTGCAACATCTGTTCCATCATCAACGATCAATTCAACCCTGAACCTGTTAAAAGTGCTTTGCAATAGAACAAAACCAGGCTACTAATATTTGATAAACTTATTGAACATTTTAAGAGACAATTTAATTTAGGGGGAAATTATGACGAAAAGATAAACCTTGTAACTCCGATAGTGTTTGAATCAGTGCGAAAGCTGCATGACATAAAATCAGTTGTTTTCTTAAGTTTCCTTGAAAAACAAAGTCAGTGATAGTACCTGGTGGTTAGAATTTATAATGTAGTTGAATAAATTTAGAATGGAAACTGTTTCAATTTTAACTCCATTGTTAACCATAACACCATCTTTAACACCATTAGGGAAGCCTTCCTCAACACTTTTTGTGAAACGAAAAAACAAATGAACCAGTATATAGTGTATGAATAATGAAATATATAGTAGGATGTGACACTAAATATGTGGAGAATGGGCGAAACCTATCGATGAAGTCACTTTCGACGTCTGTTTCAAGGCCAAAATAAAATCGTGTCGCGGATGTTGTATTCAGATATAAGTTGTCTACAAGTTTTTTTAACAAATAACACATGAGAAAAACATATAAAAGCTCTTTAAAACTTTTAAAAAATATAGCATGGATGTATTGGAAAGGATACAAATAATTAGAAACGTAAATCTGACCTCCAATTATTTTAGGGTTGACACTGGTCACAAGCAATACCAAAGGTATGTCACTAACTTGCTCTAATTTAGAGCGGAATTCGACAACTTTGACATTCCAAACTGTAACATTGATTTCCATGCCGCTAGAATTTTTTTTGTGTTATTAAAACGTAACAACGTGTAAAATAAATGGGACACCCATAGGTTTATATAAGAATACATAACCTACCCTTCCACTTTCAGGCGCAACATGACACGGTCGGTTGATGGAAAAAAATCTGATTAAGAGTATCTAATGGAAGTGAGCTGCCCGATAATATCTAACATAAAGGGAAAAATATACATTGGGAAAAACTAATGCAAATAACTAGAAATGAGTAGTTATGTTGATATTGAATTAGAACCTGGAAGTTTGAGGTTCTGGTTTGCCAACGACAGAAACTCCTCATATGTTTTTAGCCTAAACAACTCAGTTTCAGTGCTAATTGAATCAGCCGTTAGATCTGTCAGCTTAGAGTTAGGTGTCAAACGAATGGAAACCTTCGAATCAGAAAGTTTAAAACTGTCGCTGCTGCGAACGATATCAAATTCTTCGAACAACATGCCTTATGTGAGCTTTTCCTTCAGTCGAGAGAACAAAGCGCAACCAACACTCCCGTGCAAAAGATTTTTCTAAAATTGAAAAAATTAGTAGGGAAGTATGTGGTGGGGGAAAAATTAATAAAGGCATTACATTTTCATCTATCAATAAACATTCATTCCACATAATTTGGCCGCCTTTCTTTACATTACGAGCCTCCCAAACACGGAAAACCCGACCAACAATCTTTTGCAAAGATCGACCGACTATTAGTTGGTCGAAAGTGGTATGGATAGGGGTGGTTGTTTTGGTCAAAGTGAAGATGCAAGCCATGGAAAAAATGCACGAAAAATAGGCTGATGTCTTTTGTGATCATGGGAGTGATAGCTTTGGGTATCCTGGGGATAAGATGGGAATTTCAATAGGGAAAACATGGAAGTGGAAAATTTTAGAAATAAAATGTATATATTGTGGCTTGAAGGTTGCAGTAAAGGAAAATGATGGGAAGAATCTGCAACTGAAACAAAAAACTATAGCAGTTGTGGAATGTGGAATGGCAAGCATAATAGGCAATAAATGTGTACTTAAAGGTGTAGTTAAGGAAAATTATAGATATTTGTTTTCTGTAACTGATTTTATTGAATAGGCTCAAGTGCAATGGTGTAAAGGAATCATTCACATGAAAACGTGGCTTGGTGACTTGCGGCTAAAACAATAAAGGGAAAATGGGGCATTAAGGGTGCATTTATTGTGGAATCAATGGTGTAGTAAAGGGAAATTATGGAATCAATGGTGGCATTAAGGGTGTAGTAAACGGTGGGAAAAAAAAGCTTAGTGGGCATGGATGGATTTTTTTGGTGGAGTGAAGAAAAATTATGGATGCAATTGTGTTTAACCGGTGTTCTTGAATTGATTATAGTAGTGTAAGTGCTATGGAGGGGGATTGATCATTGGTTTATGTATAGGTGCTTTTATATGAAATATGCATATTAACCTGTCCTTAAATCTTGATGTAGGTAATTTTAAGGCTTGGTTAGTGAGGATGGTTCTGTGAAGCCATGAAACGTTGACATAGCCGATCACCACAGTTAAACTATTTCGGTTAATCGGATTGGATCATTCATGGTGATATTGCAGGAACACCACCTGAGTGGTGAGTTTAGTTTGTCGTGTGAATGTGCGTATGTAAACGACATTTTTGAACTGTTCATATGGTTGCATGAAATTGACTAATAGATGGTGTTGAGTGACTCTGTTTACCGAAGGCTGATGATGTGCGTTGTTTGACAAAAAGGAGAAAACAAAGGCAAAGATGCAATGCAGGATTCCACTATTGAAAGAGAAGATGGTCGGAATGGGGATTCTGTAGTAGGCTTCTTAGAAGATGCCCTTTGTGAGGATGTTTCGGTGTAATAGAAGATTTATATGTGTATCGTAAATTTTCTTTGGTAAATTGTGAAAGAGATCCTATTAGACGTATTGATCCCATTAGACATTGCACATTCCACCTGCTAAAAATTGCATAAACTTTATGAAGAATATAGCAAATTCCTATTCTGTCCGCTCGTATATTCCAATCGTTGTAGCCAACTCTTATTTTCCGATTGATTAGTCGGTGTTTGCCTATTAAACATACTGTTCCCTCAATACATAATTCCCATCAAACATACAATTTTGTGTAAAAAGGTTCCCTCAAAACACAAATAAGATGCTAGATAAGCATAATGTTTTGTTGATTTATTGCACCATAGTAGGAATATTTGGCAATATTAGCACAAGACCATTGCAAAAACATAGTATATTATATTAGGCACAACATAACATTAAGCAATTAAGATGAAAAAGATGGATCCAACTCATAGGAACATTACAATCACAAATGGCAAACGATACGAAACATTAGACAATCTTGAACGGGGAAAATTACAAACGGAAATAAATGCGTTCCGTTAAGGCGCACACAAAACCCAACATCAATGAAAGCATCAGGAATAAGCATCAAATTAAGGGTTTCCGAAGCTGAACTGTAAGCGACCTTTCTCTGAAAACAGCGGGCTTCGATAAGCCTAGAACTATTGCAGGCAACAATAACATCGACGGAATAATATCCTTACGATATGCATGGCATAAGCAAAGAAAATAACAGCAATGATGAGCCAAGAACTTGGCATCAGCAAAGGACATAACAACAACGATGAGCCTAGCACCAGCAAACCATGAACAAATCATAGCAACATCAACATCAAAGAAGTTAAAAGTAAGGGTTATCATTATACCTGAAAATGAGTGAGACATCCAGTTTTCTCATCACCAAACTGGCATAGAAAGCAAGGAAAACGCCCCTGCGATGATAGAGCCGAAGCGAAAACTAAGTGATAATATAGACACATATAAAGCACGAAAAAATCGTATCAGCACCAGCATCAAAGAAGATAAAAGCAAGGGTTATCATTATACCCGAAGGGAAGGATTGCTGGCCATCAATGTGCGAAACCGAGCAGGGGAGAAACGGTAGAGGGATGGGTGCGATGGACTGAGAAAGAAATGACCACCGACACCGAGCTTCTGCGAGAGCGTCGAAAACCCGAGATCTACGGGGAACCATCGACCGAAGGATTTATGTGGAGCGAAGAGGAGAGGGAGTGGGCGGAAAGCGATAGGGAAAGGGAAGGAGGAAGGGTATTCGTGAGAGAGAGGATAGTAATTGTAGATGTGTGGGAGAGAGGGGTTTAAATGCATCTGTAATGGGTGAAGATAATAAAGAACCATTCGTCTGTCATGATCAGTAGGTGGGAAAAAACCAACATTATCACAATTAATACCTGGAAAAAGCAGGTTTTTTTAAAGGTTTGTGCATAATTTTTTTTAAATCTGACGTGGAGGCATGTGGTGCTTGGAAATGCAAGAACTTTTATATACATGATTTACCATCTCAAAATTAATTTAAAATTTAAGAAATCCTCGAAATACACCAAAATTTTAATTTTAAAATTATATAAATAATTATATACAAATGAAATTAAAATATTTCTTTCTCAAAGTTCGCGCATCGCACGAATTTAATTATTAATATTTTCAAATAATTAAAATTTGATTTGAATATCTACGTCCATGTAGAGCACGTCGAACATAGTTTGGGTGATCTCTATCTCCGAGCCTTCACCTTGAGCCGACGATATCTCTTTGGATTTTGTAACCCTTATCGTTGTTTAGAAAAGAATTATTTGAATTATATATAAAAATTAAAACTATACATTTATAAATTGAATTTTATGTATTTTTTTATCAACCTTCTCCCCAACTGCTTTCCTTTTGTCGTGGACCCATGTTCCATCTTATTTTGGTGGTATTCCGCTTAAATTCCAATAAGCTCGGAGGTTGTCCGTATTTTTTTCCCAAAAAATTGGGATTTTTGTTTCTAAAATTAATAAATTCTTCAATCGTTCCATTTGAAATGATTGTTAAGTAAAAACATTCTGATAGGTTTGCTTCACTTTTCATTCCGGCGGAATATCAGATATACCCTCGTAGGGCTAAAACGCTTCAAAAATACCCTTCCCTAAAATAATTATTTAATCGAAAAAAAACTGGAGAAAAGACAAATTTACCCTTAATTTTCGAACGTGGGAAAAACCGCATTCTGAGAGAGTAAAAGCCAAACCCGCATTCTGGGAGAGTAAAAGCCAAGAAAGAACAAGTGATTTCGAACTTGAGAGGGATCGATTCGAAGTTGGCAAGAAGGAAATTCGAAGTTGCCAAGAAGGAAATGGCTAGAATCAGCAGCGGTGGAGAAGAGAGCACGAGTCAATCTTCAATGGCGTCAATAAGTGTAAGTAGATCGATTTCTAGGGTTTTGGAGGATGTCGAGTCCCAAAATGGTTTATTGATTTGAAATGGTGTGAGTGTCAATGAGTCGGTTGAGTCTCAGTGAGTCGGTTGAGTCGCAAGAGTCGGTTGTCTCAGTGGGTCGGTTTGGGTCGCGATGGTCGGTTGAGCGTCGATTTCTAGGGTTTGCAGGCTGTCGAGTCCCAGAATGGTTTATTGATTTGAAATGGGTGTGAGTGTCAGTGAGTCTGTTGAGTCTGAGTGAGTCGATTTGGGTCGCAATGGTCGCTTGAGCGTCGCAGGGAGTCTAAGGGTCGTTTGAGTCGGTTGTCTTAGTGAGTCGGCTTGGGTCGCATGGTTCAGTCGAGTCGCATGAGTCGGTTGAGCCAAAGGGTCGGTTGGGTCGCATGGGTCGCATGGGTCGCATGAGTCGCATGGGTCGCATGGGT
>CM071863.1:14671552-14736551 GCA_036759665.1 Gynandropsis gynandra
AAGAAAGTGAAGCTCCAAAGATCACCATTCAAGAAGAAAGTGGCAAATAAATAGTCACGGTGGACTCAAAGAAATGGAGTCAAGAAAATCAAATGGTGCTATCATTTCTCCAAAGCTCACTTGATGCATCAATTCTTGAAGCTTATTCCTATTGCGAAAATGCAAAGGAATTGTGGGATATTCTCAAGCAAGTTTTCGGTAATGTTTCAAACATTAGCCGAATATTTGAAGTGAAAAGAGCCATCAATGCTCTCAGTCAAGAAGGTACAACATTCAACCAACACTTTGAAAAATTTAGACTTTGGGCAGAGCTGGACATGTTGAGGCCAAGACATCAAGGTGTTAAATGAAAGAAAAGAGCAAGACAAGGTGTTTAGCTTGCTCTTAACACTCGGACCAACTTATAAGGATTTGATCAAACATATTCTTAGGGCTGATACTCTACCTAGCCTTGAACAAGTATGTGATCTAATTCAAAAGGAAAAAGGGTCTCTTGGTTTATTTGGAGGAAAAGAAGAAACTGTCCAGCTTGCAAACAAAAGACATTATCGAGCCAACAATGGGGGCTATGGTAACAAACAAGGATACAAGAGGTGTGAATATTGTAAGAAGGAAGGCCATACTAAAGATGGGTGTTGGATACTCCATCCACACCTTAGACCTCCAAGAGGAACCAACTTCAAAAATCAGAAGAGAAACTACACAATTCAACCGCAAGAACAAGCTGGTGCATCTTCCTCTCAAACAGCCGGTGAAGAACTCAAAGCCATGGTTGCGTCAATGCTTAGTGCACAAGCTGATATGGTCAAGAAGTCAGATCTTGAGGCATTAATCAAGGCTCTAACCGCAAATAATGGTGAAACAGTCGGTAAATCCCTTTTTTCATCAAATAAGCTTAAACCACTAATTATAGATTCGGGTGCATCACACCATATGATTAGTGATTCTAGCCTTATAAGTGATATTAAACCGGCCATAGGGAATGTTATAGTAGCTAATGGTTATGGTGTTCCCATTAAAGGAGAAGGAACACTTAAATTATTTGATAAAGAATCTAAAGCTCTATACTTGCCTAGTTTTACTTCAAATTTATTATCGGTCAAAAGAACAACTAAAGACTTGAATTGCAATGTAGTTTTCAGTCTTAATGAGGTTCATTTTCAGGATATTAAGTCGAGCAAGGTGTTTGGCAAAGGAATAATCAAGGATGACTTATATATGCTTGAAGATGCCAAACCATTGTCCGATAGTTCTAATGAGTTTAAGTCTTTTGTTGTTCTAAATAATGATGTGTTATGGCATGCTAGATTAGGACACCCTCATTCTCGTGCCTTAGAATTAGTAATTCCTAGTATCTCGTTTAAAAATCATGAATGTGAGGCTTGTATTCTCGGTAAACATTGTAGAACTGTTTTTCCTAAGTCTCTCACATTTTATGATAAATGCTTTGATTTGATTCATTCGGATGTGTGGACTCCCCCTTGCTTATCTAGAGAAAATCATAAATATTTTGTCACATTCATTGATGAAAAATCAAAATATACTTGGATTACTTTATTGCAATCGAAAGATATGGTGTTAGAAGCCTTTATAAATTTCAAAATTTATATAACTAACCAATACAATGCCAAGATTAAAATTGTTAGATCCGACAATGGAGGAGAATATACAAGTAACAACTTCAAGGAGCACTTATCCAAGCATGGCATTATCCATCAAACAAGTTGTCCATATACTCCACAACAAAATGGAGTGGCCGAAAGAAAAAATAGACACTTGATGGAAGTGGCTAGATCAATGATGTTCCACACCAACACGCCTAAAATATTTTGGGGTGATGCGGTCGTAACGGCATGTTATCTAATTAATCGACTTCCTACCAAAATCCTACAAGACATATCCCCATTTGAGGTACTCAACAAAATCAAACCATTTGTTAATCACTTACGAGTATTTGAGTGTGTTTGTTTTGTATTCGTACCAGGAGAACAAAGAAACAAGCTTGAGGCAAAGATCATCAAGGCAATCTTTATTGGATATTCAACAACGCAAAAAGGCTATAAATGTTTGTCCCGGGGACAAAGAAAGTGATAGTATCAAGAGATGTCAAATTCATGGAGTCTAAAGGGTACTATGGTGAGAACAATTGGGAGAGCCTTAAAGACTTATCAAGTTCACCTTCGGATAGGTCCATGAATCTCAAAAAGATCTTGAAGACGCTTGGAATAAACACGTTTGAATTCCCAAAGAAAACCGGATCGGATGAAGGGAGAACACAAATAGAACAAGAGAGCAATGTCGTTGATCATGAAGGGGGAAATGATGGATATCAAGGTCAGCCCGAGGCTAATGTAGATATTTAAGGAGGATATGTATATCCTCAAGAACAAGAATTGCAAGCTCATGATCAAGAAATTGCTCAAAGCCGTGACGAACAAGAAGGAGAAATGGATGTAAATGGGGTTGAAGTACAAGAAGTACAAGAAGAACCGAGAGTTGAACCACAAGAGGAGGTACAAGAACTAAGGAGAAGCACAAGGATTAAGAGGGATCCATCAAATTGGAGGGATCCATCAAGAGTTTATTACAATTGTGAAGCGATGGCTCATCCAATTCAAGCGACATGTTCTTTGGTCGTATATCCCCTAGAACACCAAGTCTTCATGGCAAATCTAGATGAGGCATATATACCAAGGACATATGAAGAGGCTAAGGAACACAAAGTATGGAGAGATGCGGTTGGAAATGAGCACAAGGCCATGGAAGTAAATGAAACATGGTTTGAATCCGAGTTACCAAAAGGGAAGAAGGCCGTGTCTAGCAAATGGTTATTTACAATCAAGTACAAGAGTGATGGATCAATTGAAAGGCATAAAGCAAGGCTAGTAGCTAGAGGATTCACTCAAGTATATGGAGAAGATTATATAGACACATTTGCACCGATGGCTAAGCTTCATACCATTCGCATTGTCCTCTCACTTGCCGTGAACCTAGAGTGGGATCTTTGGCAAATGGATGTCAGGAATGCATTCTTACAAGGAGAACTTGAAGATGAGGTTTACATGTATCCACCACCCGGTTTGGAGCATATAGTAAAGCCCAGTAATGTTTTAAGACTAAGAAAGTCAATCTATGGTCTTAGACAATCACCAAGGGCTTGGTATCAGAAGCTAAGCACTACACTCAATGGAAGAGGATTTAGGAAATCCGAAGCCGATCACACGTTATTTACATTGCCTAGTCCTAATGGGATCATTGTGGTGCTAATATATGTTGATGATATCATCATTACGGGAAGTGACAAGGAAGGAATAGAAGCCACTAAGGTATATCTTAAAACCATTATTGATATTAAGGATTTAGGTGAACCAAAGTACTTTCTAGGAATAGAGATATGTCGTTCCAAGGAAGGGCTATTTCTATCCCAAAGAAAGTACACCCTTGATATGTTGAATGAGATAGGTCAGCTAGGAGGAAGAATTGCGAGAACACCCCTTGAAGAAGGATACAAGGTCATGCGTGAGGGGGAGATAGAAAATGAGCCTTTGAAGACACAAAACTCTATAGGAGAATGGTTGGAAAGCTTATCTACCTCACTATAACTAGGTCGGACATATGTTTTGCGGTGAACCAAGTGAGTCAACAAATGCAAGCTCCCAAGGTTCACCATTGGAAAATGGTAGAACGGATTCTAAGCTACCTTAGTGGAACCACGGATCAAGGAGTGTGGATGGGATGCAACAAGAACACCGAGATTGTAGGATATTGTGATGCGGATTAGGCCGGTGATCGAGTGGATAGAAGATCAACTACGGGATATTGCACGTTCCTAGGGGGGAATTTAGTCACTTGGAAGAGTAAGAAGCAAAAGGTGGTATCATGTTCAAGTGCCGAAGCCGAGTATAGGGCAATGAGGAAATTAACCAACGAGCTAGTGTGGATCAAAAATATTCTCACGGACTTGGGCATAAAGACATCATCACCAATGACTATGCATTGTGGCAATCAAGCCGCGATCCACATTGCATCTAATTCAGTGTTTCATGAGAGGACAAAGCACATTGAGGTTGTCACCTCATACGGCTCCTCGTTCAATTCTTTCGAAGTCATTGGGTCCCTTTCCTCGTTCGAGAATCTCCTCCCTTCTTCCACTCCGTCCCGATTAGACAAATGATAGAACAAGGAGTAGTTCTACCATGTTATACAAGAAGTGAAGACCAATTGGCAGACATCTTCACCAAAGCGACGAGCAAGAAGATTGGTGAGTCCATATTTCCTAGACTTGGACTCATAACTCTTAGGATCTAAGTTATCTAACATGACAATGAGTTGTACTCTTTTTCCTAAAGTGTGGTTTTGTCCCAAAGGGTTTTCCCATTTAGGTTTTAATGAGGCAATGAGTCATGGTATCAAGCTTAACTATAGCATAATCCTATAGCTAAGCTTGAGGGGGAGTATTGAGATTTAATTCTACTTGTGTGATTAATTATGTAAGGATATAATTAATTCTTAATACAATTAGCAACACTTCTATAAGAAGAAAAGGAAGATGGTCGTTGGTAGTTACATGAGGGAGTTGCTATTTTAGGTAAAGGAAAGTCACATGTACAACTTAAGAATAAGCAACATGGAGATGTCCCTTTCTCCCTTGATAGTCGTTGAAGATAAGTCCCTTTTGCATTTATTAGTTGTACTAGGTTATCTTAATTACCTTTGTAATTATTCTCTTGGTTGTTCTATTTAAAAGAACACACTCATGTAACACTAGGATATATGGAATGAAAAATGTTTGTTCCTTGTTCTTAATCTCCAAAACTCTTTCAATCTCTCTTCACTCTACAATAAACTCTTAATCTCTCTAAATTAATCTACATATTCTTACAGGAGGTACGTGATCTCTTGTCATTTTTCTCTCGTGTAACAACCCTCTCACCCTGCATGCTTTCTCCGATGCGGATTGGGGTGGCTACCGTGATAATTACACCTCGACTGGCGCTCATATTGTGTATCTCGGTTGCGATCCCATTTCTTGGTCATCTAAGAAACAGTGGTTCCCTGCGAAATCATCTACGGAGGCTGAGTATAAATCTGTTTCGGCGATAGCTTCGGAAGTTCGGTGGCTTACTTCTCTTCTTAGTGAGCTTGGGATCTCGTCCTCTAGTCTGCCAGTAATTTATTGTGATAACGTTGGAGCAATGTATCTCTGTGCCAATCCAGTCTTCCACTCTCGCATGAAACACGTAGCTATTGACTATCATTTCATCCGAAGTCTTGTCACGGCTGGACTTCTTCGGATGGCTCATGTCTCGTCTGCGGATCAATTGGCGGATGCTCTTACCAAACCGCTGCCTCGGACACGCTTTGATCTACTTTAACCAACGAGCTAGTGTGGATCAAAAATATTCTCACGGACTTGGGCATAAAGACATCATCACCAATGACTATGCATTGTGGCAATCAAGCCGCGATCCACATTGCATCTAATTCAGTGTTTCATGAGAGGACAAAGCACATTGAGGTTGATTGCCATAAGGTTAGACAAATGATAGAACAAGGAGTAGTTCTACCATGTTATACAAGAAGTGAAGACCAATTGGCAGACATCTTCACCAAAGCGACGAGCAAGAAGATTGGTGAGTCCATATTTCCTAGACTTGGACTCATAACTCTTAGGATCTAAGTTATCTAACATGACAATGAGTTGTACTCTTTTTCCTAAAGTGTGGTTTTGTCCCAAAGGGTTTTCCCATTTAGGTTTTAATGAGGCAATGAGTCATGGTATCAAGCTTAACTATAGCATAATCCTATAGCTAAGCTTGAGGGGGAGTATTGAGATTTAATTCTACTTGTGTGATTAATTATGTAAGGATATAATTAATTCTTAATACAATTAGCAACACTTCTATAAGAAGAAAAGGAAGATGGTCGTTGGTAGTTACATGAGGGAGTTGCTATTTTAGGTAAAGGAAAGTCACATGTACAACTTAAGAATAAGCAACATGGAGATGTCCCTTTCTCCCTTGATAGTCGTTGAAGATAAGTCCCTTTTGCATTTATTAGTTGTACTAGGTTATCTTAATTACCTTTGTAATTATTCTCTTGGTTGTTCTATTTAAAAGAACACACTCATGTAACACTAGGATATATGGAATGAAAAATGTTTGTTCCTTGTTCTTAATCTCCAAAACTCTTTCAATCTCTCTTCACTCTACAATAAACTCTTAATCTCTCTAAATTAATCTACATATTCTTACAGGAGGTACGTGATCTCTTGTCATTTTTCTCTCGTGTAACAACCCTCTCACCCTGCATGCTTTCTCCGATGCGGATTGGGGTGGCTACCGTGATAATTACACCTCGACTGGCGCTCATATTGTGTATCTCGGTTGCGATCCCATTTCTTGGTCATCTAAGAAACAGTGGTTCCCTGCGAAATCATCTACGGAGGCTGAGTATAAATCTGTTTCGGCGATAGCTTCGGAAGTTCGGTGGCTTACTTCTCTTCTTAGTGAGCTTGGGATCTCGTCCTCTAGTCTGCCAGTAATTTATTGTGATAACGTTGGAGCAATGTATCTCTGTGCCAATCCAGTCTTCCACTCTCGCATGAAACACGTAGCTATTGACTATCATTTCATCCGAAGTCTTGTCACGGCTGGACTTCTTCGGATGGCTCATGTCTCGTCTGCGGATCAATTGGCGGATGCTCTTACCAAACCGCTGCCTCGGACACGCTTTGATCTACTTCGGCTCAAGATTGGTCTCTCCACCAAGACTCATCTTGCGGGGGCATATTAGGAGAATATTATCAAATATTATCCTAGATATCAATCTTCTTATGTTTGTTAATTTTTCTTATTTTCTATATTTGTTAATTTTCCTTATTTTCTATGTTTGTTAAGTTTCCTTATTTATAGATCTTAACCTCCTATATATTTTGATGTATGTTCTTGGTTTAATTAAGGGAAAATATTCAAAAACTCTATTTGCCTAAACATGATGTTTTGACTAAAGTTGGTACCATTTTGTCTTGACAATGTCACTTGTTGGACATATATGAACCTCTAAGTGTTTAGGTTTGCAAATGTGTTGCTTTATATATGTAAATCACATGTTGTGTTATTAATGGAATTATTGATCAATAAATATAGTTAATGCTAGTTATCTAACATGTTTTCCCATTACACACGCCATTTCTTGCTTTTGCAATCCTCCAGTGTGACGTGGCTTGTTATTTATGGCTATCAACTAGGTAATTGCACCTAAACAATGAATGTTTTTCCCTATTCTTCAATAAATCTATAACTTTTCCATCCATTGTTACTGATGTAATACAAATACAATAGTGTGGGTATATAACTAAATGATATTCGGTAACAATGGTGAATTCGGGTATATATCATGCTCATCCGATGAAGTTCCAACATCTCCATAAAAATTACTTCATTCATTAGACTATCATTCATGACATTGATGACCCATGCGATCCATGCGGTATTTTGACTCAAATGACCTTTGTGACTCAATATTACTTACTTTGAGGAACTTCGACAGGAGCAACCACTAGAGAAACCTCTTCAAAAATGTAATCAATTAGAAGAATACTGGCGGCAGATGTAATATTTTCAATTAATCTTGAAATGTTTGCCGCATCCTCTTTTGAGCCATCTCGAGAGTCATTTCCAGCCTCTAACTCTACTGGCTCTTCGCTTGGCTCTTTTCTTGACACCGGATATGGACGTCAAATGAATTCAAAATCATCATCTCTCAGAGTGTCAGAAGATTGGTGTCCGGTGCTCATATCTTTCTCGACAGTCTTTGATTTTGCCGTCTTTCGGTCTTTAGTCTTTTATGTTTTGTCAGCACCTTTGGGATTTACCGCCTTTGATTTTGGATTAGGCAAATGAAATCCGATATCCCTTAGAAGGTCTCTTACGACGTTAATGATTCTTTTCTCCGATTTTTTTTATCTCCTTCATTAATTTCTACTCCACTGTCAAAGGGACTGCAACGTCTTCTCCTTCAACTTCAGCTATATCATCACATTATCCTCCAGTTTCAGCTTCAGCATTACCTTCTCATTTTTCATCAGCTTCAGCATCACCTACAAATCCTTCCTTTTCATCAGCTTTAGAATGAGTGGAACATCTACAACTTTTTTTTTTCACTCATGTTTTTCTTTCTCTTTGTGTCCTTTTCCTTTCCCTTCTGTTGATCATCAACATCTGCTTTTTCATGTCAATTGTTCTTGCTTACGGATGTCCTCCCAACAAACATTCTTTGGCTTTCTATTTAGATATTCCATCCATATCTGAACATCGGGGTTGTTGCATCCCTCGTAATCCTCCAGATCAAAAAGTAAAGCTTACTCGTCGTGTTCAGCAGAAAGAATACTTCGAATATCCTGCAAAAACAACAAATATACATTATGACCCTTGTGACCTTTGTGACCCTAGTAACTAGGCTAAGTCGAATAACGAATATTTACGAATACTCGACTATTTGTTTTTGTATTCGGCGAATATATGGATTTATTATTTGTATTTATCTTTTTAAATTCGGATATTTGTAAATACGAATATTTGTTGGATATACGGATATCCGTCGGATATACGGATATTCGTATCTGAACCTAAACCTTCTTAACGGTAAAATATATATAAAAAATAATAAAGAACCAAAAATCATCAAATATAATCTAAAACTAAAATTCAAATCGCATAGAAGATGCAAAGATACATAATATAAATAAAACAAAACATCAAATCTTCACATTCATCTCCAGATCAGTTATTTAAATTTAGTTTCGTCGATGATTCTAGGAATATCGTCAATTCACCTAAAACAATGAAAAGAATTGTTAGATTATACACTAAAATAAAATCACAAAAAAGTTATATATTTAGTGATTTATGTTTATATATATATATATTATAATATCTCTATGACATTATCCAAATCATTTGGATTAGAACCAATCTTGAGTGTAAATTAAATCTTCAACAATATTAGTTATTTTAAAGTACTAGGAATGAACCAACACGATACACGGGTTTTTATCAATTTTTTTTATTATAGTGTTAAAATCCATATATCATAAATAGATCATCGTATCAAAAATTCGTATAAGATTCGTGTAATCAATGATGATTATATGTTTTATATCCTATTTAACGAAAAATAATCAATATATTTGAATTTTATTATAAATACCTAAATAGTTATTATAGTTAAATAGCAAGATCAAGAAAACCAAATTTGGATATAATCATCTGATATATTATTAGGCTAAAGAAAGATGCATAGATAATAGAAATGTAGAGAAATAATAACTAAATCTATTAAAATATTTTTTAAATAAAATATATTATCTTTTTTATATATAAACTTTTACAAATCCATATTTTCTCATGTTGTACTCTATAACTATGTCACGATTTTTAAACTTCCGTAATTTTCATTCTATTATATTAGATTTTTAATGTGATCGAAATAAGTTTTAGATAAGATGATTTTTAAACAACATTTGATATTCCAAATTTTTTTTACATTTAATAATCCTTATTGAGGTGGCTTCAACAGAAGCAACCTTACAAGAATTATTATATATATAATTTGATATTTTAGTTCTCCAATCATAAATCTTTTGCATATTTGTCAATATATTTATATAATAAGTGTTTGAATAAGATTAATAATATTTTTTATTTCCAATTTAATCATTAAAATCAATTTTGTTATATATGTATTTATATATTAACTAAATTGTTTATTTAGTACTTACGAATACAAATAGTTTGGATAATTGAGTCTACTAGTTGTATTTGTATTTGTATTTTTATTTATCGAGTATCTGATTTCTAATATTTTTATTTGTATTTGTGTCAGCAGATATTTGAATTTTCGGTTCGAATACAAATCGAATACGAATACTTCGAATATTTTGCCCAGCTCTACTTGTAACTGTTGTGACCATTGTGACCATTGTAACCCTTGTGTAATTGTTACCTTAGAATCTCCGACCTGCGTCATCGCGTCTACATATTTCGAGTGAAAATAGCATTTAACCCTCTTCTTGTACATCATTAGACATGATGGATCGACATTCATAACATCAACATATCATTCGTTTTCGCCCAAACTAAGGATGGTTTCGAATAGAAGTAACTGAAAATTTAAAACAAAATAATAAGAATACAAAAAGCACGAAAGCATTCATGTTATTCGAATAATATATACAAATTAGCATTAGTGGGATCATGAAATCCCCACAATGCCATTTTGGTTTCGGTGATTCTCCGCTAACGTGCTTGTATCCACAAGCTTCTCGAATGTGTAAAACCCCTATGGAAAGCCTTCACAAAATTCCAAGTCATCAACCATGTCAATGAGATCATGGCTGATAGAATTGTATGATGAAGGCTTGTGATCCAGAACTTGCCACAACACTATCAAAGTTGTTAACCTCTTCCGGTCGGGGGAATTTTTCCCTTTACAAGTTTTTCACTCACTTATGCGACGGTCACCTTTCCACGGTCGAAATTTTGTGCGACGGACACCTTTCCATTTTGGATTCCTATTCTCTGGAATAAGATCCACAGTTCAATCCGGTAATTAGTGCATGCTCCACTGTAGAGTCTTGGATGAGAACACCATTTACGACGAACCACAATTCCTTATTTTCATGTACAATCACAGAGTGATTTAATAGGATAGACATTTGAACCTTCGTCAAGATGGAGTCATATTGGAAATGAAATATATGCCTAAATTGTGACTCCTTGTTGAAGTATTCCAACTCACATTCATCTAAGATTCCTCTTAATTTCTTTATTGTCTCGTGAGGATAACATTTGGTGGTGATCTTTAGCATTCTGTCCATGTACTTTAATTCATAAACAAACTTCGACTTTGGCGACATCTACAAAATGACCAATTAAGAATACATTAGACTTCTACTGACTCAAGCGATCCTTGTGACTCAAGCGACCCATGCGACTTAATTGATCCTTGCGACTCAAGCGACCAAATGAATCTCTCGAGTCGAAGAGGGTCATGAGTTTCAAGCGACTCACTGAGACTCCTGACCCTCTTCGACTCAAGTGATTCAATGAGACTCAAACAACTCTTACGACTCAAGTGACCATTGAGACCCGATGAGTCTCTTGAGTCGAAAAGGGTAATGAGTCTCTTGAGTCGAAAAGGGTAATGAGTCTCAAACGACTCACTGAGACTGCTGATCATCTTCGATTCAAGCGACTTATTGAGACTCACATCCATTTGAAATCAACAAACAAATTCGCTTTCAACAATCTACTCTATGATGTATTTCATATGCATCATAAAACCCTAGATTTAGATCCATTCACAAACGCCATTGAAGATTGACTCATATTCTCTTCATGAGATCCTTGTCATTTCTTATTCACTTCAAAATTTCTTTGATCTCAACTTCAAAATTTCCTTTTTGTTTACTTTGAACTCGATCCTTTGCTCTTAATTTTAGAATCTCCTCTCGCTCTTTGCTCTCTCAATTTTGAAATAAATTTCGTTTCGAAAAACTATCAAACCATATATATTTCACGTATAAAAAATAAAAACAAATTTATCTTTTTTCTATTTTTTCCTTTTAATTCTTACATTTAAAGGATATACGTGAAACAAAGAAATCCTCTTGATATTCTCCCAATTGAAAATGCTTAACTCATTTGAGTTGGTAGTGTAAAGAAACTCTTTGTCTTACCTAAAGTCGTGAAGTTCAACTTCCTCGTTTCTCAGTCACTACTTAACAATTTCTTTGTTCAAAGCAGAGAACCAACTGATAAATAAAAACAAAATTGGAACCAGAAGAGCCAAAACCACCGGTTTTCAAATAAGTTTAAATCAGCAAAGATCAAAGCTTGAGAACATAATCTCACTCTGATGCGTTCTACATCTCTACCTCCATGAAAACAGTGATTCGATCGACAATGAAGAGACTCAGTGTCTTCAAGAAGCTGCTACCAATCAGTACATTCAGCAAGACCAGTATTAGCTCGACAAAACCTGGCTCATGGGTATGCGCAGACCACAATAAATCGCTTTTAGAAACATAGGATGAACATCTTCTCTTGAGAATACCTCCGAATCCAGCTTCTCCATGTGAGGCCAAATCTGCAAAACCACGGAGGAATCGGACGATTTAAGTGCATAAACCTAATGACATCCAATAGAGTAAGAATTGTTCTGAGAATCGGAACGATTAAAAAAGAGGCAATTGCTTGACATTTATGTCTCGAGCAGCAGCACTTTTTCAAGAGTTGGATAGCAAATGTACTCGGAGCAGAGTCTCTGTACCTCAGATGCGTATTGCCTTGTGAATGCCTTGAGATAGCCAAGTGTTGACAAGCACCATTGTTCTCTTTCGCCAACTTTGTAGAGACTCTCCGGTTTGTCCCCATTGGATTCACTGATCATGTTTTACATGCAAAAAAATTTTGTACCTTCGGGTCAAATCAAAATTTAGAAACAACGGCAAGAACTATATCAAGAGACCTAAAAAAATGGTATACGAGGAAAGATCATCAAAGAACCTTTTCTTCGGATTTCCATTCTCATTGTCCACCTCCATAGCAGATGGCTCCTCAAGGTCCAGCACCATAGATTCTCCACTGATAGATTTTAGCTCCTGCAATGATCCGGCCTTTGATGGGTCTGGGAGTCGTTGCTTTAAGACAGCCAAGAAACTCTGGTACAGCAGGAGCAGCAGACCCTGAGCACAGAAAAAACGTCTATAATTTGCAGAAACAAACATACATATCCTGCAGACAAAATCGAAGAATTCATAACACAATCAACTAAAACTCGAGCAATCTAGTATTCTTGGTAGTGAATCTAGTATTCTTGGTAGTGAATGATACAGTGCCGGTAAGTAGTCGGAGGAATTTCCTTTAAACTTTACACATACGTACGAGGGTACTTACTATACAACTAAGCAAATGTGAAGACTCGATCACACTGAAATACAATAGCAAACAATGAAAACGATGCTTCTTCTAGTCATACCTCATTCTCTGCCAGAGCTCTATGAAGTAGAGCCTCTTTTGCTTCTACTGAATCCTTGAGAGATACTTCTTCTTCTCTTGCTTTTTCAGCTTGTGATTTCAAGCGCTTCATCTTTGCTGGGTTATCACCAAGAACTGGCTCACCCTCTACCAGAGAAAGCTTGGTTTCGGCCGCCTCCAACTCAGCATTTGCCTTTGCTGCAGCTTTTTCAGCTACTAAAAGATTTTTCCTAATGTTTGATATTTCTTTCCTCAGGTCAGTGATACGATTATATGTCTTACTGAGAGCATTCCCAAGAATCTGCAAGAGCAAGAAAAGTAAGTCAAACTAGAAGCAGTATATTATGCAGAAACCAGAAAAAGCTGTAGACTCGGAAAAACAAGAAAATTCTAGAATATCAATTTCAAGGACTACAAGGATTGAAATGAAAAGCAGCAACTAACCTCCCACGGCCGATCAGAGACATGAAACTGATCAACATTTTCTGGAGAGAAAACCCATCTTACAATTGCCTGATTAGATATGAGTCTATAACCCATCATTCTATCAATCGCGACCGCTGTCATTTGTACATTGTTCTTCCAGTAAGAACTGACTTCAGATATTAACATAGCCTGTTTATCACCGTCAGGACATAATTTCGCAAATACTTGCCCATATCTCTCCAGAACAGTGATCAAATGAGTGAAACTTTTTGACCCAACGTCGAGTAAGGTTTGCACGACTACTGCAAGAGTAGTTTCAAAACCATGGGCTGGATATACACTTTCTTCAACCCACAATATTAGATCACGTGCAGTTTGCTTTCCCTTGATCTTGCTAGTCATCTCAGCGGATAGTTGATGTTCTTCAGTTTTCTCTTTAACATCTTCCAATGAGTACTTGAAATTTGGAGCACCTCTTGGTGGAAGCAATTCTTCTAGGGCACTAGCATTTTCAACACTCTGAGCACAAATAGAGATGAAAAAAGAAACAACTTTGTTAATGGATAGCTAAACACAATACTAATACAACATTGTCCAACCAATATTCTGCCAATTACACCAAGATTTATCCGGTATCACCAAAAATAATTATTTCACCAGTACACCATTGTCCAACTGGTATTCTGTATCAATTAGATCTTGATTTATCAAGCTTAATAATATCACTAAGAAAAACAATTGTTCCCACGACTTAAATGGTGGGGATGACCACTCATCCTGGTCCAAAGGAAGACTAACTCCATCTCACACCATTCCCCTATCAGTACAAATTTAGGTAAAAAATTAACAGAATCGATAATTTTACAAAAGAGAGAAGGCATTTGATCTGTTACCTGCTTAATTTTATCCCAGTACGATAAGCGTACTTCTCTTTGCAAAACCTCCTGGACAAATACACGCTGAGGGGCCCATTTTGGAAGGTCTAAGACATAAGCCCACTCTTCCCATGGCCAGATGAATTGGAAATTGGATCTGTTGAACATAGATATCGGCCGAAAGTCAGAGATGAATTCAACATAGAGATAGTGAACTCCAAGAGATAAGTCCATCCTCAACTCAACAGGAGTACCTAAACCTTTGTAAAAGTCAGTGTTCCAGAAAGCGCATGCCTAGCCCTAACGGTGTCTAGGGGACTAGATAGGATACATAAAAAATAAAGATTATCATATAGATTATTATTCTTTATACAATCATATTTCTCTTTATTAATCAAAATAATTAGTAATATTACATTATGATTCATAAAAAAATTGATATAAAATAAGACAAAATTATAAATAAGAATGTAAGAAAAAGGAGTACACATCTTTATTCAACTTTAATACACAAATACTACTATAAGATTAATATTTATTAATCATGAAAAATCTGTATTAAAAGATTAAAAGTATAAAATAAATGAAAAAAAATTATTAAAAATCATACGTTATGAAAAACGGCTGTTCTGTCAAGATGGACACCTAGAAACACTTAGATCGCCTAAAAGGACACTTAGACCACCTGGACAGACTCCTAAGTCGCTAGAACACCTACAACGGCTCTAGCACTTAGAAGGAACGCCTAAAAAAACAGGTGTGCCCAAGGACCGTCTAGCGCCTAGGCCGATATTTAGAACAATGCTAAGACTTGATAATATAAAGTATGAGGTCAAAGGTCTATCACAAGTTCAAAAGCATTCAGAGAAACAATTCAGTTTTAATTGTCTAATGTTTTATGTTCTCCCGCGGTGAATCTTAAAACTGTTTCTGGCTAATTAAGACTAACTGGATTAAAAGCATCAAGATGCAACATATATTTTCATAAATAGCGGGAACATCCAAACAGAGTTCCACATTGAAGCGAGTACTACAGGTTATAAAATCAAGAGGTAGGAAAATGGAAATGTGCAAAAATTCTATACTTACAAATGGTGCGAAAACCAGAGAATAAGGCGAGTCCTACACTCCATATCTAGATCACCAATTTTTTCAAACAGAGCCCGAACAGCACCCGCTACAACAGCAGGAAAAGCACCAGGAAGGGCCTAAAAAAATCAGACAGTGAACTATGAACCTATCCATTTGAAAGATACTCAAATACAAATCCATCAAATAAACAGACTACTCTGTGTTGCTTTACCTTGCAAAGATCCATAATTACAAGGGTATAATATAGAGTCTTGAATGCTGGTTGTGGTAGTAGGAGTAACTGCACCAACAGTGGATCTGAGTGTTATCTATTCGAAAGAGTGGTGTAGCTACCACTTTCATTCAAAATAACAGCAAACTCGTATTCAACATAATTTTGTGGAAATTAATATGATAACAAAATTTACCTGGGAAAATATTGTCTCTGCCATAAGATACTCATACCGGAACGGAACAGGGAGACTGACCATAGAGGAGGCACACTCCTTTCGACTAGCTTTGCATAAATTTATGAAACACAGTTTAATAATTTAAGATAAGATATCAAACATGGATAGAACAAATAGATAATAAGTAGCATTAGGCTAAAGTCAGGAACAACGTGTAGCAAAGAAAGTATAGGTTTAAGATAATTCTACAATATACGTTCGGAAACGAAGTCTCGTACTCTGATCATTCATTTCTAGCCTCTATCTAACCCAAACACAATGCACCCAAAATTATAGCACAAATTAATAGGCTACATGACAACTTAAAAATTTTAAGAGTAAAAAATGAGTAAAAAATGAAGCTATAATTATAAAAATCGAAAGCATAGATGAAAGGTTTACCCTCCTAGAAAAGCAGTACGAAAATATAGAAAAGTTAAGAGCATTCCAGCTTATGGAAGATACAAACCAGCCATTCAAATAAAGGAGCACATCCAGCATATATTCTTCCACTACAAAGCGATCAATAGGTTGTAAATCCTGCCAATTGAAAATCTTAGAATCAATCAAAAAAGCGACAAGAAAAGAAATATAAAACCATGTGGGAGCATCAACAGATAATCAGATGATAAATCAAGAGGAGGATGCTGAAGGGAAAAGAAATCGGAACATTTATAAATACATAATGACATTTTAAGGCAGATTACTACCTCTGTTTTACTAGCTGGAAATATATTCAACCTACGCATCCTCTGAGGATATCTCATCTCAGCCTCATGCTTTTGATTGCCATTTATTATGGTTGACAGTTTTGCAGGTGCAGCGGGAAGTTCTGGGCATTTGATGGGCCCAAGCTCATGAGATTTTCCAGCAACCAGCTGAGCTTCAAATGAAAGATGAGGCCTTGGAACTAGCAAGTTGAACCATCATAAAGTTGTTCCAAATATTAATATACAAATCTCTTCACATATCAAATGGACTGATTAACATTTAAGGTGAAAGAAAGCTAATGTAAATAAGAAAACTAAAGGAACGTGTCATAGATAAAAAGGACTATGAAAACCATATAAGATTTGCATACCACTATCAAGTTTCCATCCGTTGGAAGCTAGAGCCTGTATCCGATCCCACAGATCTTCCAAGAAATCCTGAAGAGAAAACAATAAAATAGAAGAAAGATGGGTAAACACAAATCTACAATCCAAATAAAACAAAACAAACTACTAATGGAAAAGACAGTAAAAAAAAAGAGTGAAAACATAACATAACTATATACACACATAGTATCTGATTAGATGAGCCCCAAGATGCATTTCGATGGGGCTACAGAAAAAGGAAAAGCAATTTTCAGAATCACTCCCTTAAAAAGGAATCATACCTTCTCCGCCAAGCTAGTTCCAGATTCATCATCATTTTGGAAGAAGGATAAGCCAGACTCAGATGAATGCTTTCGAATGCTCAAATAGGCTTGTACCCCAGCTAAGACTCGTTCAATCTCATCAGGGACTTGCTGAAAGCAGTTACAAAAGGAAAAACATAAAAAATGTAGCCTGTAGCGACCTATGCCAAGCCAGCCAAAATAAGACTAAACTAGTAGTCTTCTAAAATAAAAGTTGAAGTTAAGAAAACTGTGACATATTACTAACATGATTCGGCAAACTACTTAATCAACCTCAAGCACACGTCCCAGTAGACTGACAGCTTTCACTCCATAGACAACCCTTTCTAACATTCAGAGAAAACTTCCCAGATGTAATAAAACAGGGGAATACCTCAGCAAGTTCAGCTCCTCCCCATGGCAGACTGGACAATATGCATATCACATAAAAGTCCGCCTGTGCTTGCCACAATGGGTTTCCTTTCTCTTCATCCACAGTTGTGGCAGCAGATGATAGCAGCGTTTCAAACACCACAACCACAGAACCAGGTTGAAGAACCTTACAGGACAACTAAAGAGACAAAATAAAGTGTGTTATAAGCTTGAACAAAAAACTTCAAAAACTTCTACATTTGCGCCATTATTATACATCTATTAGATGTTTCATAGTTTCCAATGTCCCAATGGTTTCATATATAGCTTTTATATCCAATTTAACAAATGAAACTGCAAAAATACTAGCAAACATACCAGGCCAGTCATAAGGCGCATCAATATACGGATCCTATCACAGTTCCCAGCATCTAAAGCGGCCTGAAGTTTACAACAAGGATAAAGCAGTCACACTTCAACCGAACTGAACTAACTATTTTGATCATATTACACCCAAGTTTTCTGCAACCTTGAATCAACCCACCTGGAACTCGGTTTGGATATTTTCCACTATCCTCCGGACAAAATCTTCATTCTCCAAGTTCAACAAACCCACCTGAAACATGTGTAGAGAGATCTCCCAAATTCAGTCAGAAACTCATTCCTAGTAATGAATTGCACTAACAAGATATATCTGACCTTCTCAGTCCAGAATTCATAATATAAAAAATGCAGTGTCTATCTAAACGCATACTATAAATGAAACAGTCATTTTATCTAAACTTGAGTAATCAAGCTATAGAAATATCAAAAGGGTGCTTTCCCAGAACTCAGAATTGCTATCCATAAACTAACCTACCTCAAGGACAATTTCAGCAATCTTAGGATTTTAGAGTGAGCATTGCTTTCAAATTATCTGTTGGTAATTGCATCTGAGCTATTACTATATTTCGTATGTATCATCAATCCACACAGTAAATAAATCCATACTCCAAATACACGTGTGTCACCTTTTTCAAAGAAAAAAGAGTCTCAATCAAATTTCTTATTTCTATGTATAAAACTGCTCACGTCAACATTAACAAGTTCAATACATGTCCACACATTTAAAAAAAAAGTAAGCTTCAAAAAGGCAAGGTTGTATAATGGACAAGCAAAATTGTTGAAAAGAGACTTACCAAAGTCCCATATAGGGGAATCTTGTGAGGCAATTGTTCGGCGCACTGGATAAGAAACTGTCCCCAATAAACAAAACAACAGTAGCCCAAACTGTGAGAAATCTTGGAATGCAGATAACGAGTAATCATCCTTTGGGGACGCATGAATGCTAACTATCTTGTTCGAACTATATGGGAATGCATATGTGTACTATCTCTCAAAGTAAGAAGAATGCAACCTATGCTAAGAAGCGAAAATGACAGTTCGAAGAAACCTACTAGCATTGTACATCTTCCAACTCATACCAACTGAGGTCAAAACACAAAAGCTAGAAAAGAATCTGATGCATAATCCAAAACTTGAATCACGCTATTCAAGTGCAGGCTCAACAGAAAAGAAACATGAAATACAAAATCGTGACAAAGGCTTCATCACGGATTACAGGTTATGTTATCCCACATCACGGAGACTTACCGACAGGACTTCATCCCCAGAACGCTCGATTTCTCTCCTTATAACTCCAAAGCATGTCTCCTGCACAATCGTAAACAGAAAAGTTTAGTAAACGAAACGGGCAACACACACACACACACACAACTCAAAAACAAAAAGTCAGAGTCAAGCATAAAGCTACCGCCACTAGTACAAAACTTCGGTAAAACCAGGGATACCCGGATAGCGAAAGTAGGGTTTGAAAACGATTCTTATCACAGAGAGAGAGAGAGAGAGAGAGCTGACAATATGTTCTTTGGAGTCGGAAGAGGTGCCGTACTCCGGACCCTTTTCGCCGATTCGAAGGAGAAGAGTCTTCCAATTGCTCATTTTCAGGTGGAAAAGAGAGAATTTTGGGGGGGTTTTGCGGATGAAGAAGCCCTTATTGTTCAGGAAGTAGAGAAGCAAAGTGAAATGAGTCGTTGTCAGGGAAGAACCCTAATGTAAAAAATGAACACGGTCCCACCCGTTTCAGCTGCGACTGCTTCGTATCAAATGAATATAGCTTCCTTTCGTAGGTCTAATTTTTATTCATAATTCCCTAATAACACAGTAAGCTCGTATTCCTATCAAAATATGTTGTCATTGGAATAACAATATCATGGAATATTTACTTCCAAAATCATTTCTGCATATTATAAAGCATAATTTACCTCTCTCTTTTTATGTTTCCCAGTTTAACTGTCAAATGGGTTTTCAATTTCACTGGGAGGCATATGTCTTTTGCCATATAATGCGGTGTTGGTTATACATTGACATCTACATAATTTATTCAAAAGATTGTAAAGTTTTTAGAATATCCCGTTATCATTCTATTGGCGGAATATCAGAAATATCTTTATAGGGCCAAACCACTCCAAAAATGCTCTTCCCTAAAATAATTATTAAATCCGAAAAAAAACTGAAAAAAATACAAACTTGCCCTTAATGTTCGAACGTGGAAAAACTCACGTTCGGTAGTTTTCCGACGTGAAAAACTGTCAAAAACGAGAAAACCGAACAGTTTTTCGACGTGAGTGATGCTGATGTTGGCGAGAAGGAAAATGGCTACAATCAGCAGCACCAGCGTGAGTGATGCTGATGCTAGAGTCCCTCTGACACTGGAGCAGAAATTAATAGGGGAAATAAGGAAGTCGGAGAAGAGAATCATCAACACCGTAAGAAACCTTCTAAGGGATGCCGAGATTCATATGCCTAATCTAAAATCAAAGACTGCCGAGAAAGTTGCACCAAGTAAGTAATATTTACTGAAAAGGTCATATGAGTGTCAATTTCTATCGAGACATATAAGTCGTAGGGTCGCACAAGTCGTAGGGTCGTTAGAGTTGTAGGGTCGCAGAAATTAATAGGGGAAATAAGGAAGTCGGAGAAGAGAATCATCAACGCCGTAAGAGACTTTCTAAGGGATGTCGGGATTCATATGTCTAATCCAAAATCAAAGGCTGCCGAGAAAGTTGAACCAAGTAAGTAATATTTAGTGAAAAGGTCATTTAAGTGTCAATTTCCATCGAGATATATAAGTCGTAGGGTCATATAAGTCGTAGGGTCGTTAGAGTCGTAGGGTCGCATAAGCCGTAGGGTCGTTAGAGTCGCATGGGTCGCATAAGCCGTAGGGTCGTTAGAGTCGCATGGGTCGCATGGGTTCATATATCGCATGTGTCACATGGGTCGCATAAGCCGTAGGGTCGTTAGAGTCGCATGGGTCGCATGGGTTCATATATCGCATGTGTCACAGGGTCGCTAAATTCGAATGGGTCGCATGGGTCGCATGTGTTACATAATCAATGTAACGAACCAAGTAAGTACGGTCATTTGAGGCCGCATAGGTCGCATGGGTCGCATTGGTCTCATGGGTCGCATTGGTCGCATGGGGAGCATGGGTCGCATAGGTCGCATTGGTCGCCATATGTTTAATGAGGTAAATTTTATGCAGGTGCTGGACCTTTATCGAAGGAGTCTGCGCTATATGTTGAACCTTCGCCGGCGAAAAGAGCAAGAACAGTAGTTCAAGAACCTAAGGGGAAGAGGAGTTTGTATGGAATCCCAAGGGATTAGTAAAGGGCTTGATAAACCGATTCCTTCCTTTATTGACGCTAGCGGTGACAAGTTGACTAATCTATATCGGTTCCTAAAGGCACCTCGACATGAGCGGTGGTGGAAATGTGAGCTAGATATTCCCCGGGGGCCAAAGTTTTGGGAGATTATATTAAAGGCCAACGTATGGCTTGAAGATGATGTAAGTTTTTTTAAACCCTTAGTCTCACAGAGTTTTGTGTCATATGTATTCCTGTGTGTTAATTTTTGTTTTGTAGCAATTGGACGAGGCGTTGATGGAGTTGTCTTCTCGCTCGGTATTGGATCCCAGCGCGAATCAGAATTATTACATTTGTCCTGTTGTTTTCATGCAAACGCTCTCGATGTGGATGTACGAGGATATGGAAACTTTTCCTGGATTCTTAGTGATTTTTTGAATGCCAAGTATCCATTCAGAAGTACGAAGACACCAATTAGTGATTGTGAAGATTTTGTCTCGGTTCTAAACATTCCATCGGAAAAAATCGATGGGTAGGATGTGATTCGGTAGCCATCAAAGCGGATTTCAAAACCCGATGCATCACGGTATACGACTGCAAGATGAGCCTTAAGGAAACGCATATCGATCCGATGATTGAGAAGATAAGAAAAGTTGTCCCCAAGATGCTCATTCTGGGAGGGTTTCCTTCTTTGGCTTCTGGAGAAGATGAATGGAGGTATGTGTATTACGAAGGTCTGTCACAGAACCAAAGCGGGAATGAGAAGATGAATGGAGGTATGTGTATTATGAAGGTCTGTTACAGAACCAAAGCGGGAATGACTGTGGTGTTTTCTCCTACAAATTCGTAGAAGCCTCGTTAATGGGGATGAATGTGTTTCGCTTAATTTGCGACGACAATGTTACTTTCATGCGTGAGAAGATGGCGGCTGATATATATAGTAATGGAGAAAGTATCTATGAACCCGAAGAAGACTAACTTGATATTTGGTACATTGTTTTTTTTTTACTGGTAGATGTTTTTTTTGGTACATTGTTTTTTTAAACATTTGGTACATTGTTTTTTTAACATTTTGTACATTGTTTTTTTTAAATATTTGGTACATTGTCGCAGGGGTCAAATGGTCACAGAGGTACAAGGGTCACATAGGGACCCTTGCGACTCTTCCAGCCATTGCAACCCATTTGTCCATTTCGACACTTTCGAAGAGGTAAAATGGTCACAGAGGGGCCTCTTCGACCCTAAGACCCCTACGACCCTTGTCCCTCTGTGACCCTTGGACCCCTGCGACCCATTTGTCCATTTTGACACTTTCGAAGAGGTAAAAGGGTCACAGAGGGACCTCTTCGACCCTAGGACCCCTGCGACCCTTGTCCCTCTGCGACCCTTGGACCCTTGCGACCCATTTGTCCATTTTGACCCTTCCGACCCTTACGACCCATTTGTTCATTTCGACCCTTTCGACTAGTCTTTTCAATGTCAGACTACTGCTTTTTCCAGGTGCTAGCTATGCTTTTTATTTTACCAATGCCACATTCAAGACCTATATTAAAAGGTTCTTTAATGTGGTCAATACATGCACCTTGGTCATTCTTTGTATTTAGTGTCTTTCTGGAATTTTAGGAGTCTATTTATTTTTTCGTTAAATATGAGTTTATAAATAGAGGAGTCCATCCAACGCATGCGATCCTATATGACCACATATGACCCATGGACGACTCATGCGACCTATGCGACTCATGCGACTTGTCGTTTTGCTGTCAGACTTCTGTCTTGCAACCCATGTGACCCTTCCGACCCATGTGACCCTTCCTACCCATGTGACTTGTCGTTTTGCAGTCAGAATCTTTTCTTCTGACCCATGTGACTTGTCATTTTGCTGTCAGACTCTTGTCTTCCGACCCATGTGACCCTTCCGACCCATGTGACCCTTCCGACCCATGTATATAAGTTAATGTCTATGTCTCTTCTCTTAGTATGCATATCTAACCCGTATTTCTATGAAAAAACTTTTTTACCTTTATGACCTGTGTGGCGCAGTCACCATTGTCGACACAAGGCATCGTGATGTCTATGTTACTCAAGGTCTTTGTAATCGGCGGACTCAGGCTCTATGCAGTCACTGACGAGTTGCGGGGCTAACTTAGGTGACGGTGTTGGGCCACTCTTAAAATGTGACTGGAAGGCGAAATACATGGCAGGAGATGACTTAGGTGACGGTGTTGGGTCACTCTCTGCTTATGAAATATCTCTCCACTGAACTCATGCGACCCATGCGACCTTCATGCGACCCTCATTTATCATCATAGACCTGTAAATTCGTCGAGTTCACATATATTCATCAATATATGCGACCATGCGACCCATGCGACCTTCATGCGACTCTCATTTGGCATCAATTAATTTGACGTTGTAAATGTATTGTTTTGATTGGTTTTTGTAATTTTATCATTATAAACTAGTAAATTCGTCGATACTCTTCAAATGTTCACCAGAAGACGAAGTACATGGCAGGAGATGACTTAGCTGACGGTGTTGGGCCACTCTCTGCTAATGTAATATTTCTCCAGTGAACTCATGCGACCCTCAATGAACTATCTCTCTAGTGGAAAAAGAATTCATGCAGAGTCTTCGATTGACGTTGTAAATGTATTGTTTTGATTTAGAATCTTTGTAAATGTATTGTTTTGATTTAGAATCTTTGTAAATGTATTGTTTTGATTTAGAATCTTTGTAAATGTATTTTTTGATTTAGAATCTTTGTAAATGTATTGTTTTGATTGGTTTTTGTCATTTTATCATCATAAACCCGTAAATTCGTCGAGTTCGCATCTATTCATCAATATATGCGACCATGCGACCCATGCGACCCTCATTTGGCATTAATTAGTTTGACGTTGTAAATGTATTGTTTTGATGGGTTTTGTCATTTTATCATTATAAACTACTAAATTTCGTCGATTTCGCATCTATTGATCCATATATACGACCAAGTGACCCATGTCAATATATTTGAGTTGTATATGTCTAATTTAGAATCAATATAGATAATTTTATAAATAATATCGACATTTGAACAAAATGTTAAATGCATTGTTTAATCATCCGCTGAGTTCTTAAAACACTACTATCACTTTTGAAACACATGCGTTGGTTATACACAATACATGGGTCATAATCTGTTTTAACTGTTGATTGATGTTGTAAATGTATTGTTTTGATTGGTTTTTGTCATTTTATCATCATAAACCCGTAAATTCGTCGAGTTTGCATCTATTCATCAATATATGCGACCATGCGACCCGTGCGACCTTCATGCGACCATCATTTGGAATTAATTAGTTTAACGTTGTAAATGTATTGTTTGATTGGTTTTTGTCATTTTATCATCCTAAACCCGTAAATTCGTCGAGTTCGCATCTATTCATCAATATATGCGACCATGCGACCCTAATTTGGAATTAATTAGTTTGACGTTGTAAATGTATTGTTTGATTGGTTTTGTCATTTTATCATCCTAAACCTGTAAATTCGTCGAGTTCGCATCTATTCATTAATATATGCGACCATGCGACCCATGCGACCCTCATTTGGCATTAATTAGTTTGACGTTGTACATGTATTGTTTTGATGGTTTTTGGCATTTAATCATCATAAACCCGTATTCGTCGAGTTCGCATATATGCGACCCATGCCACCCTCAACTGATAGAAGTCTCCTCCAATGTCGTCCTCTGGCCTCCTTTTATGTCCTTAAAGTCGGTCTACTTGTTGCCTTAATCCCCCCCATGAACTTCCTTTTATTTTAAACCCTCAATTTTGATTGGTTTTTGACATTTTTTTCATTTTCACCAGAATTCCCGCCGAACTTTTGACCAAAATTTGAAAAAAAATTTCGAATTCCATCTGACGGTGATTCGATGTCAGGGTCATGTCTTTTCGTATTCCAACCGTTTCCTTTTTTCTAATAACGACACACACTCTCTCTAACTCTCATCATCGTCATCATCATCTTGCCGAAAATGCAAACTACTAGTGACGACGATTCGATGTCAGCGTCATCTTCTTCTGGTGAGAGGATTTTCACTGTACCAGTTACGCGTTCAAATCTGGCCGTAGATGCGGTGGTAAGTGAACTCAAACCGATTTATTCGATTAATCAAATCAAGCCGTATATGCATTAGTTTGGCGTTGTTGTAAATTTTTTCGGTTATTGCATACACTTTCCGATAGAGTTTGCGAGGTTAAATGGTCTTTGCGGTAGACGATGTAAGATTAAGCTGATAACCAATTACACAGACATTTGGAAGGCAGATCTAAGGCTCGTGAAACGCGATGGCGCTAGCATCACCAGGGGTTGGACAAAGTTTTGTCACGATAATGGCTTTAACGTGGGTTGTACCCTCAAAGTCGAGCTGGACACCGTTCTTGATGATGTACCTTGTCTACTGCTTGCCCCTATAATCTTCATAGATTGAATTCCGTTGTATTTTAATTGCTTTGAACTTCATTTGAACAACAAAATTCATGTTTTGTATTTGGTTGATTTTTTTACTATTATTCAATAGAATGTATTATTGTTAGTATCAATGTTTTTGTCGATTTACTATTATTGTAATAAGGGTCGTAGAGGGTCCAAGGGTCGCAGGGGACAAAGGGTCGCACAGTCCAAGGGTCGAAGGGAGACAAGGGTCGCAGAGGGTACAAGGGTCGCACAGTCCAAGGGTCGAAGGGAGACAAGGATCGCAGAGGGTACAAGGGTCGCACGGTCCAAGGGTCTAAAAAATGTTTACTCGTTGATTCAACTTGTTCTTTTTTAACAGTTTATTTGTAACATAATTTTGAGAATGGATAATTCAACTTTGTACATTGTAATTTTTTTAAAAAATATTCATATTATTTGTAAATAACAAAGCGTAAAGTGTCGCAAGGGTCGCACCATTTGTCCCTTGCAAACCTTTTACCCGTTCGACCCTTGACCCTACGAGGGAGACAAGGGCGCAGGGGTCCAAGGGTCGCATAGGGACAAAGGGTCGCAGAGGTACAAGGGTCGAAGGGAAATAAGGGACACAGTGGTCCAAGTGGTCGTAGAGGTACAAGGGTCGAAAGGAGACAAGGGTCGGAGGGGGAAAAGGGTCGCACGGTCCAAGGGTCTAAAAAAATGTTTACTCGTCGATTATGGAAGATGTAATCTGGTACATTGTTCTTTTTTTAACAGTTTATTTGTAATATAATTTTGGGAATGGATAATTCAACTTTGTACATTGTATTTTTTTTCAAAATTATTCATATTATTTGTAAATAATTTGTAAATAATAAATTATTTTGACTATATTATTAGTAACGCTGTTTTTGTGGATTTAATATTATTGTAACAAGAGTTGTAGAGGGACAAGGGTCGCAGGGGTCCAAGGGTCGCAAAGGAACAAGGGTCGCGGGGGTCCAAAGGTCGTAGAGGGACAAGGGTCGCAAGGTCCAAGGGTCGCAGAGGGACAAGGGTCGCAGGGCTCCAATGTTTGCAGAAGGACAAGGGTCGCAGAGTCGAACTAGATCGCTGGGTCGAATTGGGTCGTAGGGTCGCAGGGGTATTTTGGGAATATCTATATTTATAAGGTATTTTTGAAGTTAAAAATTTTTTCTTTTTTGAGAAGGTATTTTTGAAGTGTTTTAGCCCTACGAAAATATTTTTGAAGTTAGCCCCATTCTATTAGTATATTTCCGTTATAGCTATATATGTATTTTTATATTATAATTATTGTACTCGTATTTTTATATTATAATTATTGTATTTATCCAAGAATGCATGATAATATATAAACTAATACATTAATTTTTAAATTAATATATATGTTAAAGTTATGAAATTTATTTGATTTTCCGTTACATTTAGGTATTATTAGTGGTGTAGCAAATACAGTGGTTGTATTTTTAAATGACTACATACGAGATAAAAACTGACCGGTAGAATCGCAGTCATCCGTAATTATTGCGAATCGTAAAATTTAAAAATTTGGAAAATTATTGCGATACGATTATGATTGGATGCGTTTTGATTAAAAATATGTAAATACCCTTCGAATTTTATGAAAATTACAACAAAACCATTATTCATATATATATATATATTTGTATATGTAAATATTTTAACAATTTTTAATTGATTCAAAATATTTAAAAAATTATAATTAAAGTATACACTAAACAAAATTTAAATAAATTCCTTTATTAACGATTGATGTCTATTTTGGTAATTTTATTTAAAACGCAATAGCAACAATTCTATACCATTCGCTTCAAATCGCAATCGCTACCAAACACAACGATTTCACCATTCAGATAAAATGAAACGAAACACCGTATATCTTCGATAGAAACACTGTCATTCAGAAATGCAAACACAATGTTTCCATCAATTAAACCCTTAGTCACGTCGATTCCACATATTAATTTATTTTCTTACATTTATCCATCTCCTATGAAAAACCAGAGCATTGGTTCCTCCATGTCTACCTCTGAGCACAACAAGTGATGAAGCCGAAGACATGGTGCACTCTGGTCGTTGTGGCCTTCCACGAGCCACTTAACTACTTGTTGATGATGGTCCTCTAGTGGGGATCTCGAGGGTGTACTGAAAGTACTATGCCATTTATGCAATATTTTGATAGTTTGGGTTTAAATCGTAATTATTAAAAGTTAATAATTATATAAGAAACAAAAAACGAGTTTTCGTTATTAGATTATAAAAGCGCAAAAAACAAAACCCTAAAAACTAATAGCCGTCAAAAGAGAAAACGAAGAACGAAACAGTTTCGTTCATCGGAGAATTCCGCACCCAACGGTTGGAAAGCAGATCCGATCTCGGCGTGGATACGCGTAGAGGGCTTGTGCTATCAAGTCTATCCTATCTGACAATCACACGTTCAATGAAAAGGTATTACGAAATCGTTTCTTAATTTGTTCGTCGTTGAACCCTAAAAACCAATCGTTAAACATGACTAGATCACATATTCGGGTTGATAAACACGCTTCCGCATCCAAATCAACCCAACGGTGGTATCAGAGCGTATGGTCGTCTCTTTAGGATTAGTTTTTCGAATTTTTGTGAAAAAATTGATCGAAAACATGTAAGATTCACGCGTGCGCACAAGAACAGAAGGCGCGACCGCGAAGGAGGAGACTTGGGCGGTGATCGGAACCCTAGCCGCCCAAGCGAGTGTCGCCGGTGCTGGCGGAGGCCGGCGCGCAGCTTGAGGCAGCCGCCACCGACGCTGAGACCCCGGCAGAGCGCGCGAGAAGGACGGTGCTGCGCGAGCGTTTCTTGTTGAGCGCCTGACGCTCGCTCGACGGGTCTTCAGCGCTGGAGGGAGGTGAGGTCGCTGTGAGCCCGAGCGGGCGACCGATGAGGGCGGCGGTGGTTGGGTTCCAGGAACCCTAGCCCGAGCGAGCAGTGCCTCCCAACCCGACCGTGCGACGTTCCGCGAGCCTGAGCGGGCGACGCGTGAGCCCGAGCGGGCATGCGTAACCCGCGGGCGAAAATTTAAAAAAAAATTGAAAAAGAATATTTAAATTAAAATTAAATAATTTTAATTTAAAATTAATAATTGAGTTCTTAGACGGTAAATTGTGTATCGTTAGGTTTTTCCTTCATCGTAGACATTTGAATAGGTTCTCGTTTACATGGTACAGCCTGCCAAGAGGCATGTAGTTCAAGAATTCGATTCATACGTCTATGACATCATATGTCTAGTGGGAGGGAACAATTAGTTTTTGTATACACTTGGACTACCCGGGGGACATGAACTTAATTGTTATCCGACTATGAGCTGAAGGATGAACTCAACTATATCGATAGGAACGACCTGACTACTAGGTGACTATGTGATATAGAGCCGAAGTAAAATCACTATAAATTTTATGGGGATAAAATTTATAAAGAATCTATTTTATATGTTTGGAAAACTTCTTAACTACCAAGGGGTTCAGGCATATAGTTATAGATTGACACTAATTGGAAATAAGATTGCTAATGTTATCGTAACATTGATTAGCGAATATATCATTTAGATGAAGTTCATGCCTTAATGATATATATACGATGTCTAACTCTCTGCTGTAAAATTTTCCTTTCGTTTTCAGATCTCCTAAGAATGTCTCAGTTCAATTTGCGTCCGATTCTCGAGACCAACAAGCTGGTTGGTGTGAACTTCGACGAATGGCAACGCAATTTTGCGTCTGGTGCTTACACATGAGAAGCTGATCGATGTGATCAACAAACCGGCTCCTAAAATGCCAGACCCAGCGGATGACGAGGCTTTCAGTGAATACACCAAGTACGAGGAAAAGTGCATCACTGGCAAATGCCTCATCTTGGCGTCAATGAGTGGCAAACTCCACAAGCAACACGAGCATATGGATCCTAAGCAGATTATGGTGCATCTTAAGAAGATGTTCGGTGAGCAGAGTCGGACGGCAAGGTCCAAGATGTCAGGGATTTTGTTCAAGTCTGCTATGAGTGAGGGATCTCCTGTGGGACCCCATGTTCTTCGGATGATTAGTCTGATAAAACAACTTGAGAAATTGGGGTGTACCTTCTGCAAGGAGGTGCAGTAGGAGATGATCTTGCACTCACTTCCGGAGTCCTTCTCCTCGTTCGTAGTCAACTACAACACGAACAAGCTGGACGTTGAGTTGCATGAGATGCACAACATGCTCAATGAATATGAGAAACAAATGTCCATAGGGAAGAAGGGATCGGGATCTGTGCTGATGGTTGGGCAGTCCTCTTATTAGAAGAGGAAGGGCAAGAAGAGGCCCAGGACCAGGCAGAGCTCGCCTAAGACTTGACCAGGGCAAAGGGCGATGCTACTAAGGCCAACCAATCAGAAGCCCGAGTGTTTATCCTGCAAGAAGAAAGGGTATTGGAAGATGAACTGCAAAGAATACCTGCAGTCTCTCAAGGGCAAGAAACAAGGTAAGACATTCATGGAAAATGTTTTCATGATTTCCTTAACCACTATTAATTCATCTAGATGGGTATTGGATACCTGTATCAGTTTTAACGTCTGCAATATGTTGTAGAGATTCAGGATCAGTAGGAGGTTAAGGAAGGGAGAATTTAATCTGAAGGTTAGAAACGACACAAGTGTTGCTGCTCTAGCTGTAGGTTGATTTCTCTTGTAATGCCTACGGGCAAGACTTTGTTGCTAGCCGACTGTTATTATGTTCCGAAATTTGTTTCGAACATAATTTTTATTTCTATGCTTGATAGACGTGGATTTCAAACAGTTTTCAGTAGTAACATTTGCTCGATATATCATGGTGATGATTTATGTGTGAATGGTTACTTGCAACAAGGAATTTATGTCTTACCAGATGTTAATGTAGAACCAATTAACATGCATGTTTCGGGTCATAAGAGAAAGGTAGATGATCGTCAAAGATAGACGTACCTTTGGCATTGTAGACTTGGTCACATCGGTGAGAAGAGGATAAACATGCATCATAAAGATGGTCTTTTAGGCCATTTTGATTATGAATCTTATGCAACTTGTGAGTCCTGTCTCACTGGTAAGATGACCAAATCTCCGTTTAGTGGAACCGGAGAGAGAGCTACAGAACTCATAGGACTGATACATACCGATTTATGTGGACCTATGAGGGTTCAAGCCAGTGATGGATATTCGTATTTCATCACATTCACTGATGATATGTCGAGATATGGATTTATGTTCTTGATGAGACACAAATCCGAGTCTTTTGAAATGTTCAAGAGATTCCGCAGTGAAGTGGAGAAACAAACCGGAAAGAGTATCAAGGTGTTGAGATCTAACCGGGCGGTGAATATCTTAGTCTTGAATTTGTCGATTATCTAAGGCAAAATGGGATTTTGTCTCATTGGACTTCTCCTAGCACACCACAACATAATGGTGTGTCCGAAAGGAGAAATCGGACTTTAGATATGGTCCGATCCATGATGGGGTTCACATATCTTCCAATACACCTGTGGGGTTATGCTTTAGAAGTAGCTTCTTATACATTAAACAAGGTTCCCACTAAACAGTCTCTAAGACACCATATGAGATATGGAAGGAACGGAAACCAAACCTGAGACACATCAAGGTTTGGGGTTGTCCAGCCTTCGTTAAGAGACTTCAGCCAGACAAGCTAGATGCTAGGTCTGACAAGTGTAGGTTCATAGGTTATCCCAAAGAAACTATGGGATATTATTTCTACCACCCGTCTGAACACTAAGTGTTTGTGGCCAGAACGACAACCTTTCTTGAAAGAGAATTTCTTGAGGAAGGAATTCATGGTGGGGAAGTAGTTCTTGACGAGATTCAAGAACCCGACGAACCAACACAAGCTCATGGACATGAGATGTCAAATGAGCATTCTGGCTGGGTGATACAGTGTTAGGCTCTGACGCTTCAACTTCAAATGTTGAAGTAACAGTGCCCGTTCAGGAACAAGTTCAGGAACTTGTTCAGGAATAAGTCCAACAAGATATCCCAATGCAGGTTGAACCTGCTACACAACCTTTCTTGAGAAGGTCAACACGTTCTCGACGTGCACCTGACAGACTTAATCTGATGGGGCAAGAGGACGTGGTCGGTCATAGAGATGACGACCCGTTGACTTTCCAAGAGGCCATACAAGGCCCAGATTCTGATAAATGGTGGAAAGCCATGGAATCCGAGATGGAATCTATGAAGATCAACAAAGTGTGGACTTTAGTTGACTCTTCACAGGCTTCCAGACCGATCGGTTGTAAATGGATTTACAAGAAGAAGATTGGAGCAGACGGGCAGGTAGAGACCTATAAAGCTCGTCTAGTTGCCAAGGGGTATAGTCAACGAGAAGGGATTGACTATGAAGAAACGTTCTCCCCTGCGGCAATGCTCAAATATATTCGAATTCTACTTGTGATAGCGGCGTACTATGACTATGAGATTTGGCAGATGGACGTGAAAACAACTTTCCTTAATGGAGAGCTCCAGGAAGAGGTTTTCATGACTTAACTTGAGGGTTTCAAGTTGCCAACTCAAATTTATATGGTATGCAAGATTCAGAGGTCTATTTATGGACTCAAGCAAGCTTCTCGAAGCTGGAACATTCGCTTTAACAAGGCAGTTGAAGAGTTCAACTTTGTTAGATGCGATGAAGAGCCTTGTGTGTACAAGAAGTTTAGTGGGAGCAGAGTTGTCTTCCTTGTGCTTTATGTGGATGACATATTGCTCATGGGAAATGACATTCCGGCATTGCAAGAGACGAATGTCTGATCAGTTCTTTATGAAGGATCTAGGAGAAGCAGCCTATATTCTAGGAATAAAGATCTATAGGGATAGATCGAAGAGGTTGCTTGGATTGTCACAATCCCAGTACATTGACAGTATCGTGAGACGATACAACATGGAAAGTTCCAAGAAGGGCGATAGGCACTGGAATTTCTCTTTCTAGGGAGGATTATCCTAAGACCCCGGAAGAAAGAGAACGCATGAGTCGGCTTCCCTATGCTATCGCAGTGGGAGCCATCATGTACTCCATGACGTGTACTAGGCCTGATGTAGCCTACGCACTAAGTGTAGTGGGTAGATATCAGGCAGATCTTGGTGAGGAACACTGGAAGGTTGTTAAGAACATCCTTAAGTACTTACGAAGGACTAAGGACCAGTTCCTCATTTATGGTGGTTCTAACTTAGAGTTAGAAGGATTTACTGATGCGAGTTTCTCGACAGATAAGGATGAAAGTCGGTCCATCTCAGGCTATGTGTTTTGTCTGAATGGAGGCACAGTAAGTTGGAAGAGTTCCAAACAGGCTACTGTCACCGATTCGGTGACTGAAGCAGAATATATAACAGCTTGCGAAGCAGCTAAAGAGGCGGTTTGGATGAAAAAGTTCATAGATGAACTTGGTGTGGTACCTTCGATAAAGGAAGTCGTTCCTTTATTATGTGATAACATCAGAGCTATTGAAATCGAAATATGTTATACGGAAGTTTCACCTGATACGAGAGATCATAACGCGTGGGGACGTGCAAATCCAAAAGGTGGATGGAAAGGAAAATGCAGCAGATCCGTTCACGATGGGATCCGTCTACTCTTGGTAAGAGTTTGAGCTCTATGTTGTCAGTAATCACAATGACTATACGAATCTCTGGCCAGAGTACATTGAATGAATGAAGAAAGGTGTTTCTTAGGTTCATTCATCAGTCAGTTGTGAATGACATGAGATATAGTTGATGATCCGTACGGTTGACAGTTATGACCATGCCTAGGATGCATCCGGAGCTGTAAAGATGGAAGGAAATACTAACGTCAAATTCACCCTGGTTCGTTTTAGGTAAGGTTGTTATTCAAATGAGTAAGGATGTTACTTCACGCTATCCGGTCGTTGGGGAGTGTTGCTAGACGCCACCCTCAGTTAATTAGTGGAGACTAATTGGCTACCGGTTTAGTGATGAACCTACGAGGTTACACGCATACGAGTGTCTCGATATCTGCTTGTGATTTTTAGACAATCAGTGTGGAATACAATTATATTTTTCCGCTAGCACTGAAGAATATAATTGTACTTGATTTTCTTTTGGGGTAGTACATCAGATGTACAGGCAAGTATGTGTATGGAGATACATATATTTTGACTATTTGAAATATTACATAAAGGCAAGTGGGAGATTGAAAGTATTATGCCATTTATGTAATATTTTGATAGTTTGGGTTTAAATTGTATTAAAAGTTAATAATTATACAAGAAACGAAAAACGAGTTTTCGTTATTAGATTACAAAAACGCAAAAATCAAAACCCTAAAAACTAATAGCCGTCAAAAGAGAAAACAAAGAACGAAACAGTTTTGCTCATCGTAGAATTCCGCACCCAACGGTTGGAAAGCAGATCCGATCTCGGCGTGGATATCCGTAGAGGGCTTGTGCTATCAAGTCTATCACATGTGACAATCACACGTTCAACGAAAAGATATTACGAAATCGTTTCTTATTTGTTCGTCGTTGAACCCCGAAAAACCAATCGTTAAACATGATTAGATCTCATATTCGGGTTGATAAACACACTTCCACATCCAAATCAACCCAACATGTACAACAACGATAATAGCATTAGGGTGATAGATAAGATGCCTTTTCTGCATTTTTATGTTTTCTTTATCTCTTGTCCTGCAAAACTATTCCCAAGGATTTACGCCCAACAACACGTTTTGCCATGTAGCTTATTGTCTAACCATATAAACGAAACATAAGAAAGAAATAAATATTGAAAGAAAACCCGATAAATCGAGCTAAACAATGGTGAGAGGGACAAGCCGTAAAGCATTTCAAAGTCATAACTATCAAACTATCGTAAGCTCACTTTTTCATCATCCCTTAGGTTCAAGTCCTTCATGTATAACTTTTTTTTTATAATCTTATATTTATAGACCGATATGCGAATAATTATGGAATAAATCTTATCATTATGTTTAGTCCAAATTAAATGTGATCAAATTCGAATTTAATTAATCGGACCTTAGTATTGAAACGAGTGTGAAAAATTATATATGTAGAAAATTATATGTATGTATATATATATGTATGTGTGAGATTTTTTTTTTATGATTAACGAATTCATTTAAAAAAACTACAAAAAAATCTCATCTTTCGTTATACATTCCATCGATGTGAAGATTTTGGTAATCACAATTAGAATTAGAAAATCAATTCATTACATTTTTTATTCAATATATGCATGTATTTATCACAATCTTTTATTTATTTTTTTATGTAATTCAAAGAATTAAGGATTAGAATTCATATAAATAAAAATTTGAATTCTTTCAATTGGTATGAAAGTTCGGTCTATTGTGTTTACGTCAAATTTAGAATCATGTGTTGACAATTTGAACAATTTTTGATTAATTATAGAGAAAAATGTTGATTTTATCAAAATTTGATTAATTCTCTCGACGATGGTGATAGGAAGTAGGTGATTGTTCTTATTAATAAATTAAACTGGCGACCCCAAAATCACCAGAAAAACCATTCGTGCATGAACTTTTCTTTTGTTTTAAACAAGGGCTAATTGTTTAATGGATAAAAGACACATAATATTGTCCTCAATTTTTTTTTAATATTGACCCACTAAATATTAAAGAATAAAACAATCAACATGATCTGACCCAATTTATTTTTTTTAAAAAAAAGCGGTCCAATAGATAAAAAAGCTCAAAGCTCAAGATTTTTTTAAAGAGACCCAACCAAAAATTGTTTAAAAGAAAGAAAAGGAAGACAAATGTTGCAATGACTAGATTCGAAACTACCACAAATTTAAGGATATTTTTTACCAGTTAAGCTAAACATTCTATTTAGACATTATGTAAACAATGATATAGAAAATCAGGAATGTATGGAATCAAATCTATAAATTAATGTTATAAAGATGAGTTTCAATTGAGTAGTGTAATTCATTTGGATTATATCATTATTTTGGTGAATTTGATTTATTATGAGTTAAATCGCACTATTGAGTTATGTTATTATGAAGTAAAATCTAGTTATTAAATTACAATTATTCTATTAAAATATGATTGTTAATGACTGAATATCTTTTGATTGATTTATGTGATTTAATTAAATTTCTTAACATTCTATCAAAATGAACAATCTTGAGAATATTAAATATATTGAGAAGTTTATACAATATGATTAATGTAGACTTTGATAAATCCAAAGGTTACCAAAATGGACAATATTGAGAATATTAATTATTTTCAATATATTGAAAAGTTTATACAACATGATTAATGTGGAATTTGATAAATCCAAAGGTTTTTCAAGGTTTGGTAGTGTTATATTGTGTGTATTGATATATTAATGTTTGTTTTGGTATGACATAAATGTGATGTGTATGTCCAAAGATTAACCACTACATGAGATGTTTATTTTCCACTATTTATTTAATCCGCTTAGTCATCTATTGCAAAAAGTTAATGTTCAAAGACTAAATTGTGATGTTGCGCATGTGTCTTATGATGTATCTAAATCTTTAGTTATCATTCAATTAAGGTTTAATTAAATGTATGTATAACACGAGTTATATTTAGTTTTATAGATGTGCAATCGATATCAAGTATTTATGCCAACATTAGTTCTATCCCTATGATGAATGAGTCGAACTTTGCGGAATGGAATGAGCTATTGATTGTACTTGCCTTGATGGGTCACGACCTTTTAATTAGGGATATTCGTCCAACGATTTGTGGAATCTAGTTCTATTGAAGATCATAAAAAACTCGAATGTTGGGAGAACTCGAACCTCATGTGTTGATGATCATCAAGCATTCCATCAAGTTTTCAAGGGTTCTGTGCCCAATGAGATGACATTGGCTACAGGATATCTCGAAGCCTTGGAAAAATGTTATGCAAAATGAAAAAGCGAAAAAAATTATGAAAATGTCAAAAAATATCTCTAAGTTACAAAAGTACATTATGAAAATGATGAACAATGTCAATAAGTTAAAAGCACTTGAACTTGAATTTTCAGAAAAAGTGCTTGATTTTTATCTCTTTCTGCACAATATGGTCACTTTAATGTCAATTATAACTTCCAGAAGGATAAATGAACTTTTAATGAACTTATTTTTCATTGTGTGCAAGAGAAAAAGAGGTTAAGACAGAAAAGACGCATTGCGCTTTCATTTCTATCACATCAAGGGGCAAGATCGAAAAAAATGAAGAAAGGTAATGAAACCATTTATTCGAGATCAGCTCATGTGCAAAAGAAGCAAACTACTGATCGTGCTAAGGTTAAAAAATATTTTTTTTGCCACAAGAATGGTCATATAAACAAATCTTGCACCAATTATCATATTTGTGCGAATAAAGTTTTGACTCTCACTTTGCTTTGTTTCGAGATCAATTAACTTCTGTACTAAGTCACACTTGGTGGGTTGATTCAAGTGCTACAACTCACGTAACTATTTCTATGCAAGATTGTCTCCATTAGTGAAATTCGATCTATGGTGAAAGATATGTGGACGATGATATAAATATGGAAATGGAAGCGATCAAGCAATTTAGGCTTCTGATGAAGACTAGTTAATTTTAGATTTAAATGGTGTTTTTGTTGTATCACTACACGTGGCGTCAAGCGTCAACACGTGACGTCAAGCGTCAACACGTGGCGTCAATTTACCCTTATAACTTTCCAACGGTCATCCGTTAGAATTCCAACGGATGTCCGTTGGGATAGTTGAAAATCCAGAAATTTTTTCTAAGTGTCGGGTACGAATTTACCCTTATAACATTCCAACGGTATCTGTTGCTCGTTCCAACGGATGTCCGTCAGGATAGTTGAAAATTCATAAATTTTTTCAAAGTGTCGGGTGCGAATTCGTGGTTCAACAACCGTTAATATTTTCAACGGGCAACCGTCAACATTGGTATTAGATTATTTTAATTTGTTATACATCAAACATCGTTTATATAACATATTCGATTGTATTAACATTTCGATTATTCGATTACACATCATACATCAAACGTGAAACATCGTTCATTGACGGTATACGTCATTTACATTACACATCATCTACATGTATTACACATAGTAAACATTATTGTATTTACATTTCTTCTTCAGTAGATTCATCGATGGGCGAGTCTTCTTTCGCTTGTTCATTGAATTCATCGCCGTTTTCATCTTCAGCATCTTCTGGTTCAGCGTCTTCATTATCGCGTATGAGTTCTCCGTTTATGTCATTCTTCGCAAGAATCTCCTCGCGATCTGTATCAATTAAACGAATCGGCTGCGAATGATCGGGTTGCAACGGATCTTCTTTATCATTAGAGCTTATGATCCCTTGTGGCTTGATATTTACTACGGCCCATCATTCCTCTCTTTGACGTTTCAATGTTGTTGGATATTGCACGTAACATACTTGATCTGATTGATCTATTGTGATGAATGGATCATATTCACCATATTGTCGTGCCGGGTTGACGTCAATTCCTCCCCAACGGTTTTTTTCGTATTCCACGTCCTACGGTTGGGTCAAACCACTGACTCCATGACTTCGAAGAATGAAGGCGGAAAAACCTTTTCCAATGCACATAATACTTCAGAGATATTGTTTTTCATTACTTCCAAGTCATCACCTTTTAAATTTCTCGAACATATATCTCTGAAAAATATGCTGATTCCGCATAACACATCGTGAACATTACGTGGTAAGAGCTCAGCAAATGCGATTGGAATGAGCCGCTGCATGAAAACGTGACAATCGTGCCTTTTTAAACCGATCAGCCTCGAACCGACAATATCCACACACCGAGCAATGTTCGATGCATATCCATCGGAAAACTTAACGTCCTCTTTTAACCACTTTAATAATGCTGTTTTGGCCGGACTAGACAATCTGAATACCGGGATAGGTGACCTTCCATCCCGTAATTCCAACTCTGGTCGTCGGCATATTGACTTCAAATCTTTCCTTGATTGTATATTATCTTTCATTTTACCTGTCACATTCAAAACAGTATTTATGATGTTATCGAAAAAGATCTTCTCGATATGCATAACATCCAAATTATGACGTAATATCAATGATTTCCAGTATGGTAGTTCCCAAAAGATACTACGTTTATACCAGTTATACCATTCACCTTGACCTTTTGGTTTACGATGCCCACGATCTCCACCGCATTCTACTGATTCTTATAAATCCTCCATTGTGTTCAATCTTTCGTAAAGGATTTGTGTTCCGGTTTGTATGCACGGTGCCTCTTTTTTTTGAACCACGTTCTTCCGAAAATGTTTTTTATCTCTCCTGAAAGCATGACCACGAGGAAGAAATCTTCTATGACAATCAAACCAACATGGTTTCTTACCATGTACTAGTCGAAATGAATCTGTATTCTCCATACAATAAGGACATGCTAATCTTCTGTGCGTGCTCCATCCTGATAACATTCCATACGCAGGAAAATCGGTAATTGTCCACAACAAGACCGCTTTCATTCTGAAATTTTGCTTAGTACTGACGTCATAAGCAAGGATTCCTTTGTTCCATAACTGTCGTAATTCATGAATTAAGGGCTGCAAAAATACATCGAAACTTTTCTTCGGATGTTCTGGTCCTAGAATAAGCAACGTCAGAAACATTACCTCTCTTTTCAAACACATCTCGGGAGGTAAATTATAAGGAGACAAAATCACCGGCCAGAGGGAATATTGACTTCCAGATTGTCCATAGGGACTAAAACCATCCGTCCACAGGCAAAGATAAACATTTCTCATTTCACGCGCAAAGTCGGGAAATATTTCATTGAAATCTTTCCGAGCCTGACCATCCGATGGATGTTGCATTACACCTTCGGTCGTGGAGTGTTCTGCGTGTCATCTCATTTTCTTGTATGGTACGTATTTCCGTGAAGATGGTTTTTAGGCCGAAATCTGCTTGCACCGCAAAACTTGCATTCCAACAACTCTTTATCATTTCCCCAAAACAACATGCAACTGTTTCTACAAACATCAATTTTCTCATGTGGCATTCCCAAGTCTTTTAACACATTCTTCGTTTCGTAGTATGTCTCGGGAGCTTGGTTATTTTCCGGTAAATATTCCCGCATTATTTTACAAAATGAATCCATGCAATTTTCAGCCACATTGTAGTCTGTTTTAATACTCATCAATCTTGAAGATAAAGATAAACGAGACTGACCTTCACGACAACCTTCATATATAGGTTGTTTCGCCGAATCCAATAGGTTGAAGAATCGACGTGCATCGATGTTCGGCATCTCTTCATGCATTTGTTCATTAACAACTCCAGGAAAAGCATCTGACACCATTTCCACATATGGATTGGTCATTGATTCTTCATAAATAACTTCTTCATTTCGTTGTACTTGTGCATCTTGCACACTATCTCTAACACCGCAATCTTCGCCGTGAAAAAACCAAATTTCGTAATTTTCAACGAAACCCACCTTATACAGATGTTTGCAAACAATTTCTTGACTTCGATACTTCATGTTTTTGTATCTTTTGCATGGACATAACATTGTCCCACGTTCTTGACAGAAAGACTGCATCGATGCAAAACTCATGAATTGCTCTAATCCGTGTAAGAATTCTTGCGTAATCTCTTCGGTTACAGGATCTTTTCTTCTATACATCCATTCCCTTGATCTATATATATTTCGATTTGAAGACGACGACATTTTTTCGAAAATATTTTTGTTATTGATGGTTTGATGCACGCTTTGGTAAGATCTAAATAGTTTATATTCCAACGGAAATCCGTTGCAAATTTTAACGGATCGCCGTTGCAGGTTCACGTGAAATTATTTAAACCGGTGCCCTCGAAATTCACAAAATCAACGGTTATCTGTTGCGATTTCTAACGGCCATCCGTTAAAACTTGTAACGGACGACCGTTGGAACGATTTCTAACGGATTTTCCAACGGACACTGCCGACGGATGGTTTCCGTTTCCATCCGTTTACAATTTCCGACGGACTGCCAACGGACTTTCTAACGGAGCGTATCCGTTACAAAACCGTTGCAAATTTTAACGGAATTGTAACGGATTTTTGCCCGTTACAATATCCCGTCATCCGTTGCAATCCGTTGGTTTTGCTTTCCAACGGACGGATCCGTTGCTCCGTCCGTTGGAAAGCCCGTGTTTTTTTTGTAGTGTATCATCTTTCAGATGGAACTTGATTTCAATTTTTTTCATTGGACAAAGCGGATTTTTATGTTCATTTAGAGGTCGTAAGGTTACCATTTTATTTCATCTGGCTACGATTGAAAGTGATTTTTGTATCTATTTCGGATAATCTTTACATGATCAATATTATCCTTCATATAGTGAAAACTTGCATGTTGGTTCACGTGGTGTGAAGCGTAAATTGATGAATGAAATTTCTATGATTTATGGTATAAAAGATTATGTCGTATCTTAAAACTGAGAATGAAACATTTAATATCTTATAGAATTATAGAAACTATTGATTCTCACATGAAGACGGGAATGGAACCATGAAGTCTACGCCCCAAACATCAAATGGTTCAACCTCCATAATGTACTGCTAAGGAATTTAATTGTGTCTAGAGATGTTCCTCGTTCTCTGACATATGTCACAAGAAGAGACGTATTTGTGGACATCTTTGAAGAGCGTGGGTCAATAGAATCCCACTTGAAGGATCATAGCAGTGGTTTTGGAAGCTGTAAAGTGCCCAGCATATTCGGAGGAGTGGCAATGGAAAATCACATGCTGGATTTATTTTTCCGGAATGCATCGCCTAAATAACCCGTGTGTGCCTTTTTTGAAAAGAAAGGTTTCATCCCAAAAACAAGCCTTTACATCGTGCAGGAACTTCTTCTTTGCATTGTAGCTCAGCCCATGTGGAAGTACCTAGCAGACGAGATAGTTAACAAAATCTGCGTACCACAGCTTTGAGATGGCAGTGACGGCTGGAACATGGTCATCCTGAAGAGAGTCATCAATGGGTATACTCTCGGGGATTTCCAAGGGTGAGAGGTGATCATCAACTCCATTTTCAGCCCTCTTTCGGTCTCTGATGTCTAAATCAAACTTTTGTAGGAGTAGTATCCACCTAATGAGCCTAGGTTTGGCATCCTTTTTGGTAAGAAGGTATCTCGGCGTGATATGATCCCGAACGACATAGAGGACGCGACCTGTAATGCTGAGGAGGACGCGACCTGCATGGCTGAGGAGGACACGACCTACATCGCTGAGGAGGACACGACTTGCGCTGCACAAGACGCGACCCGTGCTACACAAGACGCGACCCGTGTCGCAGAAGAAGCGATCCGCACCACTTAAGAAACGACCCGAGCCAAACGAAAGGTGGACGCGACCCAAAGGAAGGACGTTGGTCCTATGACCCGTGCTAGGGCTAGGGAGGAGGAGGCCTTGACCTTACCAGCAGGTCCCGTGACCCGATCTAAAGCTACGAAGCTCAAGGAGGTGATTATTGGGATTCTCACGGCCGTCCTAGTTCAAGACGGGTATTTGAGTCTTCATGAGATCTCTAATATCCGTGTCATTCTTCAAGTCGAAGCATAATTCGCAACGGTCGATACTTAGGATAAGTGCTTCGCGTGTACTCATTTCCCTTTGTGGATTTTGTCCCAAGTGATTTTTCAACGATGGGTTTTTAACGAGGTCGCGACTCACTTCCGTGACCTAACTATTGACCTGAGACTTCAAGAGAAGTCTGCATAACGAAGACACATTTTACGACTTTGTCTTATTTATGACTTTGGCTATTTTCTAGGTCATTTATGTATAGCCTTGCATGGCTACCTAGCATTATGTTGCATTTACGGTCTTGCATGGCCACTTTGATCACATATGGCCGACCATGATCTTCTTGTGGGAAAACTTTGGATTTTTTATTTTAATTTTGATTTTCTTTTGAAGAAATCATCTTGTTGGTGTGTCATATCCAGCAAACCCCGTTGGTGAGTAATATCCAACGTATGTTCGTTCTTCGTAGGTGTGTAATATCTTTCGAAGACGAGTCGGTAAATCGATAGCTTTTCCACAACTCTCATGTGACCATTCGCTCCACCCACCTTGTGCGAAGAGTCGTGTGACTCGGCTACAACAAGGCCTATCCGTTCAAACTCCGTCATGAGAGCTCGTTCTAGCAAAAAAAAAAATGGTTCATTCTCGGCTTTTGGTTGCTTAGGTCGTAGCTAGGGTTGAACCGTGCGTAGTGTCTATTCGCTACTACGTATATTTTGTGTTATGAATCTTGGTTGCTTGTATGTTTTCTTTTGTTTTCGCTTGTGGCTGCTCCGATGTGCTAGTGTGCAGGGTGACTGTGAATTTGCAGCATTTTAATCCTCAACGCCATGGGAGATAAGGGAACCAAAACCAGCCGAGTAAACGAGAGGTTGATAGAGGCTCTCGCAGCTCGATTGGTGCAAAGTCTTACCAACAAAATGGACGGGTTTTGGGAAGAGTTTCGAAACGAAAATCAGACCCGACCAAAAGACAATCATGCGTTCCAGCAACGAGAAAGGAATCAGCATGAGGAGGACATCAACTATTACGAACGAGGTAGTTCATCCTCGTCTCGAAGTAGTCACCGAACGCGGCGTGTGATGAGGGAACACCGAGACCACCCGAGGGATGACCTCGCTGGTCTCAAACTGAAAATCTCTTCGTTTCACTGAAAGGCCGACCCGGACACCTACCTTGAGTGGGAGAAGAAGAAAGAACTTGTGTTTGGTTGTCAACACTACACCGAGGCCAAGAAGGTTAGAGTTGCGGCCACAGAGTTCTATGACTACGCCTTGAGTTGGTAGGATCAACTCGTGACTTTTAGGCAACAAAAGGGTGAGGAACCAGTAGCGACGTGGCTGGAAATGAAGGCCATCATGCGCAAGCGATTCATTCCGAGTCATCACCACCGAGAGGTTCATCGACGACTAAGGGAGCTTATCCAAGAAAACCGAATTGTGGAGGAATATTATAAAGAGATGGAATTGCTGATATTGAAAGCTGACATCTCGGAGGATCGAGAGACGTTGATGTCTCATTTCTTCGGTGGTCTAAATCTGGAAATTCAAGACAACTTGGAGATGCAACACTATTTGGAGATTGACGAGATGCTCCATAAGGCCATTTTAATCGAACAACAACTCCAGCGGCGAAGTAGCTCACGTTCTAGCTATGGGGCTGGAAAATACAGCCATCAACGAGAGGAAAAACCGAGCTATCCGAGGAAAGACAGCACGGTTCCAGCAAGTGTCCAAAGCGGTTCCAGCAACCCGAGACGCGACCAAAGTGGTTCTAGTGGCACCACGAGACAAGGGAAAGGCCGAGGCCACTACCTCGAGGGTTCGGGGCGTGAAATGTTTCAAGTGTCACGGAAGGGGACACTATGCAAGTGAATGCACGAATAAGAGAGTCATGATCATTCTTGACGACGACGAGTTTGAATCGGAGGACGGAGCGACTGAAAATGTAGACGGAACACATGAGGAAGAATCGACCAAAGGAGAGTTACTGGTGGCACGAAATTGGCGAGATGAAAGTGACCAGCCAAGTGACTGTGCCTATTTCCATAGGCAAATATGAGGATGAAATCTTGTGTGATGTCCTACCAATGGAGGCGAGCCATATCATTCTCGGTAGACCGTGGCAATCAGATCACAAGGTAAAACATGACATTTCACTAACAAACATTTTGAGTTTAATGGTAGGAAAACCGTTCTTATCCTGTTGATGCCAAAGGAAGTGCTGCAAGATCAAATGATTTAAAACAGCAAAACGCATGCGTGCTTAAGTCTTTGAACTTCTATGCGAGATCGGGTGAGATCAAGAAATCTCTTCACTCAAATCAATCCGTATTATTATTTGTGTATAAGGAAGCTCTCTCGAGCTTAACTAAACTTGAACCGGTGTTGCCGAGTGAGATTACCTCAATAGTGCAGGATTATGGAGACGTCTTTCACGAAGACAACCCCATGGGATTACCCCTAATACGCGGTATTGAACATCAAATCGACTTCGTTCCTGGAGCCGCGCTACCAAATCGACCAGCTTATCGAACCAATCTAGTGGAAACTAAGGAGCTGCAAAAGCAAGTGGAGGAATTCATGGCCAAGGGAAAAATCCGAGAAAGCATGAGCCCATGCGCCGTGCCCGTTCTATTCGTGCCAAAGAAAGATGGCAGTTGGTGCATGTGTGTTGATTGCCGCACAATCGACAACATTACGGTGAAGTATCGACGTCCTATTCCTAGGCTAGATGATATGCTAGATGAGTTGCATGGAAGTAGGATATTTTCTAAAATTGACCTTATAAGTGGATACCATCAAATTAGAATGAAAGAAGGTGATGAATGGAAAACGATATTTAAAACTAAACATGGATTGTATGAATGGTTAGTTATGCCTTTTGGATTATCAAATGCACCTAGTACTTTCATGCTCTTAATGAACCATGTTCTTCGAGAGTATATAAGTAGATTAGTAGTGGTCTACTTCGATGATATATTGATTTACAGTAAAACTTTGAAGAATACGTTGGACACTTAGAATCGGTCTTAAAGGTACTTAGGAAGGAAGAACTATATGCAAACTTTAAGAAGTGTACCTTTTGTACAGATAACGTCGTGTTTCTAGGTTTGTTGTAAGTGCAGAAGGCATAAAGGTGGATGAAGAAAAGGTTAAAGCCATTCGGGAATGGCCGAGCCCAAAGACTATTGCGGAAGTCCGAAGCTTCCATTGACTTGCGGGGTACTATCGATGCTTTTTAAAGGACTTCAGCACCTTAGCCGCCCCTCTCACCGAAGTCATCAGCGCAAGAGGCAACATTTCAAACGCTGAAAGAAAAGCTTACTAACGCTCTTTTACTGATTTTACCTGATTTTCTTAAAACTTTTGAAATCGAGTGTGATGCGTCCGGAGTAGGAATTGGTGCAGTGTTAATGCAGGAACGAAAACCAATTGCCTATTTCAGCGAGATACTCGGAGGTGCAACTCTCAATTATGCCACCTACGACAAGAAGTTATATGCGCTTGTGAGGGCGTTACAAACTTGGCAATCCTATCTGTGGCCAAAGGAGTTTGTGATACACGCCGACCACGAATCGCTCAAGTATTTAAAGGGCCACAACAAACTCAGTAAGTGACATGCGAGGTGGGTTGAATTCATTGAAACATTTTCTTACTTCATCAAGTACACGCAAGGTAAGGAAAACGTCATAGCTGATGCCCTATCCCGAAGGTACGCATTGTTGACCACTTTGGATGCAAAGCTGCTAGGTTTTGAACAAAATAAAGAATTATATGCATCTGATTTGGAATTCGGAGAAGTATACAAAAACAGTGAAAAGTTTGCCTCAAGATGTTATTATGGGCAAGATGATTTCCTATTTTATGATAATCGGTTATGTGTGCCTAACTGTTAAATGCGAGAACTATTTGTTAGAGAAGCTCATAGAGGTGTACTTATGGGCCATTTTGGAGTTTTGAAAACTCTTAAGATATTACAGGACCTCTTCTACTGGCCGCACATGAAGAGGGGCGTCGAGCGAATTTGTGAGCGATGCGTCGCCTGTAAATAGGCTAAGTCTAAGGTTCAGCCTCACGGTTTGTATACCCCTCTTCCTATCCCCACTCACCCTTGGACTGATATCTCTATGGATTTTGTGATTGGGTTGCTTAGGACTAAGAATGGTAAAGATTCGATTTTTGTGGTAGTAGACATATTCTCTAAAATGGCACATTTTATAGCATGCCACAAAACTGATGATGCATTGCATATAACTGATCTTTTCTATAAGGAAGTAGTCCGACTGCATGGGATGTCTAGTACGATAGTTTCCGATAGGGATACTAAGTTCCTTAGATAATTCTGGAAAACTCTGTGGTAGGAACTAAGTTATTATTTTCCACAACTTGTCATCCACAAACGGATGGTCAAACTGAGGTAGTGAATCGAACCCTAGGAACTTTGTTGCGAGCAATTGTTAGAAAGAATTTGAGGACTTGGGAAGAATGGTTACCACATGCTTTATTTGCATACAATCATGTTGTACATTCTGCTACCAAACTTTCACCTTTCGAAATTGTTTACGGATTCAATCCCACCTCATCTTTGGATCTCATGCCTTTACCTTCGAATGACCGAGTTAGTCTGGACGGAGAAAGAAAAGCAAAGATTGTCCTATAGATCCATGAGAAAGCTAGGAAGAACATAGGGGAGAAGACAAAAATCTATGTGAAATAGGCAAACAAGGGACAAAAACAATTGACTTTCGAACCCGGTGACAAAGTTTAGGTTCATCTACGAAAGGAACGAATCCCGAACGAGCGAAAGTCCAAGTTAATGCCCCGGATCGATGGTCCTTTCACAGTGACCAAGAAAATAAGCAACAACGCCTACCAACTCGACTTGCAAGGTAAGTATAATGTGAGCCCCAACTTTAATGTTACCGACTTGGTTCCATTTGTCGCAGATCACACGGATTTGAGGACAAATCCTTTTCAAGTGGGAGGACATCATATGACCCTAGAAGACGTCGAGGACATGACCTGTAATGATGAGGAGGACGCGACCCGCATGGCTGAGGAGGACACGACCTGCATCGTTGAGGAGGACACGATCCACGCTGCAGTAGACGAAACCCATGCTACACGAGAAACGGCCCGTGTTGCAGAAGAAGCGACCCGGACCATGGAACAAATGACCCGAGCCAAATGATAGGTGGACGTGACCCGAAGGAAGGACGTTGGTCCTGTGACCCATGCTAGGTCTACGGAGGAGGAGGCCTTGACCTTACCAGCAGGTCCCCTGACCCGAGCGAAAGCTACGAAGCTCAAGGAGGCGATCATCGGAATTCTCATGGCCGTCGATGTCCAAGACGAGTATTCGAGTCTTATAAGATCTCTAATATCCGTGTCATTCTTCAAGCCAAGCACAACTCACAACGGTCGATAATTAGGGTAAGTGCTTCGCGTGTACTCTTTTCCCTTTGTTTGTTTTGTCCCACGGGGTTTTCCAACGACAGGTTTTTAACGAGGTCGCGACTCACTTCCGCGACCTAACTATTGACCTGAGACTTCAAGACAAGTCCGCATAACGAAGACACATTTTACGACTTTGTCTTATTTATGGCTTTGGGTATTTTCTAGGTCATTTATGTATAGTCTTGCATGGCTACCTGGCATTTATGTTGCATTTATGGTCTTGCATGTCCACTTTGATTACATATGGCCGGCCATGATCTTCTTGTGGGACAACTTTGGATTTTTTATTTTAATTTTGATTTTCTTTTTAAGAAATCATCTTGTTGGTGTGTCATATCTAGCAAAACCCGTTGGTGAGTAATATCTAACGTATGTTCATTCTTCGTAGGTGTGTAATATACTTTGAAGACGCGCTGGTAAATCGAGAGCTTTTATGCAACTCTCGTGTGACCATTCGCTCCACCCACCTTGTGCGAAGATTCATGCGACTCGGCTGCAACAAGGCCTATCCATTCAACCTTCGTCTAGAGTATCATTCCAGCGGGGATCACATCACAGCGCGACATGGTCGGTGAACACAATAACCTTAGATCCAATGAGGTAGGACCAAAACTTTCAAAGGCAAAGATGACCACAAGAAATTCTTTCTCTGTCGTGGTGTAGTTGGATTGAGCATCATCTAGAGTTTTGCTCGCATATATATTGCATGCAATAGCTTTTTTTTCCATTGTCCCAAAACTGCTCCCACAACGTAGTCGCTAGCATCACACATGAGCTCAAATGGGAGCTCCTAATCCGGTGGCTGTATAATGGGAGGTGAGACTAAAGCCTTCTTCAGAGTTTTAAAGGCATTTAGACATTGCTCAATGAATTCAAACTTCGTATCTTTGCAAAGCAATTCAATGAGAGTCTAGCAATCTTAGAGGAATTTTTGATGAACCGTCTATCGAAACCCGTGTATCCTAGAAAGCTGTGTATTCCTTTGACATTTATGAGAAGGGGTAGCTTCTCTATCACCTCTATTTTAGCTTTGTCTACTCAATACCTTTCTGTAAAATTCGGTGTCTCAGAACTATGCCTTCTCTGACCATGAAGTTAAATTTTTCCCAGTTTGGCAAATATTGAAGAAGATCCGAACGAAGAAGCAAAAAGTTTTTTTTGAAATGTTAGAAAGTGCTAGGCATCCACTTTACGATGTTGTAGAAGTGGTCTTTCACGGTTGTCTTTATCTGCACGGTTGATGAATTTGAAGACTAAAAATAATCTTTTCTGAGAATTGCATGGATTCTATATCGCAATTAGTAAGAGATTATTTTCCTGAAGATAATAATGCAGTCGAGTCATATAATGAAACAAAGAAAATGATGAGATCATTGGGTTTATTGCCGTATCAAAAGATTGATGTTTGCCAAGACAACTGTATGATTTTCTTGAAAGAAACTTCGGATTTGATCAATTGTCGATTTTGTGGAAATGATCGATTTGATTTGACAAGAAGTGGAAAATCAGTTCCGTTTCGTCGTATGTGGTATTTACCAATTACAGATCGGATAAAAAGATTGTATCAATCAGAGAAGACCACAAGCGACATGAGATGGCATGCCGAGCATTCAAGTCCTGACAGAGAAATGTGTCATCCCTCAAATGGTGAGGTGTGGAAACACTTTAACAAGGTATATCCTGATTTTTCAGCTTAGAGTCAAAACATTTATTTAGGTCTTTGCATTGATGGTTTTAATCCATTCCGGATGTCTGGGAGAAATTATTCGTTGTGGCTAGTTATTTGACACCATATAATTTACCACCAGATATGTGCATGAAGCGTGAGTTTTTGTTCTTAACAATATTGATTCCCGGGCCTAATCATCCGAAAAGAAGGTTGGATATATTTCTTCAACCACTGATTGAATAATTGAAAGAATTATGGAAGGGAGTTGCAACGTACGATGTTTCGAGACAACGAAATTTTGTATTATGAGGTGCTCTTATGTGGACAATAAGTGATTTTCTAGCTTATGGTATGCTATTTGGATGGACAACGCATGAGCGATTGGCTTGTCCATATTGCATGGAGGAAACATACGCTTTTCAGTTGAAGTATGGACGCAAGACGAGTTGGTTTGATTGTCATCACCGTTTCCTTCCTCTTGATGATACACTACGACACAACAAGAGGAATTTTAAAAGGAATATTATTGTGCGGAAATCTCCTCCTCCAGTTTTGACCGGCAAAGAGATATTGTATGAACGACTTCTTGCTTTGGGTGTTCCTAGGAGCATAGATTGCGGAGGAAACAATCATCTAAGAAATGATGGTTACAGAATTACCCATAATTGGTACGAGAAGAGCATATTTTGGGATCTACCGTATTGGAAAAATCTGAAGCTTCGCCATAATCTTGATGTCATGCACATAGAGAATTTTTTTTTTGATAATATCATCAATACGGTAATGAATGTCACAGGAAAAACGAAGGATAACATTAAATTACAAAAGAATCTCGCAGAGTATTGCTCACGGAAGGAGTTACATATAAGCGGAGATGGTAAAGCTCCAGTTCCGATATTCAGATTGTCGAATGAGGAAAAATATAAATTGTTGAAATGGTTGAAGGAAGACGTGAAATTTCCTGATGGTTATGCATCTAACATGGGAAGGTGCGTCGATATTCATGGAGGAAAGTTATCAGGGATAAAAAGTCACGATTGTCATGTATTCATGCAACGACTACTTCGCATATGTTTTTCTGAATTGATGGACAAACATGCACACGAAGCAATTGGAGGTATCATGATTATTTTATATAGTATAATTAGTGATTAATAATTTACAGAAATATTAATTGTAAAATAAACTAATTAATACTTAAATTTTCAGGTATTGGCATATTTTTCCGAGATTTATGTGAGAGAAACTTAAGTGTAGATGTGGTTCATAGACTTAAAAGTAACATAGTTACAGTACTATGCAATTTGGAGAAGATTTTCCCACCATCATTCTTTGATTTTATGGAGCATCTGACAGTTCATCTACCACACGAAGCCGTATTAGGAGGTCCAGTTCAATTTCGTTGGATGTATCAATTCTAGCGATTTATGTTCCATTTGAAGAAAAAAGCTAAACAAAAAGCTCGTTCAGAGGGTTCAATTGTGGAACAATACGTGAATGGGGAGATATCGTTCTTCACTTCTTACTACTTCAAGCCACATGTTCAAACGTGAAGTAGAAATCCAGACAGATGTTTTGATGGTGGTGTGACATTTTGATATCTAGTACCAGATGTTCCAAATATATTTTATGGAGTTGGTCGAACAGCTGGTAAGCAAAAGAGATATGGCTATCACAACGAGATCTACACATCGCACACCCGTTATGGCTACGCGATCTTGTTAAAGGACCAACAGTAAAAGTTACGAGTTGGCCAATGTATTTTACACGTTGTTACAACTTTCATACTTACGAGCACGAAAAATTGAAGTCAACTATGAACTGTGGTGTATGTGTGAAAGGTGAAAGCTATTGTGAATCGACCGACGAACCAGATTTTTATGGGATTTTGAAAGATATTTTGCAATTGGAATATCCAGGTATTAATACTAATCCAAAAAATTTCTTTTCGATACCACGTATGATATTTTCGAATATGTTGACTTATATTTGCCATTTTTTGTAGGTTACGTCAATTTAAGTGTGATGTTATTCCGATGTGATTGGTTCGATCCAATAAACGGTCGCGGAACAAGAATAAAAAAATTAGGTCTTGTAGAAATGAACTCTACAAGAAGATATGCAAAATACGAGCCTTTTATTCTTGTGTCACAAGCCGATCAAGTTTGTTACGTTTCCTACCACATATCAAGAAGATCTTCAGGTTGGCGTGTCACAATGAAGATACTTCCAAGGGACAAATTTATCGACAACACAGAACAACCAAAATTGCCAATGCAACAATAAATGACCAAGATTGTTGCTATTGACGAGGTACGTGTTGAAGCACTTACGCACAGTGAAATGGAAGAAATCGAAAGAAATGAAGATGATTTTTAGGAAGAGAAGTTACAATTGAAGCATTGGCACATGGTGAAGTCGAAGAAATTGAAGATGAAGAGATAGAATGAAACAAAGAAGATGAAGAATTTGAATCAAATTCAGAATCTCAAGAATCGACGGAAGAATTATGTGACTCTGAATCAAATTCAGACGTTTAAAGAATTGTTATTTTTAACTTTATATTGCATTAACGAAATATATATATCGCTCAATTTTCGTCCCTCATGAAATATATATAAGGTTTTATGAAGTGTTCCCTCGGTCGAAACCCATCCCTCGGTCGAAACCCGTCCCTCGATCGAATCTCGTCCCTCGGTCGAACCCGTCCCCCGGTCAAAACCCGTCCCTCGATCGAAACCTGTCCCTCGATCGATTCTCGTCCCTCGGTCGAATCCCGTCCCTCGGTCGAAACCCGTCCCTCTGTCGAATCTCGTCCCTCAGTCGAATTCCGTCCCTCGGCCGAAACCCGTCCATCGATCGAAACCCATCCATCGGTCAATTCCTGTCCCTCGGTCGAATTTTGCTCTTTGCGGACGGCTTCGGGACAAAAAGGGTGTCGGTCTGGAATTCCGGATGGGTCATGGGTATCGTCTGGAAACTGTCTCGAATTTCCGAACGAGTCGTGACCACCGTCCGGAAACTGTCTCGAAATTTCGGACAGGTTGCGACACCCGTCCGGAAATAGTCTGTAATTTCTGGACAGGTCGCGACTACTGTCCGAAATTAGTCTGCAATTTCCGGACGGGTCGCGACCCCCGTCCGGAAACAGTCTGCATTTAGGGACGAGTCGCGACCCCCGTTCGGAAATTTTTATAAATTCCGGCTTCCACCCTCATTTCTTCACTTTGCATTTTGACTGAAAATCAACTCTCCCTCTTCGACGATTTATTCTTAGTCTGCCCCCGTAGCCGTTCGTCCGCCGTCCGTCCGCCATCCGTCCGCCGCCCGTCCGGTAAGTCTTTCTCTTGGTTTGCATGTTTTACAGTCCGTACAGTAAGTGTTTCTCTTGAATTTTTACAGGCCGTCCCACACCCCGCTGCCGTTCGCCGCTCGTCCGCACCGGTCGGCCGTCTGCCCGCCGCCTTTCCGCCGGTCCGTCCGCCGTCCGTACGTCCACTGAGGTATGGGTTAAATTTGTATGTATTAAGTTTGTCAAAATATATATGTTTGTGGAAATATATAAATTTGTGGAAATATATACATATTGTGGAAATATATAAATTTGTGGAAATATATACATATTGTAGAAATATATTCATATTGTCGAAATAATATGTTTGTATCCTTAGTATAATGAAGAAAATTTTAAAGAATTGAATATATATGTATGTATTAAGTTATATAGATTAGTTGTTCGATAAAATACCTAAATGAAATATACGTATATTAAGTTATGTAAATTAGGTGTTTGACAAAATGTCTAAATCAAATATACGTATTCTTAAGTTATTTTGTTAAAAAACATATTTTAAAAAACATATATTAAGTTATATGTTTTTTAAAATTAAAACAAATATATTAAATTATATGTAGTTTTAAAATTAAATTAAAATTAATTAATATTCAATTAGCAATTAAAATTTTTAATATAAACATTGAATTAAATTTTTATATAATCTTTTTTAGTATGTCGCGCCGTGTTGGAAGAGGCGGTAACAACATAAACCGCTCAACATCTGAAGAAAGTGCTAATGGTCCACAACACCAGAGACAATCAGATGTAGTATATTCAGATTTTATGAATCCGAATTTATTTCCGACTGGATCGGCACAATATATGCCGTATCCCTTCTATCAGCAGATGCCACTGCCGGTCGAGCTGATGATGCATCACGAGCCTCCGATGCATCAGGAACCAACTGTGGAAGAGCTTTTAGCGATGGATGAGGAAAGACGCAAACTTCCTCGTATAGCTCCGGATTCTTCATCCGACGCATTTTGGTATAAACTAAATTTAAATTTAATTTTGTAACTAATTAATTATCAAGTCTTAATTTACTTTTAATTTTGTTTTGATAGGTTTGGTATTAAACAGCTTAATCGTCATATCACAAAATTAATAAAAGCTGATTATGATCGTCCATGTTATAACTGGACGCGAACCGATCTCGAAATAATGGACGATGGTGGAAAGCTTTCGTGGTATGTTTTTCTAAATATTCATTTCATTATAAATTTTAAACTTAAAATAATATTTCAATAAAGAATTATTTCATTATTTTCAGCAAAAATTTTATTGGGATTCTGCAATAACCGGACTAGTAAAGTTCGAATTTATAAAGCATGGGGCAATACGAATGAAATCTCTTGTACACGACATGGAAATAGGGTGGGAGGCAAAAAGTGTCAAACCTCTTGGGTCCCAAATAATGTTTGGGAACAAATGTTTCTCTATTGGGACGATCCTATCGTTAAGGAGAGAAGTAAGCGCGCTAGTCGATCCCGTCGTTCTGATAGAGCGGGATATGAGATTAGTGCGCATACTGCTGGTTCCCGCTCTTTTGCGGAGGTTTACGAAAATTTGGTAAGATTTAAAATTTTTCAAGTTTTATTATGAGTGATATTTGCTTAATAGGTAAAACATGATTTTCAAATTTGTTTTAGGCGAAAGAGAAGGGACGTGAAGGGTCGTACGTGGAATTGTTAGAACGTACACATAAGAAAAAATCCGAAGGTTTGTGGGTAGATGCAAGGGCGAAACAAATTCAAGACGATATTGTGAACATGGCATCGGAACGAGTGTCCCAAATCCCACCAAGAGAAGATGAGACGCAACCGACTCTTTCTCAAGAAGAATACAACGAGATGTATTTTGAGGTAAATTTATTATAATTTTACAATAAATTGTTTATTAATAATTTAAATTTAAATTAAATTTCAATATTTTTTGTAGCATATAACACCATACAAAGTTAGCTTATTTGGTCTTAGAGGAATGACATCAAAACATGTGAGTTCCTCTAAAGGCAAGGAAAAGGTCGCGACCGATAAATTTCGAAACACAATCTCGAAGATGCAAGAAAAATTAGAGCGATAAAGTTCACAATTAGAACAAAAAAGTTCAGAGTTCAACGCTCTGGAAAGAGAAGTTGAACGATCAAGAAGGGAACGTCAGTAGTGGTTCAGAATGATGAAGGAACACATAGCCACTATCAATTGGGATACGACCGAAAACAATGACGATGACGATGATAATTCCAAATTATCACCAACTAGTTTAATAGATAATTTTAATATTGTATAAATACTGATTATTTAATTTCAATTTCAATTTCAATTTTAAATTTTAATTTTAAATTTTAGTTTTTATTTTTTTATAAAAATTTCGGGACAGGAACAGTGCCGTCCGGAAATTTTAAGCACGATATCCGTCCGGGTTTCGCGTCGATATCCGGACTACCCTTTCGTCCGAAATTGCGGACGGTTTGCGCACTAAATATTTTGTATGTATTTGCGGACGGATTGCAGACGGATATAGGTTTGCGACGCTCGTTTGCGGACGGTTTCCTACCGTCCTTAATCCGTCCCGAAACAGGTTTGGAGACGGATTAGGGACGGATTCTTCAGTCCCTAAACCTTGAATTTCTTGTAGTGATGGTATTGCGAAGAGATGAAATCAAGTAATTCAGGAAATGATAAGAAGTATGATATCATTCTATATTCTCCCAAAATCGCTACCGGGTGAGGCGTTGAAGATATTAGTTTATATCTTGAACAAGAATTAACTTAATCAATAAGATGACTTATGAGTTATGCACGGGTAGGCATTCTAGCTTAAGGCCTTTTAATATTTGGGAATGTCCAGCCAAGGTTTGATCTTATCGACCTTATGAAAAGAGATTGGATTCCAAACCCAACCCATAAGGAATATGGGTTATCTACAAAACCCATATGGGTTCAAAATCAAAAACCTGTTCGGGTTCATACGGTTCAATTTGGGTTTGGGAAAACCCGAGGAACCTAAACAATCCAAAATTAAAAAAACTGAAAAAAACCCTAATCTAAACAACTGACGCAATGTTATCCTCCTCTTCACATACACGATGCGACCTTTTTTTGTCATCGTCTTCCTCTCATTTTTCGCCCCATCTGTTCATCAGCCATACCTGTCAATCGTCCATACCTATTCATTTCCTCGTCATGCTTGTCTGTCGTTCATTGACTTGTAACATGGTTGAAACATTGGTTTTGACACAAAATTGGTTGTCATCATCGCTTCAGATAGATACAACAATGAATCTTCAACAATTAATGGATGAAAGCGAGTTCATGGACATACTTTCTCAAGGTTTGTGTTTTTGTATTTATTTTTATCATATTATATAACTTTGAACTTATTGTGTAATGTTTCTTATATAGCATATCAGATACAAATGATGGATGACTATGAGATGTGATTTTTTTTGTACAACTTGATTAGGTATTTTCTACACTCACTACAATGTATGAAACGATGTATTCTAATCTAAATTTGTAAAGTGTTAAACTTCAGGTTAAAAAAGTTTATTTTGCTGTTTTTCGAAGTAGAAGTCTTCTTCAAGAAGGAATCAAATAGTTTATTTATTTGAAGACATTTTTATGGATTTTTAACCTGGTATTTTTTTTGGATTTTTAGTATGTTACATTACTTTCTTATACTAAACTTTGAATTACCCAAAAATTCACAAAGAACCCGAAAAACCCGTAGAATCCGTTTTGAAACCCGAATTACTCGTACCTAAACAATCCAAATAACCCAAAGAATCCAAGTTACATGATATATCCAAATAATCCAAATATAATTCAAGTTTTTTGGGTTCAATGTTTCAAAACCCGAACAATCCGAACCCGAATCGAAACCCGAGGAACCAAAACCAAACAACATACGGTTCCAATTTGGTTTCATTCTTTCATAACCTGAGGAACCTGAACCCAAATCGAACCATCCGGATTGCCCACCCCTAGAATGTAGTGATGTATGATCATTCAGTTTCAGTATTATGTTCCAAAACTATGCAATTTAAGTTTAAGTTAAACACTATTGATGATTTAGTTTATATTGATCTCGATAAGTTGGTATCAGTTGGAGATAGGCACGTACCGATCACTTTATATGAAATCTTCATGCTATGCATCCATATTTATATATATTTCATTCTTTTATATGTGCCTTAGTATTCATATGTGGGTCTAACTATGATCAAGTGTGGCTAAATATCTTCGGTTCCTCATTGATGTGGTCAATGGACGAGATTGATGTTAATATCGATTTAATGAAAATAATCTAATGAGCGATCTTAAGGTTATTTTATAGTTTTATGATCACATATACAATCCAAGTGGAATATTATAAGATTTTTGGATAATCTTATATTGGTGGGATAAATGTTGTCATTCAATTTAGTGCAAATTAAACGTGATCGAATTCGAGTTTAATTAATCAGACTTTAGTATTGAAACTAGTATGGAAAATTATATGCGTAGAAAACTTTGGTAGTGTTGTTTATATTTCATGATGGATGAAATTGGATGACACAATTGAAAACTAGATAATTAACTGGTTAATTTTCAGTTATGGTCCTTGTATCACGTATATATATATATATATATATATATAAGATTCTTTTGTTTTTAAGATTAAGGAAATTATTTTGTGGTAATAACATAAAAATTTTAAAGAGAAATATCATTTTTCTTTGCACATCTCATCGTCGTGAAGATTTTGATAATCACACGTGGAACAAAAAAAATCAATTATACCTTTTTTCACATTCAATGGATACAAATATATACTGCGATTTTCTGTTTAATTTTTTATATAATTTATAGTACTATTAAAAACTGGAATTCTTATAAGTAAAATCCGAATTCTTTCAATTTCCTCTGGCAATCTCCTCAACAATATGGAAGAGAAAACTTGAGCATTGACAAGCAACAAAAAAAAAAAAAGATTAACAAAACATACTCGGAGACAAGGTCATTCCATTTGCATACATCAAGAATAAAAAAACTACATTGTTTGTTCATGTCACTACCCTTATTTCTATGAGCAAAAAACACACATCCTATGTAAACACATACAATTAGGGTATCGAATAAACATGACCCTAACATTACTATTATCTATACTCAATCATAAGGTTTGATTCTGCGTCTCCTACTTGTTGTTTTTTCAGTGAACTTCAACAATGTGTATGTTGCTCATTTGAGTTCACCACTTCCATGCATCACGTAGATTGTGCAAACACAAATGTAAACTAAAGAATCGAACAAGATTTGTACTCATAATGTAAGAATTTTAAGAGAATAAGAAAAAGAAGTGAACAAATTGAACACGAGTGAAAACAGTTTCTGAAAGTGCAATCCTTGATTAATCTTGCATTAAACAATACATATAAGCCGAATCGGCATTACAAAACATCAAAATAGTTTTTAGGACCACACTACAAACATTTCCGTTAATTACTTAAAATAGGTCCATTTCACTTGGACCGTATGAACTTCATATTCATACTAAAACAGACAGTCAGCAACCTGCGCTTCTGGTGTGCGTCCTTCGTCTGATTCCGAGGTTGTCTCCTGCTCCCTGCCTCCGTTCTTGTTCTTGGCTCCATATAGCTTCATCCAACTACATTCTTGACCGTTGGCTCAGCTCCCTTGGTCAACTCCTCGCCACTTTCTTGAATCCTGATGTCTGCGAATCGGCCAGCCTGCACTCTGTTTTCCCCTGCATCCGCGTCTCGGGTCATGACTTTGTCATGGACCAAATGATCAACTCCTTCAATCTCCCTCTTGATATGTTTGTCTATGACTCCAAGCTTGTTCCGTGGTTCCTCAAAAAATTTTGTGACCAAAGATTTTGTTAAGATATTCGCCACTTGATCCTCTCCAGCCACATGCTCTAACTTGATTTCACCATTACTGACAGCTTCTCTTACCACATGGAATTTGATTTGAATGTGCTTAGTTCTCTTATGATCCACCGGATTTTTACCAATGACTATTGCTGCTGTACTGTGACAATGAATTACTAGGCTATCATTCATATCAAACCCAATTTCAGAAAATAACCTCTTAAGCCATACACCATGGTTTGTGACTGCTCACAAGGCTGTGTACTCAGCCTCTGCAGTTGATTGGGCTATAATGGTCTGCTTCTGTGTCCCCCAACTAAACATGACACTCCCAATTGTGAAGCAGAACCCTGTGGTATTCTTTGAGTCTTCCACACTACCAGCTAGATCAACATCAACATATCCAACTAATCTTGCATCATTAACTCTCTAAAACCATAATCCATGATTCATAGTTCCAGAAATATACCTCATCACCCTCTTAGTTTCCTGTAAGCTCTTCTCAGATGGCTTGGCATTGCTCCTAGACAGGTATGATGCGGAGAATGCCAAGTCCAGCCTTGTTGCTGACAGATAGAGCAAGCCACCAACCATTCTCATGTACTTGGTTGGATCAGCAAGCTCATTCCCACCTTCTGGATTCTTTTAATATGGTGATTGAGGTGTTGAGACGCTCTTGGAATTCTGCATCCCAATCTTCTTCAACAGCTGACTTGCATACTTGATGCATTATCAAAGTTAAACAAATAACCTAAACTACCCGCAAGTGCACGTCACGTGTGTAGTACTTCAGGTGTCGATCCCACAGAGACTATGCAACGCAACTTAAACTCGAACTACGAATCCAACTTGCTAACGAACGAAATATGGTTTTCAGAATGAAATACTAAAAGAAAATAAACAAACTAGTTCTTAAGAATGAGACAAACGTTCCAGGAAACCAGTTTCACCACAAGACTACCGAAACCAACAATCAACCTATCTATCATGCAATCCCAGTCAAGTTATCTAAGACAGACGATCCTAATATGATATCTACCCTCTTTCAAGGCATAGACATGTGATCTAGTCAAGTTATCCCCTACTTTCGTGGCTGACACCTTGAACTAAACCCATAAGACCTATGATTCATCCGTTTTACTCTCAACCGCTGCTACCCTACTTTCATGGCCTAACCTCGGTTGTTCTAAACCTGATCTTCTAGGACTAGAATTCTCCTTTCGGTTCTAAACCTAAAACATGCATCTACGCTGCCGTCGCAAATACAAGTCATTTAAGTACTCAGATAATGAATAGATAAACGAAAACGGGAAGATGCATTCAAAGATAAATCAAAAGTGGTTCCAGGATAGCCATGGGCTAATCCCTTCTCCTAGAACAAACCAACTACTCGCTCATGCGTCCGTAAACAATCATAAACGAAATACAAGGTCTAAGGAACATGAAAACCAAACGAAACCGAAGGGTGAAGTTGATCTCCAATGCTCCTCGTAAGTCTCCTTCGCAAGAACTTTCTTCCTTTCTCCCTCGATCAAGAACTGAATAATGAATGAATGAATGTCGATCTCTGGCCCCTTTTTCCTCCTTTAAGGTCGTTTCCCTTATTGAATTAGTCCCCCACAAACTTCCATTTGTTTTAAGTCAAATTAACTTATTTTAAGTTGCAGGTGACGGTCGCGACCCGCTCGGGCAGTGTAAATTACCCGCTCGGGTACGGCGCGGAAGATCGCGCAAGAACGCGATGAAAAGGAGGTGCCCCGGTCGGGCTAGAGAGTGCCCCGGTTGGGCTAGAGAGTGCCCTGGTCGGGCTTGAGTGTGCCCTGGTCGGGCTCAAGTTGCTGGACAGACTTGCCGACTAAACGCCCCGCGCGGGCAAGAGTGTTCTTCGCCGATTCTCGTCCCGTTTGTTCTGTGATGATCCTCGATGTTTGTTCTTTGTCTCGTGTACGTACTTTAGCTCCAAAATGAACCAAATATGCATAAAAACCTGTAAGAACACGAAAACATGAAAACGAGTAAAACATATACAAAATCATACGTAAACATCGCATCTATATCGTGAACGTCTCTAAAATCGTGCAAGAAATACGTATGAAAATGAGATGATCAATACTTGACCTGGTTCATGAAAATACCATCAGCCATGTAGCTAACTTCAAATCCTAAGAAATACCTCAGTTTCCCAAGATCACTCATTTCAAACTCTTTGCTCAGCTTGCCCTTGAACTTGTTGATTATCTCTTCATCATTTCCTGAGATGATCAAATCATCCACATACAAGCAGATGATCATAAATTTCTAATTCTTCTCCTGCAAATACATTGCTTCGTCACATCCACTTCTCTTGCATCCTTCCTTGGTGAAGAATGAATCAATGCAGCTATACCAAGCTCTGGGAGCTTACTTCAGACCATACAAAGCCTTCCTCAACCTCAAGACTTTGTCTTCCACTCCTTCAATAGCATATCCAGGAGGCTGTTCTATGTAAACCTCCTCTGCAATTTCTCCATTTAGGAATGTAGACTTGACATCCATTTGGTGCAGGCTCCACCCTTCCAGTGCTGCCATAGCAATCAAGGTCCGGACTGTGTCATGCTTGGAAATAGGAGCAAAGGTTTCTCCATAGTCCAGGCCATGAGTCTCTGTGAACCCCCTTGCTACCAGTCTGACTTTCAACTTTTGCACACTCCCAAACTCATCAGTTTTCACTTTGTAAATCCATTTAACACTGATTACCTTATGCCCTTTTGGTAGCTCAGCAAGTTCCCAAGTTCCATTCTTGTTGATGTGATTAGATTGAAATTGAGAACTCCAATCTATTTTTGATGCTCAGATTGAGTCCCCTAGTTCCAAGCCTTGTCTTCTTTAAAAATGATGTCTCTTGCAACATCTACCTTCCCTGTGTTAAGTTTAAACACACGATATCCCTTTCTCATGCTAATATATCCCACAAATATAGCCTTCTCAGACCGGTCATCCAGCTTCTGTCTCTACTGTGCTGGAACCAGTACAAGAATCAGCGAGGAACAAGCTCCGCCCACATGGGGCACACCCTAGCCCGCACGGGGCCTTTAGTTCGGCAATTGGTTCAGCAAATTGAGCACGAGTCGGGCAAGCTATCAACATGGTCGGGCTTCACCAAGACACTCAGCCCGCTCGGGTCACTCCTTAGCCCGTGCGGGGAGGGCTTATTTTCATAGTGACCAGCACGCCGCGCCCGCGCGGGGCATAAATTCAGCCCGCACGAGTCGCGTCCGTCACCTGCAACAACCAGAAAAGGATATTTATCTAAACACGAAAAGGAACTTGTTGGTGACTTATAAAAAAAGGAAAATGACTTTAGAGAAGATGAATAAGAGATATTTTGCTGGAGAAAGGAATGGAAACCAACTTGATCAAGAATGGAAAACTCATAAAAAGGCAAAAACGGTGCTGTTGCAACAAAAGGAAAAGAACTGAATGGCCAAAAGGAAAACCAAGAGAAAAGGAAAGAAAAGAAGAAGGAAAAGGAAGAAGAGGAGCTAGGGGTCAAGAGAGTTCAGTTGGAGAGTTAGTTTTCAGTTTTGAATCGAAGAGAGAGAGTAGAGAGAGAGAATTGAAGAAGATGGTAACTTTGGCGAAGGAGACATTCAAGGAGCATTGGAGATCAATTCAAGACTTCGGTTTCGTTTGGTTTTCATGTTCTTTAGACTTTCTAATTCAATTATGTTGTTTGCTTTTGAACGCATGAGCGAGTAGTTTGTTTTGTTCTAGGAGAAGGGATTAGCCCATGGCTATCCCGGAACAACTTTGATTTATCTTTGAATGCATTTCCCATTTTTTGTTTATCTATTCTTTATCTGAGTGCTTTATTGACTTGTGTTTGCGATGGCCACGTAGATGCATGTTTTAGGAACTTAGGAGAAGGAGCGAAAGGAGAATTCTAATTCCGGATAATCAGGTTTAAAAAAACCGAGGTTAGGCCACGAAAGTAGCGTAACAACGGTTGGGGGTAAAATTGATGAATCACAGATCTTATGGGTTTAGTTCAAGGTGTCAGCCACGAAAGTAGGGGATAACTTAACTAGATCATGTGTCTATGCTTTGAGAGAGGGCAGATATCATATTAGGATCGTCTGCCTTAGATGACTTAATTGGGATTGCATGATTAGATAGGTTGATTGTTGGTTGCGGTAGTCGTGTGGTGAAACCGGATTCCTGGAATGTTGTCTCATTATTAAGAACTCGTTTGTTTATTTGCTTTTAGTATTTCATTCTCAAATCCCATATTCGTTTGTTGCAAGTTTGATTCATAGTTTGAGTTTAGGTTGTGTTGCGTAGTTCCTGTGGGATCGACACACGTGCAGTGCACTTGAGGGTAGTTTAGGTTAAATATTTGTTTAACTTTGATACGCATCAAACCAGTACATGGCAGATTTAGGTTGTGTTGCGTAGTTCCTGTGGGATCGACACACGTGCAGTGCACTTGAGGGTAGTTTAGGTTAAATATTTGTTTAACTTTGATACGCATCAAACCAATACATGGCAGATACTTCCAAACACCCTCAGGTTGTTTACACTTGGCTTGTGACCACTCCATGCTTCCAACGACGTCTTGTTGTCCAATGCTCTAGCAGGGAATCTGTTCTGAAGGTAGGCTGCAGTGAACATGCCTTCAGCCCAGAACTTGTTTAGAAGACCCTTGTCTTTGATCATGCTTCTTTTCATCTCCATGAGTGTCCTATTCCTCCTCTCCGCCACTCCATTTTGTTAAGGAGAATAGGCTACACTCAGCTGCTTCTGTACACCATGCTCTTCAAGGAAATCAGTGAAAGATTTGGAGTTGAACTCTCCTCCCTTGTCTAATCTTAACTTCTTCAGTTTCTTTCCTGTCTGATTCTTACCAGACTCTTGAACTTAAACATGGAGAATGTGTCTGACTTGAGCCTGAGGAAGTACACCCAGAGCATGTGTGAATAGTCATCCGTGAGAGTTAGGACATAGACATTTCCATCAAGGGACGGAGTTTGCATAGGACCACACAAGTCTGTATCCACCAGTTCAAGAATTTCCTTGGCCTTCCCTTCTGATTGTTTTGGAAATTCTTTTCTGGTTTGCTTCCCTTGTACACATGCGTCACAGAGCTCTTTGGCCACCTTGATCCTTGGTAGACCCTTCACCATGTCATGGCTCCACAGCTTTATCAAGTTATGTGTTCTAGCATGACCAAACCTCTTGTGTCAGAGGTTTGAGAGATCATTCTCCTTGGCTATGTGAGCTCCTTCCTCAGTCAACTTCCACCTTAGTGGATATGCCTTCCTCACCATGGATACCTCAGCTACTTTGGCCCCTTTCTTATCTCGGATCAAACACAAGTTTTCCATAAACTCCACATGGTAGCCACCCCTCACCATCTGTGGAACGCTCAGTAAGTTCTTGTCTAGTCTAGGGACTAGAAACACCTCCTTGATCCTTCTTCTACCCTTCAAGGTCATCACCTCAATGTCACCTTTTCCTGTTGTCTGTAAGGTGGCTTCGTTCCCCACTCTTATGGGCACCTTTATAGTCCTGTCTAATGAGGTGGTTGGTGGCTCCATTGTCCATGACCCACACATCGTTCTCATGTTCTTCTTAATAACACTGAAAGTGTATCAATATTAGGATAGATTTTTAGCACCATTTTTGCATGTATCTTATGTAGAGAAGGACATTTCCGATATGATTATGCGGTTCACACACCCGTTTTGTTGGTTTTCAGGTTTTTAGGCGACAAGGCCTAAATGAGCTTAAAATGAAGGATTCCTGATCAAAACCATCTGAATTGAATACATATCTACTTAGAGCCAAGATAGAGCTTCAGAACCCAAAGGAACACCCGAGCAAAGAGCGGAAAAGAGAAATTTCAAGGAGACAAGGGTGCCCAGTCGGGCACTAATTATCCACCCGCTCGGGTAAAACCTACGGGGTTTTATCCGCACACCCAGCACGACCCGGGCACAAAGGCAAAGTGATCGGGTAGCCTTACCCGATCGGGCGCAAGAAGTATACCCGCTCGGGCATTGATCCATCCAGTTTGCCCCGAGAGTTTACACGACTCGGGCCGCTCAACCAAGCGATCGGGTGATGTCCACTCGATCGGGCACTATGAAGCAACACGATCGTGCGAGCCTCTACACGACCGGGTAACACCTGTGCCCGAGCGGGCCGTGTAATCCGCAACAACCTAGATCTAACTTTCAAACGAGCGGATTTAAGGAACAGAATAGATCTAGGGCAAAGGGGGCGACGAACAGGGCAAGGAAAGGCTGGAAAAACATCTGGGAAGGCTCGGGAGG
>CM071863.1:14745958-14778001 GCA_036759665.1 Gynandropsis gynandra
TACACCCGTAGTGTTCACCATATCTGACTTTATCCCCAACCTAGTTTCGTTTGGCACCACTTAGGTTAGTTTAGAAATTTAGGATCACATCCCTTTCTATCCTTTTCCATCTTAGCTTAGTTTTATTCTTAGTTTAGCTGCTTTAGTCCCTAGAGATCGACCCTGGTACTACGCGATCCGTATACTTGCGGTGAAGTGGTCTAGGAATAATTAAACTCTTGTTTACAGACACACCACTTCTCCAACCACATGAGTAGCCGTGAATAGGAAGTCCTCCTTCTCTTGCTTCTGATTTGCTTGAGCTTGATTTGGTAGACTCCTCTTCACTCTACAGTCTCTTGAGAAATGCTCTACTTTACCACATGTATAGCACTCCTTCTTGGTCTTGTACGGCTTGGATCCTTCACCTTTGTCTTGTCTACTCTTAAAGTAGCACTGAGCATCTGTGTGGTTGTCTTTCTTACACACTCCACACTATTTTCCTTTGTTCTTCTGTTCTATATTTCTAGAAAACTGTCTGTTTGCTTCTGGTTTGGATCCCAACTTGATCCCTTTGAAATTTTCTTGGAAAGCTCCCTCTAGCCCTCCACCATTTCTTTCATCCAGCCGATATTCTTGTGTCTGCAAGGCTATCATCAGCTCTGCCACCGTGAGGACTGTTAAATCCTTTGTTTGCTCAATGACCCCCACATATGGTTCAAAACGTTCTTGCAGTGAACATAATATTTTTTTATACCAAATCATCTTCCTTGATATCATCTCCATACGCCCTCATCTCATTCCCCAACTCTGTCACTTTGTTGGAGAAATCTTTGATAGACTCCTTTTCTCCTTGCTTCAAAGTATAGTATGTTGCCCTGAGTCTTTGAAGCTTGATCATGGCCATTTTGGGGTCCCTTTGAAACCTTTCTCTAAGGAGATCACACGTTGCCTTTGGCGTCTCACAAGTAGACATGTGAGCTATGAAACTCTCCTCTGAGACAACATGATAGATGAGTTCTAAGGCCTTTTGGTCTCTAGCCTCCATCTCCTCCCATTCAGTTATTTTCTTATGTCTCTTCTCCTCTGTGGTTTCTATGCGTAATGCAGGCAACTTCGGGATCCCTTCAGTGACCACCTTCCACAAACATTTAGACCTTAGGGTGGCATTGATCTTGATCACCCTTAGGTTGTAATTCTTGCCATAAAAATAGGAACTGGTATGTTATTCTACATCTTGTCCTTCTAGTGTCTTGATGTAGGTTTAAACGGCGTTCAACTGCTAGATGTCCTGAGATTCTCTTGTGCTTGATGTAGTGCTTCAATAGTGCTGCGATTCGTGCTTCAGATTTGTGCCTTAGTACACCTCTTGGCCTTGAGATCCAAGAGTTCACCGTGTATGTTGCTCATTTCAGTTCACCGCTTCCATGCATCACATAGATTGTGCAAACACAAATGTAAACTATAGAAATGAACAAGATTTCTACTCAGAATGTAAGACTTTTAAGAGAAATGAAAGAGAGAAGTGAACAAGATGAACATGAGTGGAAAAAGTTTTCTGAAAGTGCAATCCTTGATTAATATTGCATAAAACAATACATATAAGCCGAATCGGCATTACAAAACATCAAACTAGTTTTTAGGACTACACTACAAATATTTCCGTTAATTACTTAGAATAGGTCCATTTGACTTGGACCATATGAACTTCATGTTCATACCAAAACAGACAGTCTGCAACATGTGCTTCTGGTGTGCGTCCTTCGTCTGATTCCGAGGCTGTCTCCTACTCCTTTGCCTTCGTTCTTATTCTTGGCTCCATCTACCATCCTCCAGCTACGTTCTTGACCATTTGCTCAGCTCCCTTGGTTAACTCCTCACCACTTTCTTGAATCCTGAAGTTTGCGACTCGACCATCCTGCACTCTGTTTCCCCTGCATCCGCGTCTCGGGTCATGACTTTGTCATGGGCCAACTGATCAACTCCTTCACTACTCAGTGTGATGAGCTTCACATATGGAGCTAACTAGAATCGAGCTAACCGAACATATAAATCAAAAGCGAGAGTTGCAGCGGAGACAAAGCATCAGTTGTGGCGGCGCGTGTATAGCTTGCCGGATGTTACCTCTCGTAAAACGTCTCTAAAATTCCAACAGAATGATGCAACAGAGATGCTATATCGGGTGTGCGAGAAGAGACATTCTAGAGATGCAAGGTTCGTTGGGAAACGGGTAATGATGTTCAAGATGGCAAAGATCTGCGTGAAAACCTCCGGTGACAGAGGATGGGAGTTTTATGCCTGAGAATATGAGGAAGTGTACGTGTTTGGTCAGTGCGGGGGTGTTGTTGAAATGCTCATGAAACTATGAATAAATTTCTCATGAGCCTATCTTCTTCCTCCTCTCAAGTTTGTGCAAACATAAAAAATAAAAATGAGATTTAGGTTGAAAAACTCTCGTATGTTTTGTGATCTCTCTAGTCTCTCTTGTGTTTGATGTATTTTGCTGAAAACTCTCTATTGTTTCTCTTGGATGTGATACGGTTCACACCCTTCAAAAGATAATATATTGCATACTTCAAACGGTTGTTACTCTTGCCTATTATAGACAAGTTCTGACATATTAATACTGCCTATTATACCCAAAATAGATTGATTCTCTTAGCTATTGACTTACTGAAAAATTAGATATTTTCTACCCTGTTTGCACATTACCGTTGCCCTGTTTTATGTTTTCTTGTCTGCTAATCCTTGTGCGTTTTTGTGCCCTTTTCATGTTTTTCTTCATGGGCTTCCGGAAATGCTTGGGGCTTCCTTCACGGGCTTCACGGGCTGCTGGACTTGAGCTGGGCCTTGGACAAATGATGCGGCCCACCCGCCTGATACTTGTTTTTGCTTCCAGAGGCATCCTCTCCAGAAGCTTCCCCGTGCACCCGATTCACCCTCGTGTCGTCTCCATGCCAAGCAGATCCTTCAGTCTCCCTCTTGCCTGGTCTTGGTGCGACACCGATCGTCCTCCTGAGCTCACAAAAGCAACCAGTTGGCAAAGGCTTCGTCAGTATGTCGGCCATCTGCTCCTCTCCTTGTATGAACCGCAAGGTAATTCTTCCCTCCTTCTGTGCTTCTGAACAACGTGAAATCGAATTTTTATGTGCTTCGTCCGCTTGTGATCTATGGGATTCTTCCCAATAGCAATCGCAGCGGTACTGTCACTGTAAATCGGAACTCCGTGTTGCATGCAAAATCCTAGTTCCTCGAATAGGCGCGATAACCATGTTGCATGATTAGTAGCCGAACTTAAGACAATAAACTCTGCTTCGGCTGTTGATTGAGCCACAATTGATTGCTTTTGTGTCTCCCAACTGAATATTGAACTCCCTATTGTGAAACAAAAACCGCTCGTACTCCTCATGTCAGTCAGACTTCCTGCTAAGTCTGCGTCCGCGTAACCCACCAATTCTGCATGTTCCACTTGTTGAAATTTTAACCCGTAATCAGTAGTTTCTCGTATGTACCTTAACACCCTCTTTGCATTGTAAAGGCTTTGTACTGTCGATTTTGCGTTGCTTCGTGACAGGTACGAAGCTGCAAACGCAAGGTCAGGACGAGTGGAGGCAAGGTAGAGAATCCCACCTACCATGCTCCGGTACACCGTATGCTCGGTACGTTCGTCGCCGTCTTCTTTGGTCTTAGAGTTTAGGGTTAAGGGAGTGCTTACTCCATTCGAGTCCAGCATCCCAAACTTCGAAAGAATGTGGGTTGCATACTTTTCTTGGCTTAAGAAAATTCCATCCTTCAAATACTTAACCTCAAAACCCAAGAAAATTTTAAGTGAACCTAAGTCACTCATGTCAAATGCTGAACTCAGCTTGGCTTTAAAATCTTCAATCAACTTAAAACTGCTCCCTGACAATATAATGTCATCCACGTATAAATAGATAACCAGAATGTTGCCTTCCTTCACCTTAATGTACATGGCTGTGTCACAATGGCTCCTTACGCATTCTTCTTTCAAGAAGAATGTATCAATCTTGCTATACCAGGCCCTCAGTGCCTGTTTTAAACCATACAGTGCCTTGTTAAGTCTTAAAACCTTGTGTTTAGAGCCAGTTATCTCATATCATAGTCGCTGTTCAACGTAGACTTCCTCTTTAATTTCCCCGTTTAGGAACGCTGACTTTACATCCATTTGATGTAAAGGCCAGTCCTTCTGAGCTGCCACGGCTATCAAAGTCCGAATTGTGTCGTGCCTTGAAACCGGGGCAAATGTCTCCCCATAGTCTTGCCCGTAGGTTTGAGTAAACCCCCGAGCCACTAGTCGAGCCTTATACTTCTGTATTTTTCCTTCTTCATCTGTCTTAACTTTGTATATCCATTTACCCCAATCACCTTCTGATTGGCGGGTCGTTCAGTTAAATACCATGTCTTGTTCTTATGCAACATCTGTATTTCAATGTCCATTGCTTCTTTCCACTCTGGGTGCTTTAGAGCCTCTTCAAATGAGGTAGGTTCAATCATGGCTAGATAACAACCCTCTTCTGGTTGTATCCCCTCTGTGTCCTCCTTAATCCGATACAAATCGCTCAATCTCCATGTTCTATGAACTTCACGGGATGATTGACTGGTATTCCCAGTGCTAGGCTCCTGAGATGATGGAGTGTTAGACAGTGAAAATTGTAGAGGAGTATCCAGAGTTGTTCTCCTCGTGCTACTCCCACTATCCCTAGTACTCGGCTGCCCTGAGGTACTCCCAACTTCAAACGTAGTAGTAGGTACTCCCTCTGGGTTGCTGGAGTTTTGTGGATTCAGAAATACCATCGATATAGGCACTTCCTTCTCCCCTCCCTTTACTTCCCAATTCCAGCTTTTTTCCTCATAAAAAATTACGTCCTAGACACTTTCACCTTCCCCGTTTCAATCACATAAACCCTGTAGCCCTTACTTTGGCTACTGTATCCCACAAAGACACAAACTTGTGACTAATCGTCCAGTTTTCCCCGTATCTGTGCTGGCACCATTTTGTAGCACAAACACCCAAAGATCCGTAGGTGTCCAAAAGAGGGGTTGTGCCCACTCCAAACCTCCAAGGGGGTTTTGTCCTCCAATGCCCTAGTAGGCAACCTATTTTGTATGTATGCTGAAGTAAAAACTCCTTCTGCCCAGAACTTGTTGGGCATGTTCTTATCCTTCAACATACACCTCGTCATCTCCATAAGGGTGCGATTCCTCCGCTCAGCCACCCGATTCTGTTGTGGCATATATGCCACACTTAACTCTCTCAATATCCCCTTTTCGGCCAAATAATCTGAAAAATCTTGAGAATTGAACCCTGACCCTCTATCAGACCGTAGCTTCTTTATCCTTTTTTCCGTTTGGTTTTTAACTTGTGTTGCAAATCTCCTAAACATTGCAAACACATCTGACTTGAGCCTCAAGAAATAAACCCAAGTCATATGGGAGTGATCATCTGTAAAAGTTAACAGATATACACTCCCATCAAGTGATGGTGTGTCCATGGGTCCACACAAATCTGTGTGAATCAGACCCAGAATCTGCTTCGCCTTGTACTCCGAGTTCTTAGGAATCTCTTCCCTATGTTGCTTACCCTTAGCACACCCCTCACATACCTCCTTGACCACGGTAATCTGTGGTAATCCTTTCACCATTTTATCGCGTTGTAACTTCTCCAAGTTATGGACTCCATTGTGTCCTAACCTCTTATGCCAAAGGTTTGAGACACTCATCTTCACCTCGGCTATTCTAGCTTCCTCATTAACTATCCTCCACTTGAGAGGATAGGCCTTCTTTACCATTTCTACCTCAACCACCTTTGCACCAGCCTTATCCTTAATCAATCACTTTTCCTCGGTAAATACAACTTCATACCCGTTTCTCACTGGTGTGACTATAAACACGAGTTTAATTATTCCTAGACCACTTCACCGCAAGTATACGGATCGTGTAGTACCAGGGTCGATCTCTAGGGACTGAAGCAGCTAAACTAAGAATAAAACTAAACTAAGATGGGAAAGAGATAGAAAGGATGTAGTCCTAAATTCCTAAACTAACCTAAGTGGTGACAAACGAAACTAGGTTGGGGATAAAGTCAGATATGGTGAACACTACGGGTGTACGGGATACCGAGAATTGTATAGATGAAACGACTAAAGATCATAGATCTATCAACTATTCTTGACAACGGGAAATTCATGCCCTAAAGTGAGGAGGATTCTTTCCGAGTCTAAACCTCCTAACCATGGATACGTGCAACCCTACCTTCCAGCAGTGATTAACCCGTACCATGGCAGCATTACGTGCGCAATCATTATCCCTAAGATGACTAACCGACCGGTCAGATTCTCATTAGCCAAACTTAATCTACAACTTAACAGGTCCGGATTCATTTTTTAACCTTCCAGCAAAGTCTGAAATCCTATATTGCTGAGCGGTCAGCACTAGCGTAGGAATGATAATGCTAAGTGTAGAACCGTAAATCAAGAATAAATGAATAGAACTAAGCATTAACGCAAGTCATCGTTCATACAACACAAATCCGATATCCCTACCCGTAGAAGGGACTCTACTCACTCATGGAGAAAATAGAAAACAAAGATAACATAATCCTATACATGATATACTCTAAGGAATTCGATGCCTCGACCTTCCCTATCGTGTTACCGGTGTAAAGATTGATGCTTCTCTTCTTCTCCGATGCCTCGCGAGCCTTCTCAGATGTTTTTCCAGCCTTTCCTTGTCCTGTTCGTCGCCCCTTTGCCCTAGATCTATTCTGTTCCTTAAATCCGCTCGTTTGAAAGTTAGATCTAGGTTGTTGCGGATTACACGACCCGCTTGGGCACAGGTGTTACCCGGTCGTGCTGAGGCTCACCCGGTCATGTTGCTTCATAGTGCCTGATCGGGTGGACATCACCCGATCGCTTGGTTGAGCGGCCCGAGTCGTGTAAACTCTCGGGGCAAACTGGATGGATCAATGCCCGAGCGGGTATACTTCTTGCGCCCGATCGGGTAAGGCTACCCGATCTCGTTGCCTTTGTGCTCGGGTCGTGCTGGGTGTGCGGATAAAACCCCATAGGTTTTACCCGAGCGGGTGGATGAATAGTGCCCAACCGGGCACCCTAGTCTCCTTGAAATTTCTCTTTTCCGCTCGTTGCTCGGGTGTTCCTTTGGGTTCTGAAGCTCGATCTTGGCTCTGAGTAGATATTTCTTAAATTCAGGTGGTTTTGAACAGGAATCCTTCATTTTAAGCTCATTTAAGCCTTGTCGCCTAAAAACCTGAAAACCAACAAAACGGGTGTATGAACCACATAATGATATTGGAAATGTACTTCTCTATATAGGATACATGCGAATATGGTGCCAAAAATCTATCCTGATATTGATACACTTTCAGTGTTATCACTCACCATCTGCGGCACACTGAGCAGGTTCTTGTCCAACCTTGGTACTAGGAAAAACGTCCTTAATGATTTTAACTCCTTTCTTCGTGTTAACTTGAATGTTCCCTTTACCGGCAGTGGTTAAAACTTCTCCATTTCCAACCTTTATAGGTACTCTAAAGTACCTATCTAGAGTTGTGAAATACCCTTCGTGTTTTGTCATGTTATTTGTAGCACCACTGTCCACTAACCACACGTCGTCTTCAAATACTTCATGTGTCAAGTGTGCTGCCGTGAATAATGAATTTTCCTCCTTTTCTTCTTGCTGGTTTACATGTGCTTGATTTTGCGTGGGTCGTTTGTTCTTGCACTCTCTTGAAAAATGACCCAGTTTGCCACAAGTATAACATTCTTTCTTCCATTTGTTTTGTTTTTGATCTCCTTATGACTGCTTGTTTCTGAAGAAACATTGACTCTCCTGGTGATTGTCTTTCTTGCATATGATGCAATATTTTTTCCCTTTAAACTTGCTCTTTCCTTTTCCATATGACTTCTTACTGGACTCAGATATGTTGTTGATCTTAAGCCCTTTGAACTTTGCCTGGAATGCTCCCTCCAGACCACCACCGTGTCTATCTTCAAGTCTCGCCTCTTGAGACTGAAGAGAAATGACAAGTTCTCCCACCGTGAGTGTGGTGAGATCCTTTTTCTGCTCAATGACCCCAACGTATGGGTCAAAGCGCTCCTGTAGTGAGCACAGGATCTTTGACACCAGCGTGTCCTCCTTAATCTCGTCTCCAAACACCCTCATTTCATTCGCCAGTTCTATAACCTTATTAGCGAAATCCTTGATGCTTTCATTCTCACCCTGTCGTAGAGTGTAATAATTTGCCTTCAAACGTTGGAGCTTGATCATTGCTGTCTTGGGGTCCCCTTGAAACCTCTCCTTAAGGAGATCCCAAGCAGCTTTTGACGTCTCGCACACGGATAGATGTGCTGCGAAAATCTCATCCGACACCGCACTGAACAAGAGTTGCAATGCGGTCTGATCTCTTGCTTATGTTTCTTCCCATGTCTGCACCGCCTTCTGTAAATCCTCATCCATGGGAATAGCCCCCATAACAGGCTTCTCAGGTAGACCTTCTGTGACCACCTTCCACAGCTGCTTAGACCTAAGCAGTGCCTTCATTTTTATAAGCCAGAGGTTGTAGCTTTTTCCATCAAATATGGGTATTTGTGGTGTATTTTGCATCTTCTTTGTTTGTTGCTTGTGCTGAATATATTGTGCTGTCTCTTGTGCTTGAAATGGTGCTTTGTGCTAGTACCCCCTCTCGGCCTTTAGATCCGAAAGGCTCTGATACCAATTGTTGTTGAAATGCTCATGAAACTATGAATAAATTTCTCATGAGCCTATCTTCTTCCTCCTCTTAAGTTTGTGCAAACATAAAAAATAAAAATGGGATCTAGGTTGAAGAACTCTCGCATGTTTTGTGATCTCTCTAGTCTCTCTTGTGTTTGATGTATTTTGCTGAAAACTCTCTATTGTTTCTCTTGGATGTGATACGGTTCACACCTTTCAAAAGATAATATATTGCATACTTCAAAAGGTTGTTACTCTTGCCTATTACAGACAAGTTCTTACATATTGATAATGCCTATTATACCCAAAATAGATTGATTCTCTTAGCTATTGACTTACTGAAAAATCAGATGTTTTCTACCCTGTTTGCACATTACCGTTGCCCTGTTTTATGTTTTCTTGTCTGCTAATCCTTGTGCGTTTTTATGTCTTTTCATGTTTTTCTTCATGGACTTCTGGAAATGCTTGGGCCTTCCTTCACGGGCTTCACGGGCTGCTGGACTTGAGCTGAGACTTGGACAAATGACGCGGCCCACCCACCTGATACTTGTTTCTGCTTCCAGAGGCATCCTCTCCAGAAGCTTCCCCGTGCACCCGATTAACCCTCGTGTCTCCATGCCCGGCAGATCCTTCAGGGGGCAGTTTGGGAGGAGACCTTGTTCTCAACGTTAAATTTTATTAATATATATGTGATCTTGTGTAGTAATTGTCCTTTTTACTAGAAACTCATTACAATCACATGATCTTCTCGCCTCCTCTTTATAACATATGTCGTCTCCTCTCTATCAATATTTCATTAAAAACCCATTTGACCCATCTTTTATATAATCATTGTCTTTCGCTTCGCTCCACAGTTTTTTTTTTCTCGTTAAAGCTTTTTCTATGTAAAATGTGTTTTGTTTATTAAAGTTTTGTCAAGTTTTATTTATAATTGTTTATGAGTTTTGAATTTTGTTAGTATCTAATAATGTTGCAGAGAATTTGGTCTCACACCACCATGGATTATGGCAAACTCAAAATGGAAACAAAACACAAAAGATGAACAACAACGACAATTTTACAAGTTTGGATCCATTAGTTTGATGAATCCTTTGTCTCGGGAATATGCACAATTTATTCAATATCATTTGAGATACAAGAGATTAAACCTTTTATTCACAAATCTGGTTTTAAAGCATCTTTAATAGAGGAATTTCGATCTGATACCAGTGACAAAAATGTTTCTTCTTCTCTTTATATATCCCATGTATTTTTTACAACCATAACACAGATCTCAAACCACCCGAAGTATGTTTGAATGACTATTAATAGACTTCTTGATCTCTTTAATTTCGAGTTTGCCATTCATAATCAGTTTTGGTTATCATTGGTTAAATTCGTATAACATAATGCTTCTTATCCCTTTCCATGCCATTAATAATCATTTTACAACGTTCGATATGGTCAACAATCTCCACCTTGTTGTAATATGTATGCATTTGTGTTTAAAACACATATGTTCTTCTTCCATAAACACATGCAACACCTCTAATCAATAAGTTTTAGTAAACTCATAAGTATGTTGAACTTATTGAACTTAAAGCATATGTAGGATTCAAAATTGTATGTACCTTCAAGACCTTAGTCTGTCCTTGAGCAACCAAAGCTCTAACGAAATGTGGACGTACATCAATATCCTTCGTTTGCTCATTATGCACATTGTCTTTGACAAGGCTATTGCACTTTCAAAATCACTCAACACTTGGACTTGAGTTTGATTATAACCAGATCCATTCCTTAATGGATTCTGTTAGAGCCGTATATTTAGCCTCCGCTGTACAAAGATTTACAACACACTACAATGAAGACTTTCTGCTAACAATGTTCCAACAACCATGAAAACATAACAAAAAAACCGACATTCGTCAATCTAAATCTATAGCGTAATCTTAATCATTGACTTTAAACCTTGAGTTCCCGTAACATATTGAAGCACACTCTTAACAACATCCCAATGTTGTTTCTCTGATTTGTCCATAAATCTGTCGATTACACTAAGATGACGTCAAATATGTCTCAATCCAATTATTGCATGCATGATGTTTCCTAAAATATTGTCATGTGGTACAATCTCCTTAAAAAACTCATAGTGTTTGAAAAACACAAGTTGAAATGAGAACCTAATGGAGTATAAATTGGTTTTGCTTGATCCATCGCAAATGCTGTCACTATCTCCTTCAGATAGTCCTCATGAAACAATGTCACATTTTCTAATATTATGTCACTCTTTATATTCATTTTGAGGATCTACTATGTTGAACCAAGAGATCCTTCATATCAATTTTTGTCTTAATAACCCGTTTTACCTTACTTTATCCTCTGTAGCTATTAATATGTTGTCAATGTATAAATATCAAGTAGACTTAAGAACCATCTTCAAACCTTTGAAATACACAAATGTCATGTTTATTTCTCTCAAAGTTCTGAGTAACAATGAAAGAATCAAACATTTTGTTTCATTCCTTAAGTGATTGATTTAGACCATATAGTGATCTATATAATAGACAAACCAAATCTTATCTTTCTGGTTCTTCGAAACCTTCATGTTGTCTCATGAGAATCCTTTTTAACGTCAAATTGTTAACAAATTCTAATTAAGATGTTATCACAAATGAAAGAAGAGTTCTTATGGAGACATGTTTCACAATCGAGGTAAACATTTCATTGTAATTTATTCCTTATATTTGTAAAAATCTCTGTGCGACAAGTCTAGCCTTGTATTGTACCTAGGTTTTTCACAAGTCTAGCCTTGTATTGTACCTAGGTTTTTCACCCTTAGACACACCATGGTTTAGTTTCATATCTATTTTGATCCTATCCCCTTATTATTTGATGGCTCGAGACCAAATTTTCAGGTTTAATTATGTCTAAGAGAATTCATGTCTTTCTTCATTTTCTTTCTCCACTTCTTTCAATGTTTACTCGTACGAGCCTTTTTGTACGTTCTATGTTCATATGTTCATCAAACCTTGTAGTGGGCTTTAGCTATCTTCTCTTTCTTTCTCTAGCAAGTTGCTGATCGCTTAAATCTTTTTTCTGAAACTGATTCTACATCATCTGATATATCCTAAACTCCATCCTCGAATTTGTTTGTATCTACATTCCATTTCTTTCTATAACAAGAGTTTGAGAAAAATTCTGTAAGTTTTGTCTCAAAGTAGATGGTGCCATATTATTATTTTCTACTCCACCTCGGTTGTGTTTGTAGATGTGAACCATATTGAACATCACCTGGTTCTTCAATCCCATCAATTTCAGTTTCTTGTATTATGACTTAGTTTTTAGATCCTTGTACATATTCAACTCATCAAACATAAAATCCTTACTAATAAGCAATAATATAAAATCAATAGACGCTAGTCGGACAATAACCCGATGCCTAGAGCGTCTATGCCACTGGATGGAGTAGGCTATATATATATATATATATATATATATATAAAAAGAATAACACATGGATATATAATTACTATCAAAGATTACCCTTATTTAAATGATCATATATTTTTATTTTATTTTAACTAATTAATAATATCACAGTACAATTCATATAAAAAACATAAAATTATGAATTTATAAACGAACCCTAAAACTTTATTATTGTACAAAATTTGTCTATTTTTTGAAATAATATATTCAACATAAATGTACGCTTAAACATATTTAGATTGTCTAAATATACATTTAGACCATCAAATGACCGTCTAGGCTGCCTAAACCGCGTAATGACCTTCAAGCACCTAGAAAAAAAAGGGTTAAAAATATCGTGGTGCTTAATAGTTGATTTTCACCTAGGTGACGACCTATTAAACCACTACTAATGAGACACTTCTTATCCTCCAATAATTAGATCTTATTGACTTTAACATCACGAGGATATCAAATGAAGACAACTTTATTTACATTTGGTATTAGTTTCCCTAAATTTGTATGGACATATGACACACATCCAAAACACGTAATGTGATCATGTCTATTTTATCTTTATGAGCATTTCTCCTCAGAGACTTCTAGATTAATGGATGTAGATAGTAACTAATTTATTAAATAGACACTTGTTGATACAACTTTTACCCATTAAAAGGACTAGACTGAGACAACATATATTTAACATTTTTTTGTATTCAATTAATTCTCTCGATTATCCCAATTCTTTTTATGGTTATACACACATGTTTTTGCGTCTTTGGATACCATTCTTTAAACAAAATTCTTCAAATTTTTATTGCAATATTATAGTTCATTATTTATCCTCTAACACCTTGATCCTCTTATTTTTTTCTTTTTCAACGAGACATTTCCATTCGACAAATTTGCTAGATGTCTTATCTTTCTTTTTCAGAAAATAAATTCATCCCTTCCTTGACATATCATCCATCCATAAAGGATATGAAATACTAACATTTACTAAGGAAAATTGGTATTGATGGAGCACCACATAAATATGTGGGTACATAGTTTAGATGGTCCATTGATATATTTTTTCCTTTTACAAGCTTGCGTTGTGTGTTTTACCGAACACACACTTTTCATATAACTTCAATGTTCACGTATCAACTTCTTTGATATTGTCCTTGTTCACCAGTATCTCCAAGCCTTTATGGCTCATATGCTCTAGTCTAGAATGCCTTTTGTAAGAACATTGATTTACTTCCCCGATTTTAATGCTTCCTTTTAACAATATTTTTATGCTTGTTTTTCTTCACGTTATAGTCTTTTTTCAATTGATATTTCTTCATGTTATAGTCTTTTTTCAAGTGAAATTTCTTCCCATATTCCATTACTCAACCTTTGTGTTTGATTTAGACCTTGAACTCTTTTTCATTATTGTTCTCGTTGTTATTCTCATTTGTTCAGGCGTACCCCTTACGACCATGTTTGATGTTTAACTTAGCGTTTTTACTTATTGTAGCAGCCTTTACTTCTTCTACTGTGATTGAAGCTCTTAATTACTTTAATGTTTCTCTGAGTTTCTCGTATATCGATTGAAGAGAATTAATCAAGTAAACAATAGTCCATCCTTATTTGCAGATTTTGTATATCCGAGAGGATTGTCCGAAATACATTTAGATTATTTTTTCATCATGAATCCCAAAAATTCTCTACGTCAGATACATTCATACATTCGATTAGGTACTAGTTGTTCCGAATACAACTTCTAATGTAGATTCTAGATTCTGAAAGCCATTTTTGTTGGATTACTTTCTAAAGTATTTCATCTAAAATTCAAAAACTAATCGAATTCATGATCCCTTATACTTTTTCCCTTTCTTGCCCATTCAGAAAATTCCTTTGTTTCCAATAGACCATGTTCTTAAAAATTCATTTCGATATTTGGTTAAAACTGAAGCAACACTAGTAGTTTATGGTGTTTCTAAACCAATCTCTTTCTTCTCTCTCATTAGCATACAATCTCATTTTTGCATTAAACTTGTCAACATGAAGATTATGTAATTGTGACGCCATGTTTCGTTTCTCAAAACCTAAGCATGCAATGCTTGAACATCGTCAAGTACCAGATTTCTTGGCAAAAATCTTATGCGACTCCAACCTATTTGAGCTACAACTTTTTATGTTGCGATTGGACGAACTTTTCAGCAAGAAGATTCAAAATTTTAAATAGACTTTTATACCAATTGTAGTGAAATTGATCTCATACCAGTCACGAATTATGGAAAACTCAAAAGGAAAAGCATAACGCAAAAGATGAGAAACACATACAATTTTACAAACGCGGATTCATCGGTTTGATTAATGCCACGTCTCGAGAATATGATCAGTTTATTCACTATCATTTGATATAAAAGAGAATACACCTTTTGAGCACAAAAATCCATTTAAAAAATACCTTTAACAATTGAGGAATCCCAATTCTGATACAAAAAGAAAAGCAGTTCTTCTCCTCTTTATATCCCATGTATTTTTGCATCCATAATATACCATATCCAAAACCTCCTAAGTTTATTAAAAAAAACTAGTAAAAGATTTCTAATTGTTGAAATTTCAAGTTTTCCACTCATAAATAATACTGGTTATCCCTGGTTAATCCTTAAACCAAAATGCTTTTCATCCATTTCCACACTATTGGTTTACCGATCTCACAACACAAACAATATTTTACAATAATGTTACATTACTCGATAGGATCAACAAATGCATTATCTATACTTTGTAGCTTAGAATTTGAGAGCCTTAGGTTCAAGGTTATGGATGTTCTAAATGGGACATATAGAAAACATCTTGCACGAGAATGATATAGAGAAAAACTTGCCACTTAACATAGGCAAAGTTCTTTTATTAGAATGATGCTTGCTAAAACGTGTTAGCACTTTATCTATGTATGTTCTTTGACCTAGGCCAATCAGCTTCATCGATCTATCTCTATAGATCTTTGTACCCAGTATATAGGTAGTTTCACCTAAGTCCTTCATAGAAAAACAATTTCCTAACCAAGTCTTTACAGACTGCAAGGTAGGGATATCATTTCTTATGAGTAATATGTCATCTACATATAACACAAAAAAAACTATGGTGCTCCCACTAACCTTCTTATAGACACAAGGTTCATCTTCGTTTTTGATGAAACCAAACCCTTTGATTGCTTCATCAAAACGAAGATTCCAACTCTGAGAAGCTAGCTTCAATCTATAAATGGATTGCTATAGCTTGCAGACCTTATCAGCATTTTCTAGATCGACAAAACCTTCGGGTTATGACATGTACACATCCTCAAGAAGCGTTCGATTAAGGTTTCGTCATAGTCTATTCCATGAACTTGTTTAAACCTTTTGCTACCAAACGCCCTTTATAGGTATAAACATTACCATCCATGTCGGTTTTCTTTTTGAATATCCATTTAAAACCTATGGGTCTCGCCTCTTCTAGTAGATCAACCAAAGTCCATACTTTGGTTTGTATACATGGAGCCCAACTTGGATTTCATGGCCTCAAGTCATTTCTCAGAATCTGGGCTCGTTATGGCCCCTTGGTAGGTCGTAGGCTCATCATCTTCCATGAGCATTACATCACCATCTTGAGTCACCAGAAATCCATATCTCTATGGTGCACTATGTGATATTATAGACCTGCATACAATTTGTGTCTCATGAGCAGGTTCCACATCAGTTTGTGGTTCCGGTTTCTCAACTAATTGTGGTTTTCGGTTCCACACCTGCTAGTGGTGTCTGCTCAGTTTTCATCTCAATGTCAGCAGTATTCTCTTATGGTTCTTGAATTTCTTCAAGTTCTATAGTATTCCCACTAGTTATTCTAGAAAGACACTCTCTTTCTAGAAAAACACATGTTCGAGCAATAAACACTTTGTGCTCTAAGGGTTTGTAGAAATAGTATCCTTAGTTCTTTTAGAATACCCCACAAAAATACAGTTATCTGATTTAGGGTCGAGTTTGTTGGACGTCTGACGTTTAACATAAACCTCAATCCCCAAATCTTCATAAAAGACATACTAGAACGTTTCCTAGTCCATATCTCATATGGTATCTTTTGAGCTGACTTAGATGAAATACGGTTTAATATAAAAGCAGCCGTTTCCAATGCATATCCCCAAAATAAATGTAGAAGAACTGTTTGACTCATCATCGACCGAACCATGTTTAACAGAGTTTGATTTCTCCTTTCGAAACACCATTCCATTGTGGTGTAGCTGGTGGAGTGAGTTGTGAGACAATCCCACAATCTTTCAGATAGTCAATACATTCTTGGTTTAAATATTCACCTCCTCGATCTCATCGAAGTTTCTTGATATTCTTGCCAAGTTGGTTTTGTATTTCATTTATGAATTCTTTGAACTTTTCAAAAGATTCAGATTTGTGTTTCATCAAATACATATATCCATATCTACAAAAATCATCAGTAAAGGTAATAAAGTACAAGAAACCACCTCTAGCTTGTGTGTTTAATGGTCCACATACATTTGTATGTATGAGATGTAATACTTGCCTTTTCATTTTGTCTCTTAAAAGGGGCTTTCGTCATCTTGCCCATTAAACAAGATTCACATGTTTCAAACGATTCAAATCAAATGAATCCAATATTCCATCTTGATGGAGTTTAGAGATGCGGTTCTTGTTTATATGACCCAAGCGGTACTGCCTGAGATATGTCAGATTAGAATCATTAGTTCTAATCATTTTTAGTATTCACGTTATAGATAGGCATATCAAAGTTCAGAACATAAAAGTCATTCATCAAATCTGCAACACCATATATCATATCATTCAAATAAATAGAGCAACAATTGTCTTTTATTATAAATGAAAACCCTTTCTTTTCCAAACAAGAAATAAAAATAATATTCTTAGTAATGATAGGCACATAATAGCAACTCTAAAACAAGCCCAGTAAGCAAAGTCAATACATAAGTCCCTATAGCTAATTCAACAATATTTGCTCCATTTCCAACTCACAGGTCGACTTCGCATTTCTTCAACGATCTACTTCTTTTCAGTTCATGCACATTATTACAAATGTGAGAACGACAGTCGGTATCTAATACTCATGAAGTAGAAGTAGATAAGTTGACTTCTATAACATAAATACCAGAAGCAGAAGTCCCACTTCCCTTCTTGGTCTTTAGTTATTCCAAATACATTGAGCAGTTCCTCTTCCAATGACCAGTCTTACAACAGTGGATGCAGTCACCTTCCTTAGCCACCCTACCTTTAGGCTTTAAGGCTTTACCAGACTTGAACTTGGGCTTTTGACCCCTTTTGGTTTTGCCTTTGGCCTTACCCTTGTGATTTTGAACCATCAAAAAAATTTTGGGCTTGGCCTTCTTGATGTTTACATCAACATTTCTTAACATGTTCAGAAATTGTGCCAAAGATTTATCAAAATCGTTCATGTTATAGTTCATAATGAATTGATCATAAGATTCTGACAACGATTGTAGAATCAAGTCCGTGGCCAACTCTAGGCCAATCGAGAAACCCATTTTCTCAAGGCTCTCAATATATCCGATCATTTACATGAGGTTCTACAAATGTTCCCTCTCCCATAACACATCTAAATAAAGCCTTAGAGGTTTCAAACCTCTCTTGCCTAGCATGCTCTTGATACAACTCCTTAAGATGTTCGATCATATCGAAAGCTGCCATCTCCTCATGTTGCTTCTGAAGCTCAGAGTTCATGAGTGACAACACAAGGCACCTGGCCTCAAGAGAATCATCAAGGTGCTTCTTATAAGCATCCTTATCAACCCTTGGAGCATTTGCTGAATGCACTTCATGTAAGGGACCTTCAAGGACATACATTTTATTTTCTTGTTTGAGGACAATCCTCAAGTTCCTGTATCAATCTAGGAAATTTGTCACATTCAGCTTATCCTTCTCAAGGATTGATCGCAATGACAACACGTGTGTGTTTGATGCCATGGTCGCCTAAAACAAAGATACACAGAATATGAGAATCATTTAAACATGGACTTTATTAAATGATTCTCCCAATAAATTTTGCGAATAAATAGCCTCACTATTAATTCGAAAAGTAATATTCATAACTTTCTTAGTGGGCCAAGATCCATATTGCTCCTTGTTTACTTTGGTAAATCACCCTAGATTTGGTTATTTAGGTAGAAAACTCTTTGTCAATTACATCTCATGCAATTCTTGGATAGTTAGGTGAACAACCCTTGTTCCAATCATTTCATAAATAGCCACTCAACTTTATGCCTCTAAGTCTCAATATCATTGGTATCTTAGTTAAGTCGACCCAATCAATAAGTAATTGGATATCAGAATTATCCGATCTCGTCTTACTACGATTGATGTGGCAACTGACTTTAGCAAATCTACACACATCGATCTAAGTCTTGACGAGTGCTTATTCATTGGTAGGCATTTAACTTGACTTAATCACACGAGAGATTTTCACCGCAATCAAACATATTTCATAAAACATAAATTTAATCAGAAAAAGAACTAACATCTGGAGATATACTACCTTAGATCACATTATTTACGATGCAAGTGATAACCTTAAGTGTTAGCTAAGTACTTCCCAGGTAAAAGGGAACCAACTCATAAAAGCGCATAATTATATAACCTCTTGTCCTTAGTCAGAAATGACTTCACGAGCATTCATATATTCTGATTCACCGAGAATCGAAAGATATTGCATTGTATTCCGATTCACCGAAAATCGATAGATACTGCATTAGGGATTTAACAGTCGCTAACCTAGGTCGCCCCCTTATGGGGTGCGGGGTAGCGCCCCATCAGCAAACATTTTCTCAAAATTTTCACTGTCCCGAAAAACATCATTGAATATCAATTATATCGATTTTATATGAATTTCCATATTTCATACTTTCCCGATTCTTCATGCATATCACATATTCAATCTTATCGATTTTATGTGAATTTTCCATATTTCTTACTTTCTCGATTCTTCATGCATATCACAGATTCAATCATATTGATTTTATGTGTATTTTTCAAATTTCTTACTTTCCCGATTCTTCATGCATATCACATATTCAATCATATTTATTTTATGTGAATGTTCCATATTACTTACTTTCCCGATTTTCATGCATATCGCAGATTCACTTTTCATGTTTCTTACTTTTCGATTCTTCATGCATATAACATAATTCATCATATTGATTTTATGTGAATTTTCTATATTTCTTACTTTCCAGATTTTCATGCATATCACAGATTCACTTTCCATGTTTCTTACTTTCCTGATTTTTCATGCATATCATAGATTCAATCATATTGATTTTATGTGAATTTTCCATATTTCTTACTTTCCATATTTTCATGCATATCACAGATTCATTTTCCATGTTTCTTACTTTCCTGATTTTCATGCATATCACTGATTTAATCATATTGATTTTATGTGAATTTTCTATATTTCTTACTTTCCAGATTTGCATACATATCAACATGCATATCATAGATCTAGCACGAACCAATCATGCATATGATAGATCTATACGAAACAATCATGCATATGATATATCTAGCAAATCAACATGCATATCAAAGATTCAGTTATGCATAACTCAGTTTTACACGAAGTACACATGCATATCACGGATTTTTTCAAACAAATCACATACCTAGAATGAAAATCATACATATGCAAATGACAGGAAAGACAATCAGGGTCTCCGAAAACCAGGCTCTGATACCACTGTAGAGAAACCGAGAGGAAAACATGCAGCGGAAACATAGAGTTTTTCTCGGTTTTCCCTTCGGTGAGATCTGATTCGGAGACAGATCTGATTAGTATTTCTTAGCACATACATTGGTGTGTGCTAAATCTTGGATATGTGAGTCACGAGAAATAGCGAATCGCTCCTGCCTTTTTCCATATCCACACGAACGGAGGAGAACCGGACAAAGTCGAAAAACCTAGTTGTTAGACTAGGATTTCGGCCTCTAGATTATATTGGGCAAAGTGCTTTTGCTTTTTTTTTCTGTCTCATTGAGAACATAGCTTAAGCACTATATTTATATTAAAAAATGGTTTAACCCTAACTTAAAACCTTAATTAGGGTTTTTTCCAATTGATTCTAATGGGCCGATTAGGCCCAATTAAATTGAATTCACAATTCAATTAGAATTGGCCCTAATAACTCAAATTATTCTCAATCCTATTCATAATAGGATTGGCCCAATTATATGTCCAACTTCATTCGTCTTTGTGTGCGACCCAATATATTCTCATTGCGTTGATCACAAATAATGAGGGGTGTCTAGCGACACATCATTATTTCCTAAGCAATGAAAATGTATGTGACTCGAAATTACCAATCTCATGATTTATGTATTAATCCTTTTGTCCTTGATGTCTAGATTGAACATGAGTCATGGAACGTATCATACTCATCCAGTTCAATCTATGAGCTCGTGACATCACTCTTGTTATATGGCAGGGACAAATCCTTATCTAGATCAACCAACATCTTACTACATAATCAGATTGCATACCCAATCATTATCTTGTTCGTCCACCGATTTACGAGAGACGTTTGATAGTGTCAAATCATGCAATTACTCATGTTAAGATCTTTGATGATCTCAAGTCATAAGATTATATATCATAATCACTATGAGAGTTGTTATGATACTCATATGACAATCCATGTAGCAATCTCATGGCGATCGCCGAGTACATTGTTCTCTAACATGTACCTATGTGTTAAATTGATATCTCATATCAATTTACACATACTACTTTTAATGCAACATTGATATCTTTATTCTCAAAGATGTTTGACTAGGGATGTTTTAAGACTATCTTAAATTATATTTCTAAGGATATTATTTCATCTATTTAAATCCGCAAAAATTAAATGGAATGAAATAATAGAATGCCATTTTATAGAAAATGTCATGGTACATCAAAAATATTCAAATAAGAATCATCCAAATGATTAGTCTCTAGAGCATATTCAAACACTTAATTCTGATAAAAAAAAAAAGCAGTTTCTTCTTCTCCTCTTTATATCCCATGTATTGTTGCATCCATAACATACCTTATCCAAAACCGCCTAAGTTTATTACAAAAACTAGTCAAAGACTTCTAATTGTTCAAATTTCAAGTTTGCCACTCATAAACAATATTGGTTATCCCTTGTTTAATCCTTAAACCAGAATGCTTTTCATCCATTTCCATGCTATTGGTTTACCGATCTCACAAACAATCTTTTACAATAATGTTACATTACTCGATAGGATCCACAAATGCATTATCTATACTTTTGTAGCTTAGAATTTGAGAGCCTTAGGTTCAAGGATGTGGATGTTCTAAATGGTTCATATAGAAAACATCTTGCATGAGAATGATATATAACTAAATAAAAATAATTAAAATATAAAAATTATTAAAATATATTAATTACCTCCAAATATATTTATAGGTGTTGAAAGAGAAATTTATTTTATTTAATTATGTTCTATTATTAATTTCACATTTACCAATTCTTTAAGATATTAAAGCCCGATTATTTTTTTAGGATTTTTTTGCACGTGCTTCATCTACATTTAATGTAACATAAATCATATAAAAAATTTCAATAGAATTTTTTTCCAAGAATTTAATAATTTAAAACTATATTTTACCTTTTTTTGAATATTATAAAATTGAAATTTGATGTTAAAAACAAAATAAAAAATAAATATATAAATCTAACAAAAACAATTGAGAGATGGATGCAGTATAGGTTGCAGTATATAATAAAAGTGAAAGAAAGATGCAGTATAGGAGAAAAATCGGTAAAAAATTAGAGTCAGAACCATGATATTGTTAAAAATTAATTATTAATATGATATATATATAATTATATTAAAATATAAAACATATATATATATATATTATATATATTATGTATAATATTAGTATAACATATATAATACAATATATATATAATATTATAATATATACACATATACATATATTATGTAATACGTAAATATTGATAGAATAATATCTATATATAATAATAGGTAAATTAAGGTAAATATTTATATATATTATAAAGTATAAATATATACATACCTTTTTACCGTGAGGCTATGGAGAGAGATGAAATAAGAGGAATGGTAAACAAAGGAAATAGAGAAGATTAATGCTTTTGTATGTCCATCTTACAAGGAAAATGCCTATTTATAGGCAAAGATTCCTTAATATTTAATAATAAAAATTATATGGGCTATGGCCCATGACATTTACAATTTAACACTCCTCCTTAAATGTCTATTGTCTGCCTTGTTAAAACCTTATCATGGAAAAACTCTCTGGGATAAAAACCATTATGAAGGAAAAAGAGTACAGTTATAAAAAAAACTCCTCATCGATTTGTCAACCCTTTCTTTAATCATAAGTTTCGGAGGTGACGCATCCCGATATTTCGAATGTGTTTTCTCAATGTAGAAGTAGGGAGCACTTTTGTGAATAAATCGGTTACATTTTCGCATGATCGGATGTATTGAACATCAACTTCTTTCTTCTTCTCGAGCTCTTGTGTATACGTGAAAAATTTTGGAGGTATATGCTTTGTTCTATCACTTTTGATATATCCTTCCTTTGTTTGAGCAACGCAAGCGACATTATCTTCATATAGTATTGTTGGGTTGATATCAGTTGATAATCCACATGTCTCCTGTATGTGTTGAGTTAAAGCTCTGAGCCACACACATTCTCTACTCGCTTCATGAAGTGCTATGACTTCGGTATGATTTGAAGATGTTGCAACTAGTGTTTGTTTCTGTGAACGCCATGATATTGTTGTACCTCCAATTGTGAAAACATATCCTGTTTGTGATCTAGCTTTATGAGGATCTCATAAGTAACCTACATCTGCAAAACCGATTAATTCACGTTTGGAATCTCTAGTATAAAATAATCCTAAATCAATCGTTCCTTGTAAATATCGAAAGATATGTTTAATCCCTATCCAATGACAACTTGTAGGGGATGAGCTATATCGTTACAAGAGATTAGTAGCAAATGCTATATCAGGACGAGTGCAATTTCCTAGATATAAGAGAGCCCTTATTGCACTCATATATGGTACTTCTGGTCCAAGTATATCTTCAGTTTCTTCACAAGGACGAAATGGATCTTTTTCAACATTTAAAGATCTACATACCATTGGAGTGCTTAATGGATTTGCTTTATCCATGTTAAAGCCTTTTAATACTCTCTTTGTATAGTTCGATTGATGTACAAATATATCATTCTTTAGATGCTCTATCTGTAAACCAAGACAAAACTTTGTTTGTCCAAGGTCTTTCATTTCAAATTCCTTTTTCAAATATTTACGAGCATTTTCAATCTCTTTTGAGGTCCCAATTATATTTAGATCATCAACGTAAACAGATGTAATCACAAATCCACTTGTTGTTTTCTGAATAAAAACACAAGGAAAAATAAGGTTATTCCAAATCCCCTTTTTAATAGATATTCACTTAGACGATTATACCACATACGTCCAGATTGTTTCAGTCTATATAAAGATCGTTGCAATTTGATTGCACACATTTCTTTAGGTTTTGAGTTTGACGTTTTCGGCATTCTTAATCCTTCAGGGATTTTCATGTATATATCATTATCCAAAGATCCATATAGATATGCCGCAACCACATCCATAAGGTACATATCTAAGTTGTTGGATGCTGTTAAACTCATCAAATATCTAAATGTGATTGCATCCATAACAGGGGAATATGTTTTCTCATAATCAATTCCAGGTCTCTGGGAAAACCCTTGCGCGACAAGGCGTGCCTTATATCTCGTGACCTCATTTTTTTCATTTCTTTTTTGTACAGAAACCCATTTGCATCCAACCGGTTTGACACCATTTGGAGTTTGAACGATGGGTCCAAATACTTTTCTTTTATTTAATGAGTCTAATTCTATTTGCATAGCTTCTTTCCATTTGATCCAATCATGTCTCTTTTGACATTCTAACACTGACATTGGTTCTAGATCTTCACTATCATTTTCAATTTCTTTGGATACAGAGAAAGAGAATATTCCATCATTGTCATTTATTTCATCTCTTCTTATAATCTTTTCATCATAGATATAATTGATGGAAATTTCATTGTTTTCTGTATGTTCATGATTATTTTCATGATTTTCATTTTGAAGATCATCTTCCTCATTTGTTTCTTTTTGAATGTTCTCTATTATTTGAGAATCGTCATTATTATCAAACTTCTTTCTCTTTCGAGGAATATTATCTTTAGAACCAAGTGGTCTTCCGAGCTTTAAGCGTGTTGTAGACTCATTTGAAATTCTTTCACCCATATGCCCTTTTGGTATTTCTATACGAGTAGGTGCATTTGCAGCCGGTATATATGATTTTGTAACCCGAGCTGTATCATTGAACCCATCTGGAAGTCTATTCGCAATATTTTGCAAATGTATTATCTTTTGTACTTCCATATTACATTGTTTTGTAGGAGGATCAAGATATAACAATGATTGTGTTTTCCATGTTAACTCTCGTGAGGCTTGTTTTATTCCTCATGCTAACGGTGGGAATTCATTCTCATTAAAATGACAATCAGCAAAACGAGCTGTGAATACATCACCCGTTTCTGGTTCAAGATATCTAATGATAGATGGTGAATTATATCCAACATAAATTCCCAATCTGCATTGTGGGCCCATTTTTGTTCGTTGCGGTGGAGCAATTAGAACATATACATCACAACCAAATACTCGAAGATGAGATATATTTGGTTCTTGGCCATTTGATAATTGCAATGGAGAATATTTATGATAAGCACTTGGCCTTATTTGAATTAATGCAGCAGCATGTAAAATGGCATGCCCCCAAGCAGAAACGGGAAGTTTCGTTTTCATTAGCAATGGTCGAGCAATAAGTTGGAGACGTTTAATCAATGACTCTGCCATACCATTTTGTGTATGAACATGTGGTACGGGATGTTCAATCTCAATACCGATCGATGCACAATAGTCATTGAATGCTTGAGAAGTGAATTCACCAGCGTTATCAAGCCTCACCTTCTTAATAGGATGATCGGGGAATTGAGCTCGTAATTTTGTTATTTGAGCAATAAACCTCGCAAATGCAACATTGCGGGTTGATAATAAGCAAACGTGTGACCATCTGCTACAAGCATCGATCATTACCATAAAGTATCAAAATGATCCACTTGGTGGATGTATAGGTCCACATATATCCCCATGTAATCGTTCTAAAAACGATGGTGATTCATGTCCAACTTTGACAGATGATGGTCTTATTATTAATTTTCCTTGAGAACAAGCACTACATGCGATTTCATGAGATTGAAATATCTTCTCATGTTTTAATGAATGACCATTGGAATTTTGAATAATTTTTCGCATCATTATTGAACCAAGGTGACCCAATCGATCATGCCAAATCTTAAACATATCTTCATATCTTGGGTTTAATATGGCATATGTTTCCACCATTCTTATCTTTGTAAAATATAGTCGAGAGGATAAAGCTGGTAAAATTTCCACAATATGTTTCTTTTTAGAAACCATCGTCGTGATATAAAGATATTCACGATTTTCATCATTCATGGTCTCAACATGATAGCCATTTTGGCGAATATCTTTGAAACTTAATAAGTTTCTTTGGGATTGTGGAGAGAATAATGCATCTTGTATGATAAATTTTGTCCCTCCGGACATTATAAAATTTGCTTCTCCACATCCCTTAATTATTTTTGCATTTCCAGATATTGTATTGACACTGGATTCATGTATTCTCAACTTGGAGAAATATTTTCTATCTTTCAATATTGTATGTGTCGTAGCACAATAGGCTAGACATATGTCTCCATCATTGATGTTTGATCGTGACATATTTTGTATTAATTTGATCCGATAAAGATATAGATGAACCTGAAAACATGAAGCAAACTTTGCATATAATATATAACAATGTAACAAAATATTACAACAAAAGATAATCTAATAAAACTTTTAAAAACTAAAAAGCGAAAAGAAAAATACATTAAAACATAACAAGCTAAGTCTTAAAAACGAGATAATGATAACAAAGAAATCCATGTCGAAATCTCATTCTCTTTTCTCATCTTCATTATCAGGTTGATACATAAAGCCTGCAATGTCAAGGTGCATCCCACCCTTGTCGTTATCCAGGAGATCATCGAGATCATCTGAGACAAAATTCGTTTGAACATTTTTGTCTTTATCTGTCAGTGACTTCTGGTATAAATCAACAAAATGTCTTGGTGTTCGGCATACTTAGGACCAATGTCCATTCATACCACATCGATGACATATTGTATCTTTTCGCCTTTTAGTCACGTTTTCATTTTCATTCACTCGATAATCTTTCCTTTTATTTTCTCCATGACGGAAATTATTTGGTGGATTACTCCGACCTCTTCCTCTACCATATCCATTTCCACGACCGCGACCACGTCCACGGCCTCGACCACGACCACATACATATCCACGCCCACGGCCATGCCAGTGGTTATAATTTGATGAGGTCGCATTTGTTTCATTCCACATAATTTCATCCTGGAGATTATTTCAAACATTGCAGAATGATATTCATCGACGGATTTATAATCCTGGAATCTTAGATTCAACCAATCATTCTTTGCCTTTGGGAGTATCACATATTTTTGGTGATCAAATCGATCTTTAAGAGATTTCCACAAATCTGCGGGATCTTCTTTTGTTCGATACTCATTTTTTAATCCATCGGCAATATGATGACGTAAAAATATCATGGCTTTTGCCTTTTCCTCTTCTGAGGAATTATTATCTTTATCGATCGTGGCAATAATCTTTTTACCTTTTAGATGCTTTTTAGCATCAAATGCCCACGTCATATAATTTTTTCCAGAGGCATCTAGTGCTATGATTTTGAGATTCACCAAATTCGACATGAAGATCTGTTATCATTGAAGACAAAAAATAAACAAATATAAGTTATGACATTGAAAACAAAATTAAATAAATTATTATATAACAATTAAGGTGTTAGGTCTGTTTATATTTACAAATAATTTATTTTTAGATTTATTTAACCAATTCACAATTAAATAATGAAAAACATAATTTAAATAAATTATGGGGTGAAATTTTTTCATCCTCCACATAAATAAATAAAATAATTAACAAAAATAACATATAACAAAAAAATTAGTGGTTCGGTCATCCGTATAACAACAATAAGTTAAATAAATTAAGGGGTTTCATCCTCCACATAAAATAAAGTATGACGTAAAAAAAATTGGTGGCATAGCCATCCTTATAACAAAAACAAATAACAAATAAATATTCATAAATTATTAATATTATTGATTGGTGGCTGAGTGCGCAGAATGATATAGTATAATATATATTATGACCGGGATATATATTCCACGTGGTCTATATATAAATTTTTTACTTGAAAATCGAATCCAAATCAAAACCAAAATCGATTGGAAATCGATATCGTAAAAAAATGAAATTAAAAATAATACATGTAACGTATAATATTTTTCTTAGCTAATTAGAACGCTCGTGTTGATAACGTGTTAAAAATTAATTATTAATATGATATATCTAATTATATTAAAATATAAAACATATATATATTATGTATAATATCAGTATAACATATATAATGCAATATATATAATGTTATAATATATATACATATACATATATTATGTAATAAATACGTATGATAGAATATATACATATATTATGTAATAAATACGTAAATATTGATAGAATAATATGTATATATAGTAATAGGTAAATTAAGGTAAATATTTATATATATTATAAAGTATAAATATATACATACCTTCTTAGCGTGAGGCTATGGAGAGAGATGAAATAAGAGGGATGGTAAACAAAGGAAATAAAGAAAATTAATGCTTTTATATGTCCATCTTACAAGTTAAGGAAAATACCTATTTATAGGCAAAGATTCTTTAATATTTAATAATAAAAATTATATGGGATATGGCCCATGACATTTACAATTTAAGAGATATATATTTATATATTAAAAATAACAATAATATTATTTAATATTAATTTTAATATTTAAAAAAGTATTTTCAAAAATTGTTATTGGAGGCATATTCCCCATTGTAACAATGCTGAGTCCGTGTTGGATGTTCTTATAGATTTTATGATTATTTACAACAAAACAAACTCTTATTTTGTATTCTTTTGTCTAAATGCCATTGTAACAAAACTCTAATATCAACCATCCAATCCATTGAGATCACATGAAAATCAGCAGAAATTTTAAATTTTTTATAGTGTTGATATCAGAACATTGAAAAAAAAGATGTAATTGTTTAGGTTAAAGCTGGGCAAATAACAGATATTTGTGAATATCCGTATTTATATTTGTATTTAGTGAATATTTGTATTTATATTTATAAATTCGGATATTTGAAAATACGAATATTTGTCGGATATACGGATATCCGTCGAATATATGGATATCCGTATCTGAACCTAATTTTTTAACGTATAATATATATATATATATAATTTAATAAAAAAAATTCAAGAATCATCAATATAATTTAAAACTAAATTTAAATCATATAAAGATGCAAAGATATGTAATATAAATAAAACAAAATACCAAATTTTCACATTCATCTCCAGATTAGTTATTTAAATTTAGTTTCATCGATAATTCTAAAAATATCGTCAATTCACCTAAACAATGAAATAAATTGTTAGATTATGCACAAAAAAAATTGCAAGAAAGTTATATATTTAGTGATTTCGATTTTTTATATATTGTAATGTCTCTATGAAATTATCCAACTCATTTGGATTAGAACCAACCGTAAGTGTGAATTAAATATTCAACAATATTAGTTATTTTAAAGTATTCAATATTTTAGTCGTCCAATCACAAATATATTGCACATTTGTCTATATATATATATATATATATAATAAGTGTTTAAATATGATTAATAATGTTTTTATTTCCAATTTGATCATTAAAATGAATTTTGTTATATATGTGTCTATATATAAACTAAATTTTCTATTTAGTACTTACAGATACAAATAGTTCGGATAATTGAGTCTACTATTTGTATTTGTATTCGTCGAATCTCTGATTTCTAATATTTGTATTTGTATCCGCGGATATTTGAATTTTCGGTTCGAATACGAATCGAATACGAATATTTCGAATATTTTGCAGCCTAGTTTAGATGTTTACAATGGATTTGATAAATATTCTTTTAAGTAAATATGTTTAGTATGTAACTCTTATAATTGGTTAATGCATTTTTTGTTCCTTTGATACGAGATGTTGGAATTGACGTTGGTGGTGTAGAAACAGAAAAATTAATCATAACATTAATAAATATATATTTTTTTTCCTCAATTGGGATATCAAATCCCAAATGACTGTTATTAGGATATCACAAAACAATATCAAATTCTATTATTCTTTGATTAAGTAAATACAGCGTTTCTCGGGAATCTAAATGCAAGTTTATTTATATTACATGGAGTCTTTTATTCTGGAACTGTATAACCTGAAAAAAAGGAAAAAAATCACCAATTAAATTTAAATAAATAATGATATTAATCGAAGAAAAAATATATCTATAATACCTTAAAATATAGCTCTTGTGTATAAAATGAATAAATTACAAATGAAAATGGCGACTTTCTTATGAAAACTCTATCTACTTCTATCATTTGAATCTCTCAATATCTTGAACTAATAACCTATAATTATATATATATATATTCTTATAATCCGAATTCTTGTTAATATGACTATTTTCTGTATAAAATGAATAAATTACAAATGAAAATGGCGACTTTCTTATGAAAACTCTATCTACTTCTATCATTTGAATCTCTCAATATCTTGAACTAATAACCTATAAATATAATCCGAATTCTTGTTAATATGACTATTTTCTTAAGAAATATTTATTTTATAATATCTATTCACAAATTGAACTTAATCACATTTAGTGTTTATAAAAAAGGTGAAATGAACCAATATATATTCTTATATTTTTATAATCCGAGTTCCGATTAATTTGATTATTTTTTAAGAAGCATTTATTTTATAATATCTATGCACAAATTGAATTTTAATCACATTGGTTTTAAATGTTTATAAAAAAGTGAAATGAATCAATAAACAAGAAAAATTGCCAATGAAAATGTATCCTCTTAAATTTTAAATTTTATGCTCATTCGATTTCTTCATTGTTTGTCATAAAATATATAATTTTTTTCGAATCTTAGAAATCGATTCAACCATCAATTATTTTTTTTTATGTTAATCCAAAATAAAGCACTTTTAAATTCATGAAAACTTAAGCAAAACAAACATTTAAGACGAATTGAATGAGTTGAAAAAGTAGAAAGAAATAAGCGGAAACATAATTCGAAATAACAATTAAGTCAGTTTAGAAAAAAAGAAAGAGAACATACTTCCACATTGGGTGCCAGCTTCAAACTTCACACCACAAGTTCTTACAACAAAAACCACCTTCTCCATGCTAAAACGCTTCTCCAACTCCGGCGTCACGTTTCTGCAAACAGACTTTATATCCACGCTCTTCACAACGTTACAACATCCGCTCGAAGGCTGAACCTTCGGTCCCTCGGGCAACACGAACTGCATACACCTAGCGGCAAGACGAGGCATTGTCATATCAATTTTAGCTGAGGTCGAGAACACCACTGTTAGCCATATCATGGCCATCATTGCTATGGCTTTTGACATTGTTGTGTGTCTGCTCGCCATTTTTTCTAGTCACTCTCTTTTCTTTGAGGAAATGAACTTTTTTGTTTGCTTAGTGTGCATTATCTTTCAACTTCACAATTTATATATACGATGAAAACTTTGTATTGAATAAAATATATAAATGATCTTTTTGATTAAAAAGGAAAATATAAAATATCTATATTTACGTAATCGCCTTTTAGTAATAAACAATTTTTTGGAAAAATAATTAAATTTCCAAATTAATACTTTCGGTAAAAGTAACTTTCTCATAAATGAAAAAAAATATAAAGTGCCCTATATACAAATACTAAAACTTATTAAAATGTGCCCAATATACATGTACTAAAACATATTAATATTAGTATATACAAACTCTTACTAACATATATATGTACACATACAGCTTAGATATGATGCAAACTTGGTATTATAGGAATATATCTTACCGTTTTGATTAAAAAAGCAAAATATAAAAGAAATCTATATTTACACAATTATCCTTTTATTTATAAGCTTCTTTTTTAAAAAATAATTAAAAAGTCTACCCTATTTGTTTGAGTAGAATAATATTTGTCCAGTAATATTTAGATGGTAAATCAATTGTTCCATGTCTATCGCGATCACTGTTAAGTAAAAAAATAGTATAAGGAAACGAGTACCCTTTTCAGTATTTATCAAGTTATTCTTTTTATAAAGGAGTTTTGGAAGAATCGATTGGTGTTTTAGATCTACATTCAGACTTTTGTGTATATATTTTTAAATGGCACTATTGGATTATATAATAAATATATCATACTCGTGTTGCACACAGAATAATAAAAAATACGTTAATATATTTTTTTCAAACAAAACTACACCATTTAAAAATATTATATAATATTTAATGGGAAATTTTGTATCAAAATTGAAAAAAATTAATATTGATAACACATCTGAAAAAAACTAAAGAATAGATTATCAAGATTTTTTGGTAGAGTTTTAAAACTCCAAAGGACTTCCTGTTTAATTCAAACGCT
>CM071863.1:14778012-14795560 GCA_036759665.1 Gynandropsis gynandra
TGTTTTTGTATTACGACTTGAGTTTTTAGATCCTTGTACATATTCATCTCATCAAACACAACATCCTTACTAATAAGCAATAATATAAAATCAATAGGATCTAATCGGACAATGACCCAATGTACTATTCAACATAAATGTCTCATTTTCTGAAATAATATATTCAACATAAATGTACGCTTAAACATATTTAGATTATCTAAAAATATATTTAGACCATCAAATGGATTCCTAGGCCACCTAAACCGCTTAATGACTTTCGAGCACCTAGAAGAAATTGGTTAAAAAATATTATGGCGCTTAGTAGTTGATTTTCACCTAGGTAACCACCTATTAGACCACTACTAATGACACACTTCTTATCCTCCAATAATTAGATCTTATTGACTTTAACATCATGAGGATATCAAATGAGGATTCCTAGGCCACCTAAACCGCTTGTCTATGGTCAGCCCGCCGACCGTCCGTGTCCGTCTGTGTCCTTTACCCTTGAACTGCCTCGTCGAGCTGTCGTCTTGCCCAGCCTCCTTCGCCCAGCCGTCCGCCTCGCCCAGTCGCCGTCCGACGATTTCCGCCGATGTAAGGGTTTCTCTCTGTCTTGGCCTTGTGTGATTTCTCTCGGTCCTAAGTGATTCTGTGTCGTGTATTACTGATTGTGGTCGATTCCGGGTCATCACAGCCGCCGTCTATTCCATGTTCCATTTCCGTCGTTCATTGGTTTTATAGTTTATACAAATGCTTAAACACATATGCATATATTAAGTTATGTAGATTAGTTATTCGATGAAATGCCTAAATCAAATATACATATATTAAGTTATGTAGATTAGATGTTCGATGAAATACCTAAAACGCATATATACATATATTAAATTATAGTGGAGAAGTAGACGTAAAATTTAATGTGCTTATTTTGTTTTAAAACATATATTTATTTATATATTTTTTATAATTATTATTAAGTTATTTCGTTTAAAAACATAAATTAAAAAACATATATTAAGTATATGTGTTTTAAAATTAAAAACAAATATATTAAATTATATTATATTAAAATCAATTAATATTTAATTAGTAGTTAAAATTTTTAATATAAACCTTGAATTAAATGTTTATATAACATTTATATCGCGTCGCGTTGGAAGAGGCGGTAACACCAGAAACCTCTCAATATCTAAGGAAAGTGCTAATGGTCCACAACACCAAAGACAGTCGGATACGGTATTTTCAGATTTTATGAATATAAATTTCTTTTCGAATACTAGATCGACACAATATACGTCGTATCCCTTTTATCAGCAGATGACAATGCCGGTCGAGCCAATGATGCATCACGAGTCTCCGATGCATGAGGAACCAACGATGGAAGAGCTTTTTTCGATGAATGTGGAAAGACACAAACTTCCTCGTATAGATCAAGATTCTTCATCCAGCGCACTTTGTATAAACTAAATTTAAATTTAATTTTGTAACTAATTAATCAATCAAGTCGTAATTTATTTTCAATGTTGTTTTAATAGGTTTGGTATTAAACAACTTAATCGTCATATAACAAAGATGATAAAAGCTGATTATCATCGTCCATGTTATAACTCCACGCGAACCGATCCCGAAATAAACGAACGGTGGTGGAAAGCTTTCGTGGTACTTTTTTGTTAATATTCATTTCACTCTAAATTTAAATTTAAAATAATATTTCAATAAATAATTATTTCATTATTTTCAACAAAACTTTTATTGGGATCCTGCAACAACCGAACTAGTAAAGTTCGAATTTGAACGGGCTGCGGGAGTACGACTCAAATCTCTTGTAAGCGACTTGAAAAAAAAACCGGGAGAAAAATGCCAAACCTCTTTGGATGCTAGATAATGTCTGGGAACAGATGTGTGCCTATTGACATGATCCTATCGTTTAAGAAAGAAGCTGGTGCGCTAGTCGATCCCGTCGTTCCGATAAAGCGGGATATGGGATATGTGCGCATACTGCTAGTTCCCGCTCTTTCGCATAGGTTTACGAAGATTTGGTAAGATTTAAAATTTTTTAAAGTTTTAATATTAGTGAGATTTGCTTAATAGTTAAAACATAAATTTTAAATTTGTTTTAGGCGAAAGAGAAGGGGTGTGAACCGTCGTACGTGGAATTGTTGTAACGTACACACAAGAAGAAATCCGACGATTCGTGCCTAGATGTCAGGGCGAAACAAATTTACGATGATGTTCTGAACATGGTATCAGAACGAGTTTCCCAAATCCCTCCAAGAGAAGATGGGACGCAACTTACACTAACTCAAGAAGAATACACCGAGATGTATGTCGAGGTAAATTCATTATAATTTTACAATACATTTTTTATAATTAAAATTTAAATTAAAATTGAATATTTTTTGTAGCACGTAACACCGTACAAAGGTCGCTTATTTGGTCTTGGAGGAATGACATCAAAACATGCGAGTTCCTCCAAAGGCAAGGAAAAAGTCGCGACCGAGGAATTTCGAAACACAATCTTGAAGATGCAAGAAAAATTAGAACAAAAAAGTTCAGAGTTCAACGCTCTGCAAAGGGAAATTGAACGATCAAGAAGGGAACGTCAGCAGTGGCTTAGGATGATGAAGGAACACATGCCTAATATCAATTGGAATACGACCGAAAACAATGATAATGATGGCGACGATAATTCACAATTACCACCAAACTTGTAAATACATAATTTTATTAATGTATAAACACTAATTAATTAATTCCAATTTCAATTTTAAAATTTTATTTTTTTAAATTTTCGGACGACAGTGTTCCCGTCTGAAAATTTTAAATGGATTTCCAAACTCGGGGTCGGGTTTCGCGACCACTCACGAACTATGGAAAACTTGATCTCATACCACTCACGAACTATGGAAATTGATCTCATACCACTCACGAACTGTGGAAAACTCGAAAATAAAAGCCGTAATGCAGAAGATGAGAATTACATACAATTTTACAAATGCGGATTCATCAGTTTGATTAATGCTATGTCTTAGAAAGATGATCGATTTATTCACTATCATTTGATATAAAAGTGATTACACCTTTTGAGCACAAAACTTCTTTAAAAGTGCCTTTAATTGAGGAATCTCATTTTTGATACCAAGAAGAAAAAAAAAACATTCTTCTTCTCTCTTTATATCGCATGTATTGTTGCATCCATAACATACCATATCCGAAACCGCCTTAGGTGTATTATAAAAGCTAGTAGAAAACTTATAATTGTCCAAATTTCAAGTTTGCCACTCATAAACAATATTTGTTATCCTTGGTTTAATCCTTAAACCAGAATGATTCTCATCCATTTCCACGCTCTTGGTTTACCAATCTCACAACACACACAATCTTTTAAAATAATGTTACATTATTCGATAGGATCAACAAATGGATTATCTATTCTTTTTTAGCTTAGACCTTGAGAGCCTTAGGTTCAAGTTTGTGGATGTTCTAAATGATGCATATAGTAAATATTTTGAACGAGAACGATATATAACTAAATAAAACATAAATAAAATATAAAATGTATTAAAAATATATTAAGTACTCCCAAATATATTTACAAGTGTTGAAAATGCAATTTATTGTATTTAATCATATTCCATTATTAATTTCACAATTACCAATTCTTTCAATCATTATGATCCGATAATTTTTTTAGGATTTTTTTACACGTGCTCTACATTTAATGTAACATAAATCAATATATTTTTTTCAAAAATATATTTTACCTATGTTTTTTTTTAATATTATCAAATTGAAATTTAATGTTAAAAACGAAATTAAAAATAAATATATAAATCTGACAAAAAAAAAGAGATGGATGCAGTATAGGAAGCGATATATAATAAAAATGAGAGATGGATGCAGAATATGAGAAAAAGAATAACTAAAAAACTAGTGTAAAAACCATGATATATATTTATATATTAAAAATAACGATATTATTATTTCATATTAATTTTTATATTTTTTAAAATGGTTATTGGATGCATATGCCCCATTATAACAATGTTGGTACGTCTTGGATGTTCTTATAGATTTTATGATTACTTACAACAAATAAAAACTCTTCTTTCGTATATCTAATTGCCATTATAAAAAACTCTAATATCAACCATAAATTCCATTGAAATCATATGAAAATCAGTAGAAATTTTAAATTTGTTTAGTGTCGATATTAGAATGTTGAAAAAAAAATCATGGATTGTTTTGATAAATATTCTTTTAAATAATCATATTTAGTTTGTAACTTTTATAATTGCTTAATACATTTTTTTGTTCCTTTGATTGTGGGATGTTTGAATTGACGTTGGTGATGTAGAAAAAGAAAAATTATTCATAACATTAATAAGTATACATTTTTCCAATATCAATTCCCAAATTATCTATATTAAGATTTCAGAAATTATCTTTATTAGGATATCACAAAACCGCCACTATTATTCTATTATTTTTTGATTGAGTAAAATAAAATATTTTTCAAGAATCTAAATATGATTTTATTTATATTATATGGAGTCTTTTATTCTTTCATTTTATTCTCGGAACTGTATAACCTGAAAATTAAAAGAAAAAAACACCAATTAAATTAAACTAAATAATGATATTTAATGGAAGAAAAAAATAGATATGTACAAAAATACCTTAAATAATATAGCTTTTTTTTATAAAATGAATAAATCAAAAATAAAAATGATGACTTTCTCATGACTAACTCTATCTACTTCTATCATTTGAATCTCTCACTATATTGAACTAGTAATCTATCAATATATATATATATATAATCAATAACATAATATGTTTTTTAAATTTTAAATAAAATTTATATATCTTAAAGTTATTGTATATCCTTATATTCTTATAATCCAAATTCCGATTAATATGATTATTTTCTTAAAAGATATTTATTTTATAATATCTATTTACAAATTGAACTTAATCACATTGGTTCCAATGTTTATAAAAAAAGTGATATAAACCCATGTATATTCTAATATTCTTATAATCCAAATTCCGATTAATATGATTATTTTTTAAGAAATATTTATTTTATAATATAGATTCACAAGTTATTCATAAAATGAATTTAATCACATTGGTTTTAATTTTTATAAAAAAGTGAAATGAATCAATAAATTGAGAAAAAATACCAATAAAAATCCATTCAATCATCAATTACCCTATTAATTTTTATACTCATTCAATTTCTTCCTTTATATATAATTTCTCTCGAATAGTAGAAATCCATTCAATCATCATTTATCCTATTTTTTTATGTTAATCCAAAATAAAGCACTTTTAAATTCATGCAAACTTGAGCAAAAAAACAATAATTTAAAGATGAGTTGAATGAGTTGAAAATGTAGAAAGAAATAAGCGGAAATCACATAATTCGAAACGAAAATAACAATTAAGTCAGTTTAGAAAAAAGAAAGAGAACATACTTCCACATTTGGTGCCAGCTTCAATCTTAACACCACAAGCTCTTACAACAAAAACCGCCTTCTCCATGCTAACATGCCTCTCCATCTCCGGCGTAATGTTGTTGCACACAGAGTTTATATCCACGCTTTTCACAACGTTACAACATCTCATTGTAGGCTGAACCTGTGGTCCCTCGGGCAACATGAACGTCAAACACTTAGCAGTAAGATTAGGCATTGTCATATCAGTTTTAGCTGAGGTCGAGAACACCATCGTTAGGCATATCATGGCCATAATTGCTACGGCTTTTGACATTGTTGTGTGTTTGCTCGCCATTTTTTCTAGTCACTCTTTTTTCTTTAAGGAAATGAACTTTTTTGTTTGCTTAGTGTGAATTATCTTTCAACTTCACAACTTATATAGACGATGAAAACTTTGTATTGAATAAAATATGTAAATTCTCTTTTTGATTAAAAAGGAAAATATAAAATATCTATATTTACGTAATATCCTTTAGTAATAAACTATTTTTTTTGGAAAAATAATTAAATTTCCAAATTAATACTTTCGGTAAAAATAAATTTCTTATATATGAAAAAAAAATATACAAAGTGCCCTATATACAAATACTAAAACTTATTAAAATGTGCCCAATATACATGTACTAAAACATATTAATATTAGTATATACAAACTCTTACTAACATATATATGTACACATACAGCTTAGATATGATGCAAACTTAGTATTATAGGAATATATCTTACCATTTTGATAACAAAAGCAAAATATAAAAGAAATCTATATTTAAACAATTATCCTTTTATTTATAAGCTTCTTTTTTAAAAATAATTAAAAAGTCTACCCTATTTTATTGAGTAGAATAATATTTTTCCAGTAATATTTAGATGGTAAATCAATTGCTCCATGTCTATCGCGATCACTGTTAAGGAAAAAAATAGTATAAGGAAACGAGTACCCTTTTCAGTGTTTATCAAGTTACTATTTTTATAAAGGAGTTTTGGAAGAATCGATTGTTGTTTTAGATCTACATTCAGAATTTTGTGTATATATTTTTAAATTGCACTATTGGGATTATATAATAAATATATCATACTCGTGTTGCACACAGAATAATAAAAAATACGTTAATATTTTCTTTTAAACAAAACTACACCATTTAAAAATATTATATAATATATAAACGGAAATTTTGTATCAAAATTGAAAAAAAATAATATGATAACACATTCCGAAAAAACTAAAGAATAGATGACCAAGATTTTTTGGTAAAATTTTAAAACTCCAAAGGACTTTTCCGCTCTTCCAGATCTACCTGTACATTCTTATGTTTTTGTATTACGACTTGAGTTTTTAGATCCTTGTACATATTCATCTCATCAAACACAACATCCTTACTAATAAGCAGTAATATAAAATCAATAGGATCTAGTCGGACAATGACACAATGTACTATTCAACATAAATGTCTCATTTTCTGAAATAATATATTCAACATAAATGTACGCTTAGACATATTTAGATTATCTAAAAAAATATATTTAGACCATCGAATGGATTCCTAGGCCACCTAAACTGCTTAATGACTTTCGAGCACCTAGAAGAAATTGGTTAAAAAATATTATGGCGCTTAGTAGTTGATTTTCACCTAGGTGACCACCTATCAGACCACTACTAATGACACACTTCTTATCCTCCAATAATTAGATCTTATTGACTTTAACATCATGAGGATATCAAATGGGGATTCCTAGGCCACCTAAACCGCTTGTCCATGGTCAGCCCGCCGACCGTCCGTGTCCTTCGCCCTTGAACTGCCTCGTCGAGCTGCCGTCTTGCCCAGCCTCCTTCGCCCAGCCATCGCCTCGCCCAGCCGCCGTCCGAAGATTTCCGCCGATGTAAGGGTTTCTCTTGGTCTTGGCCTTGTATGATTTCTGTCGGTCCTAAGTGATTTCGTGTCGTGTATTACTGATTGTGGTCGATTCCGGGCCATCACAGCCGCCGTCGATTCCAGGTTCCATTTCCGCCGTTTATTGGTTTTATAGTTTATAGAAATGCTTAAAACACATATGCATATATTAAGTTATGTAGATTAGTTGTTCGATGAAATGCCTAAATCAAATATACATATATTAAGTTATGTTGATTAAATGTTCGATGAAATTCCTAAAACACACACATACATATATTAAATTATAGTGGAGAAGTAGATATAAAATTTAATGTGCTTATTTTGTTTAAAAACATATATTTATTTATATGTTTTTTATAATTATTACTAAGTTATTTCGTTTAAAAAACATAAATTAAAAAACATATATTAAGTTATATGTGTTTTAAAATTAAAAACAAATATATTAAATTATATTATATTAAAATTAATTAGTATTTAATTAGTAGTTAAAATTTTTAATATAAACCTTGAATTAAATGTTTATATAATAGTTATGTCGCGTCGCGTTGGAAGAGGCGGTAACACTAGAAACCGCTTAACATCTAAGGAAAGCGCTAATAATCCACAACACCAGAGACAATCGGATACGGTATTTTCAGATTTTATGAATATAAATTTCTTTTCGAATACTGGATCGACACAATATATGTCGTATCCCTTTTATCAGCAGATGCCAACGCCGGTCGAGCCAATTATGCATCACGAGCCTCCGATGCATGAGGAACCAACGACGGAAGAGCTTTTATCGATGAATGTGGAAAGACACAAACTTCCTCGTATAGATCAGGATTCTTCATCCGGCGCACTTTGGTATAAACTAAATTTCAATTTAATTTTGTAACTAATTAATCAATCAAGTCTTAATTTATTTTTAATTTTGTTTTAATAGGTTTGGTATTAAACACCTTAATCGTCATATAACAAAGACGATAAAAGCTGATTATGATCGTCCATGTTATAACTCCACGTGAACCGATCCCGAAATAAACGAACGGTGGTGGAAAGCTTTCGTGGTACGTTTTTGTTAATATTCATTTCACTCTAAATTTTAAATTTAAAATAATATTTCAATAAATAATTATTTCATTATTTTCAGAAAAACTTTTATTGGGATCCCGCAACAACCGAACTAGTAAAATTCGAATTTGAACGGGCTGCAGGTGTACGACTCAAATCTCTTGTAAGTGACTTGAAAAAAAAAACGGGAGAAAAATGGCAAGCCTCTTTGGATACTAGATAATGTCTGGGAACAGATGTGTGCCTATTGGGACGATCCTATCGTTAAAGAGAGAAGCCGGGGCGCTAGTCGATCCCGTCGTTCCGATAAAGCGGGATATGAGATATGTGCGCATACTGCTAGTTCCTGCTTTTTCGCATAGGTTTAAGAAGATTTGGTAAGATTTAAAATTTTTTAAAGTTTTAATATTAGTGACATTTGCTTTATAGTTAAAATATAAATTTTAAATTTGTTTTAGGCGAAAGAGAAGGGATGTGAACCGTCGTATGTGGAATTGTTGGAACGTACACACAAGAAGAAATCAGAGATTCGTGGGTAGATGTGAGGGCGAAACAAATTTACGACGATGTTCTGAACATGGTATCAGAACGAGTGTCCCAAATCCCTCCAAGAGAAGATGTGACACAACCTACTCTAACTCAAGAAGAATACAACGAGATGTATGTCGAGGTAAATTCATTATAATTTTACAATAAAAATTTTTTTGATAATTAAAATTTAAATTAAATTCTAATATTTTTTTGTAGCACGTAACACCGTACAAAGGTCGCTTATTTGGTCTTGGAGTAATGACATCAAAACATGCGAGTTCCTCCAAAGGCAAGGAAAAAGTCACGACTGAGTAATTTCGAAACACAATCTTGAAGATGCAAGAAAAGTTAGAACAACAAAGTTCAGAGTTCAACGCTCTGCAAAGAGAAGTTGAACGATCAAGAAGGGAACGTCAGCAGTGGTTTAGGATGATGAAGGAACACATGCTTAATATCAATTGGAATACGACCAAAAACAATGATAACGATGGCGACGATAATTCTCAATTACCACCAACTAGCTTATAAATACATAATTTTATAAATGTATAAATACTAATTAATTAATTCCAATTTCAATTTTAAATTTAAATTTTAAAATTTTATTGTTTTATTTTTTTAAATTTCCGGACGACAGTGTTCCCGTCCGAAAATTTTAGATGGATTTCCAAACTCGGGGTCGGGTTTCGCGACCACTCACGAACTATGGAAAACTTGATCTCATACCACTCACGAACTATGGAAATTGATCTCATACCACTTACGAACTATGGAAATTGATCTAAAAAATAAAAGCCGTAATGCAGAAGATGAGAATTACATACAATTTTACAAATGCGGATTCATCAGTTTGATTAATGTTATGTCTTAGGAAGATGATCAATTTATTCACTATCATTTGATATAAAAGTGATTACACCTTTTGAGCACAAAACTCCTTTAAAAGTACCTTTAATTGAGGAATCTCAATTCTGATACCAAGAAGAAAAAAAAAATTTCTTCTTCTCTCTTTATATCGCATGTATTGTTGCATCCATAACATACCATATCCGAAACCGCCTTAGGTGTATTATAAAAGCTAGTAGAAAACTTATAATTGTCCAAATTTCAAGTTTGCCACTCATAAACAATATTTGTTATCCTTGGTTTAATCCTTAAACCAAAATGCTTCTCATCCATTTCCACGCTCTTGTTTTACCAATCTCACAACACACACAATCTTTTAAAATAATGTTACATTACTCGATAGGATCAACAAATGGATTATCTATACTTTATTAGTTTAGACCTTGAGAGCCTTAGGTTCAAGTTTGTGGATGTTCTAAATGATGCATATAGTAAATATCTTGAACGAGAACGATATATAACTAAATAAAACATAACTAAAATATAAAATGTATTAAAAATATATTAAGTACTCCCAAATATATTTACAAGTGTTGAAAGAGCAATTTATTGTATTTAATAATATTCCATTATTAATTTCACAATTACCAATTCTTTCAGTCATTATGATCCGATAATTTTTTTTAGGATTTTTCTACACGTACTCCATCTACATTTAATGTAACATAAATCATATAAAAAATTTCCATATATTTTTTTTTCAAAAATATATTTTACCTATGTTTTTTTAATATTATCAAATTGAAATTTAATGTTAAAAACGAAATTAAAAATAAATATATAAATCTAACAAAAAAAAAGAGATGGATGCAGAATATGAGAAAAGAATAAATAAAAAACTAGAGTAAAAACCATGATATATATTTATATATTAAAAATAACGATATTATTATTTCATATTAATTTTTATATTTTTAAAAATGGTTATTGGATGCATATGCCCCATTATAACAATGTTGGTACGTCTTGGATGTTCTTATAGATTTTATGATTATTTACAACAAATAAAAACTCTTATTTCGTATATCTAATTGCCATTATAAAAAACTCTAATATCAACCATAAATTCCATTGAAATCATATGAAAATCAGTAGAAATTTTAAATTTGTTTAGTGTCGATATTAGAACGTTGAAAAAAAAATCATGAATTGTTTTGATAAATGTTCTTTTAAATAAATATGTTTAGTATGTAACTTTTATAATTGGTTAATACATTTTTTGTTCCTTTGATTGTGGGATGTTTGAATTGATGTTGGTGATGTAGAAAAAGAAAAATTATTTATAACATTAATAAGTATACATTTTTTCCAATTGAGATATTAATTCCCAAATTATCTATATTAAGATTTCAGAAATTATCTTTATTAGGATATCACAAAACCGCCGGTATAATTCTATTATTCTTTGATTGAATAAATAAAATATTTTTCAAGAATCTAAATACGAGTTTATTATATTATATGGAGTCTTTTATTCTTTATTTTATTCTCGGAACTGTATAACCTGAAAATCAAAGAAAAAAAAAACCAATTAAATTAAACTAAATAATGATATTTAATGGAAGAAAAAAATAGATCTGTACAATAATACCTTAAATAATATAGCTTTTTTTTATAAAATGAATAAATCACAAATAAAAATGATGACTTTCTCATGACTAACTCTATCTACTTCTATCATTTGAATCTCTCACTATCTTGAACTAGTAATCTATCAATATATATATATATATATAATCAATAACATAACATGTTTTTTAAATTTTAAATAAAATTTATATATCTGAAAATCATTGTATATCCTTATATTCTTATAATCCAAATTCCGATTAATATGATTATTTTCTTAAAAGATATTTATTTTATAATATCTATTTACAAATTGAACTTAATCACATTGGTTCCAATGTTTATAAAAAAAGTGATATGATCCCATGTATATTCTAATATTCTTATAATCCAAATTCCGATTAATATGACTATTTTTTAAGAAATATTTATTTTATAATATATATTCACAAGTTATTCATAAAATGAATTTAATCACATTGGTTTTAATTTTTATAAAAAAAATGAAATGAATCAATAAACAGAGAAAAAATACCAATAAAAAATCCATTCAATCATCAATTACCCTATTAATTTTTATACTCATTCAATTTCTTCCTTTATATATAATTTCTCTCGAATAGTAGAAATCCATTCAATCATCAATTATCCTCTTGAACGGGCTGCGGGAGTACGACTCAAATCTCTTGTAAGCGACTTGAAAAAAAAACCGGGAGAAAAATGGCAAACCTCTTTGGATGCTAGATAATATCTGGGAACAGATGTGTTCCTATTGGGACGATCCTATCGTTAAAGAGAGAAGCTGGCGTGCTAGTCGATCTCGTCGTTCCGATAAAACGGGATATGGGATATGTGCGCATACTGCTAGTTCCTGCTCTTTCGCATATGTTTACGAAGATTTGGTAAGATTAAAATTTTTTTAAAGTTTTAATATTAGTGACATTTGCTTAATAGTTAAAACATAAATTTTAAATTTGTTTTAGGCGAAAGAGAAGGGATGTGAACCGTCATATGTGGAATTGTTGGAACGTACACACAAGAAGAAATCCGACGATTCGTGGGTAGATGTCAGGGCGAAACAAATTTACGACGATGTTCTGAACAGTGTCCCAAATCCCTCCAAGAGAAGATGGGCCGCAACCTACTCTAACTCAAGAAGAATACAACGAGATGTATGTCGAGGTAAATTCATTATAATTTTACAATAAATTTTTTATTGATAATTAAAATTTAAATTAAATTCTAATATTTTTTTTGTAGCACGTAACACCGTACAAAGGTCGCTTATTTGGTCTTGGAGGAATGACATCAAAACTTGCGAGTTCCTCCAAAGGCAAGGAAAAAGTCGCGACCGAGGAGTTTCGAAAGACAATCTTGAAGATGCAAGAAAAATTAGAACAACAAAGTTCAGAGTTCAACGCTCTTTAAAGAGAAGTTGAACGATCAAGAAGGGAACTCCAGCAGTGGCTTAGGATGATGAAGGAACACATGTCCAATATCAATTGGAATACGACCGAAAACAATGATAACGATGGCGACGATAATTCTCAATTACCACCAACTAGCTTGTAAATATATAATTTTATTAATGTATAAACACTAATTAATTAATTTCAATTTTAAATTTAAATTTTAAAATTTTATTTTTTTACTTTTTAAAATTTCCGGACGACAGTGTTCCCGTCCGAAAATTTTAAATGGATTTCCAAACTTGGGGTCGGGTTTCGCGACGATTTCCGGACTACCATATCGTCCGAAATTGTAGACGGTTTGCGCACTAAATTTTTCGCATGTATTTGCGGACGGATATGTTTTGGTGTTGCTCGTTTGCATACAAATGAAGGTTTAGGGACGGATTAGACAGTGTGGATTTATTGAATTTCTTGTAGTGTTTTCAAATATACTCAATCGAAAAGAAATAGTCAACACATCCACAAAATACACCCAAAGTATATAAAAATAAAATCTTGTACCTTATTAAGAACAAACATTATGGACTTCTAGATCGTCGAAATTGATAGATTTTCCCACCACTTAGACTCAAGCTACCTTAGGTATACTCTTATGACCAAATCATAGCGGAGTATGTAGGTTTTGTTCTTTTTATCATCATTTTTTGTGTTTATTTTTGCATATGCATGCTTGAATATCCTTGTTCTTTTATCTTTTTTTACCTTTTTTTTATAAGACTAACCTTTTGCCCTTAACGTCGAAGTTGGATATCCACCTCACCACTTAGACCCGAGCCAATTCAATTGCACTTTTATCAAAGATTCTACATTTTTCAAGTACTTTATTGACAGCGGAGTGTATGAGTGTTGTTCCAATCTGTGCACTAAAAGCTTTTTCCAATATACTAGGTGCACCTAATTATTAGCGTAAATATACTCCTACTAACATATTTCTTAATCAATAAAGCACATTCTTACCATTTTCTTTTTAAATTAAAGCTCCCACACACCAAGTGATTTTCTGAAATTCACAAAATGGTTCATGTCTAGAGGTTTGGTAAAAATAGCAGCCAATTGTCGTTCTGTAGGCACATATTCAATTTGTAATTGTTTTTTCTCGACAAGCTCTCTAAGAAAATGATGTTTAACGTCAATGTGATTTGTTCTAGACTGTTGTACTGGATTTTTTAAAATGTTTATCACACTTGTATTATCACAATAAGCAATAAAAGATTTAGAATCCTTACCATAGTTCGACAACATTTGGTTCATCCAAATGAGTTTTGTGCTACATCTTACTAATGCAATATATTCTGCTTTTACCGTGGATAGGGATGTAGAGTTTTGTTTCTTACTCACATTGCCCTAGCCATTCCCTTATTGATGACTTCCTTTGTCTTTGACATCCTGGGCATACCTTGAATCAACTCAGAATTAGAAAATTTAATACAGTTCGATAACTAACATGTCCTAAACGTTGATACCAAAGGTGAATAGGATCTTGTGTAGAATGATAACACTTCACTTCTTCTGGCCAAATGTAGCAGTTGTTAGATGCTTTTTTTCGAATAAGAACATTCTTATCATCCTCGTTTGTGACAACACACTTCTCATGTGAGAAAGAGATATGTAACCCTTGATCACATAGCTGACTAATACTGATCCAATTTGCTTGAATTCTTTGTGCAAAATACACATTAGTTAGCTTTGGTTGTCCAATTGCTATAATGTCACCTTTCCTTGTATGCTTCCTTTATGTCCGTCACCGAAGGTTATTCATCTTTGAAACTTTCTTTAAAGTTTGATAACAAGCTAAGATTACCTGTCATATGTCTTGAACGACCATTATTAAAGTACCACATAGAATCTTGCTCATTTTGTATTGAGGTGAATGCAAAATTGCAATTAAGATCCGATTTCTTTACCCAAAATTGTTTATTCGTAGGCTTCCTTAATGTCATATATCTTTCACCCTTTTTAACCCATATTTGTCTAACGTAAGGTATTGACCAAAAAAGAAAATTACCTTGGTGTTGCTGTGACTTACCTTGAGACCGTCGTGATCGATGTTGATTCCATCCTCGTGACTTTCCTTGAGACCGTCGTCATTGAAATTGATTCCATCTTCTTCTTGTTGTCCTTTCTTTTTGTTGAATGTTCTTCGAGGTTTCCAGTCATAATAAGTCATTTGATAGCATTTGATTCGAATATGACCCTTCCTCCCGCAGTAGTAACATCTTTTCTACTCTATTTGTTGATATTTAGGTCTCACATGTGTTGGAGGTATACTTCGTGATATCGGAGGTGTTTTTTTGTCTTCGACAGGACTTCACTTTTAACAAATTTTCCTTCATTACCTGAGCTTTCTCCTTTATAACTAAGTCCATAATGGTTTGAATCTATTTTTCCTAATGTTAAAAGATAGTCCAGCTTCTCTGTTCCATTTGATAACATCTTTAATTTCTTCTTCGTTTCTTCTAGTTGACTCGAGATTTGATTTACTTCATCCTCCTTCTTCATGAGTTGTTCCATGACAACTTTTAATTGTGACTCAACGATATTCTTCTCTTTGAGAATCTTTAAATTTAGTTGACCCATTTTATCACATTTCTCGAATAGTTCTTTCATGGTCATCTCGTCATCATCACTTTCTTCATTCGATTGTTCATCTTCACTTGCTATCACACCGTAGAATGTAACATAACTAGCCATGTTACCTTCTTCACTTTCTTCCTCCGAATTAGTTGAATCTTCTTGATTAAGAATAGACTTGTTTGTCTTTTTCACATCATGGCACTCATTCCTCGTGTGTTCAAAACCTTGACAATTGAAGCTTTTTGTTGCATTCTAAGCTTTCAAGGTTGCTTCTCGTTTTTTTTACACTCGGGCAATCGTTCTTATTATGATTGTATCCCCTACACTCATGACATTGAACATTAGATTTACTTTCCTTCTCTGGGTATGCCTTGCGTGTCTTGGGGTATCCTCCTAGCTTTCTTTTTAAGAATCTGCTAAACTTTTTCGCTAACATGGATATGTCTCGTACAAGTCCGTTATCCTCGGTCATATTTTCTTCAACTTTGAGAGCTATACCTTGAGATGAATTTTTGCTACGTGATCCTTGTTCCAGCTGCAGCTCCATTTCATAAGCGGACAACATTCCCACGATTTCCTTGAAGCTTGTTGTGTCGGTATTGAGTGACATGTTCATCGCTGCCTTTTGTGCCAAAAACTTCTTAGGAAACATCGAAAGAATTTCTTGTCAAACTTCTTGTCTTCATAAGGTTGACCAAGAACATGTGCTTCATTGGCCAAAGCATTTAGTCTTCCACTAAACTCTTTCACGTTTTCATTCTCTCCCATTTCAGTTTTTTCAAATTGATGTTCGAGAATATCCAATCTTGTTCTCTTCACACTTGGAGTTTCTTCATGAATTGTTTTAAGTGTGTCTCAAGAAGCTTTAGCTGATTCGCAACCTTATATTTATTTAAATTCATCCATGTCCACTGAGGCGAATATTGCAGCTAATGCCTTTGCATTGTATTTGAATGATCTCTTCTCGACCAATGTCCAATGGTCAAGCGGTTTCTCTTTTTCATTGCCTTTGTCGTCGATCACCATTGGAGGATTCTAACCATACCTCACAGCCCCCCCCCCCATTCATCTTCGTTTATGTCGCGAATGTTAGCTCTCATCTTAACCATCCAATACCCATAATTTGAGGAGTTGAGTATTACAGGCTTGTAATACAAGTATAGATCCCGTGAACATTCCATCTCACTCTTTAACTGGATCTCAAACGAGTATTAACTTTTTAATTCATTTCCAGGTCTTATACCAATTGAAAAAACTAAAGAGTAGATGGTTAAGATTTTTTGGTGGAGTTTTAAAAGTCCAAAAGACTTCCTGTTTAATTCAAGCGGTCTTCGAGGTCTACCTAAATACAGACTCCGACTCCCCCTAGACTCTATCTACCTTGAATCCATATTCCAACCCCAAACGTCACACACCCCATATATGACTGCCTAAGACTATTCTCACAATAGCCTTAGGTTACAGAATGACTCTACGAATCACTCTCCCATAAACCTCTAGATACAATATCTAATATTTGCGTAAAATACACTCAAAAACTAAAAGAAACACTATTTCGGTTTCTCCGTTTAAGCTCCACTTCTCTTTAGACTTTTAGACACACTATTTTCTGAGGGAAAGTCTTAATTTCGTTCATAGGACCAACACTCTTTATATAGAGGTCTTCTTGATGTGTTTGTTGCTAACAAATCTCCATAATTCATGCTCCTTTATTTTCTTCAACAAATCTTCGTGTTTTTAGCTCCCTTTTCCCCAATTTTTTAGCCTTGGATTTGTTTATTTTTTACCTATTCAAACATGAAAATTCAACACACCATTTAAGATTAAAATACTTTAAAAACATCAATATACAGATAATTTTATTAATTATATGTATATATTGATCTTTCTCATATTTAAAATATAAAATTTTTGTATATATCAGAGTGAAATGTGAAATATAACAAATTAACTATGTATGTGGACCTATTCGAGAGATAGAAATTATCGTGTTGGATGATATGCGTTATATCGAGTTATAAAACCTAGACTAACGCTTCCGCAAGAATACGGATC
>CM071863.1:14822253-14836880 GCA_036759665.1 Gynandropsis gynandra
TATGGTACGTATTTCCGTGAAGATGGTTTTTTAGGCTGAAATCTGCTTGCACCGCAAAACTTGCATTCCAACAAGTCTTTATCATTTCCCTAAAACAACATGCAACTGTTTCTACAAACATCAAATTTCTCATGTGGCATTCCCAAGTCTTATAACACATTCTTTGTTTCGTAGTATGTCTCGGGAGCTCGGTTATTTTCCGGTAAATATTCCCGCATTGTTTTACAAAATGAATCCATGCAATTTTCAGCCATATTGTAGTCTGTTTTAATACTCATCAATCTCGAAGATAAAGATAAACGAGACTGACCTTCACGATAACCTTCATATATAGGTTGTTTCGCCGAATGGTTTAGGTTAAAGAATCGACGTGCATCGATGTTCGGCATCTCTTCATGCGTTTGTTCATTAACAACATCAGGAAAAGTATCTGACACCATTTCAACATATGGATTGGTCGTTGATGCTTCATAAATAACTTCTTCATTTCGTTCTACTTGTACATCTTGCACACTATCTCTAACACCGCAATCTTCGCCGTGAAAAAACCAAATTTCGTAATTATCAACGAAACCCACCTTATTCAGATGTTTGCATATTTCGATTTGAAGACGACGACATTTTTTCGAAAATGTTTTTGTTATTGATGGTTTGATGCACTCTTTGGTAAGATCTAAATAGTTTATGTTCCAACGGACATCCGTTGCAAATTGCAACGGATAGCCGTTGCAGGTTCACGTGAAATTATTTAAACCGGTGCCCTCGAAATTCACAAAATCAACGGTTATTTGTTGCGATTTTTAACGAGCATCCATTACAAATTGCAACGGACGACCGTTTCCATGTTTTCTAAAGGACATTCCAACGGAAGCTGCCAACGGATGGTTTCTGTTGCCATCCGTTAAAATTTGCGACGGACTTCCAACGGACTCTCTAACGGAGGATATCTGTTACAAATCCGTTGCAAATTGTAACGGATTTGTAACGGATTTCGGCCCGTTGCAATATCCTCACATCCGTTGCAATCCGTTGGTTCTCCTTTCCAACGGATGGATCCGTTGCCCCGCCGTTGGAAATAACGCATTTTTTTGTAGTGCATGTTCTTACAAGTTTTTATGCGTAATTGATTTATTTAAGAGCTAAAGGACGTACACGAGACAAAGTGCTAACATCGAGGATCATCATGGAACAAATGGGACAAGAATCGGCGAGGAACAAGCTTAGCCTACGCGGGGTACACTCTTGCCTGCGTGGGGCATTTTGTTCGACATTTTCTCCAGCAACTTGAGCACGGGTCGGGCAAGCCAACAGCACGGTCGGGGCATCAGCCCGAGCGGGGCACATCCCGGCCCGACCGGGGCACACCCTAGCCCGTGCGGGGAGACCTTGTTTTCATCGCGACGTCGCGCACCGTGCCAGGGCGGGGCACACACTCAGCCCCCGCGGGTCACGTGTGTCACCTGCAACACCAGATAAGTTAATTTTTCTTAAAACGAAAAGGAACTTGTTAGGGACTAATACAAAAAGGAAAACGACATTAGAGAAGAGGAATAAGTTATATTTTGCTGGAGAAAGTAATGGAAACGTTGCCCAACTTAATCAAGAATGGAAAGCTCATGAAAAGGCAAAATCGGTGGCTGCTGCAACAAAAGGAAAACAACTGAACGGCCAGAAGGAAAAAGAAGGAGAAAAGAAAAGAAAAGAAGAATGAAAAGGAAGAACGTGAGCTAGGGGTCGAAAGAGCTTCAGTTAGAGAGTTAGTTTGGAGTTGGGAGTCTATCGAAAAGAGACAGGATCGAAGGAGGAGATTCTTGCGAAGGAGACGTACAAGGAGCATTGGAGATCAATTCAAGACTTCGGTTTCGTTTGGTTTTCATGTTCCTTTGACTTTCTACTTCAATTATGTTGTTTGCTTTTGAAAGCATGAGCGAGTAGTTTGTTTTGTTCTAGGAGAAAGGATTAACCCATGGCTATCCCGAAACAACTTTGATTTATCTTTGAATGCATCTTCCCTTTTTTTGTTTATCTATTCTTTATCTGAGTGCTTAATTGACTTGTGTGTGCAATGTCCACCTAGATGCATGTTTTAGGAACTTAGGAGAAGGACCAAAAGGAGAATTCTAATTCTGGATAATCAGGTTTAGAGCAATCGAGGTTAGGCCACGAAAGTAGGGTAGCAGCGGTTGAGGGTAAAACGAATGAATCATAGATCTTATGGGTTTAGTTCAAGGTGTCAGCCACGAAAGTAGGGAATAACTTGACTAGATCACGTGTCTATGTCTTGATCATATTAGGATTGTCTGCCTTAGATAACTTTATTGGGATTGCATGATAGATAGGTTGATTGTTGGTTTCGGTAGTCTTGTGATGAAACCGGATTCCTAGAACGTTTGTCTCATTGTTAGGAACTCGTTTGTTTATTTGTTTTTAGTATTTCATTCCCAAATTCCATATTCGTTCATTGCAAGCTTGACTCACAGTTTGAGTTTAGGTTGTGTTGCGTAGTCCCTGTGGGATTGACACTTAAAGCACTACACACTTGTCGTGCACTTGCGGGTAGTTAAGGTTAAATATTTGTTTAACTTTGATAAGACATCAAGTTTTTGCGCTGTTTCCGGGGACTATTGTCAACACGTCTTAGATTCGAACCTAGAGTATTTCTTGTTTTGTTTTTTGTTTTTCTTTTCTTTTCTTTCGTTTCTTTCTACCTAATTCCGTTCGTTTGTCCTTTGTTCGTTTATGACCAGATCTCAAGGTACTTGTAGTCTACTCCAAATCAACCCCGAGATCGTGCGCACTTGCGAACAACTGAGAAAGGGCAAGAAAGAAGGTAACACAGAGCTGTCAAATCAACGAGATATGGATAATCAGAACGGCCATGACCAACTTCAATTACCTCTCGGTAATTTGGGGCACATGCGGCAACAGCAACTCGCGCCTCAACCGCGAGAACCACTGGCTCCTCCACCGCGTCGCCTCAGAGATTATGTGGTGCCGAACATGAACAACGTGCAAACAGCCATAAGGATGCATGCTGTTGCGAGAGAACAAATTGAGATTAAGCCGGCGATTATCAACATGCATTATCAGAAGCAATTCATGGGTGGAAATCATGAGGATCCCCAGCAGCACCTCAAAGACTTCCTTGAGCTTTCTGGTACATTCAACATACACGGAGTCTCAGAGGACGCGATCTTACTGCGTCTCTTCCCCTTATCAATTGGGGGACGAGCAAAAACATGGCTGCAATCGCTTCCCGCTGGTTCGATCATGACTTGGGATCAGCTCTGCACATTGTTCTTATCACGCTTCTTTCCTCCGAGCAAGACATTTCAGATGATGAGGGAAATCACAACGTTTAGATGCAGAGATGGAGAAACTTTGTTTGAAGCGTGGGGCAGATTCAAGGATCTTCTACAGATGTGTCCACATCATGGTCTCGAGAAAGTGTACGTTATCAAAACCTTTTACAACGGAATCTCATATGAACACCGAACGACGTTGGATAACGCTGCTAGAGGATCATTTATGGATCTGAGCGTCGAGGAGGCATACGAGCTGATCGATAACCTCGCCATGAACCACACTATGTGGTCTATGAATATATTGAATTTGCAATTAGATTTCAGATTAGCCAAGACGTCAATATGTACAAGTGTTTAAAGGATATAATCCTAATTACAAGAGAGAAATTACAGATATGCCCTTAGTACAATAATATACTTATATCCTTCATACGCCCCCGCAAGATGAATCACCCGAGGTGATTCCAATCTTGGAACATAACTCATGAAATGGTAACCGTGGTAGAGGTTTGGTGAGGATGTCGGCGAGCTGATCTTTGGAGTGCACATGAGAGACTCTAAGTGTACCCGCTTCAACTTGTCCACGAACAAAGAAGTAATCAAGTGCAAGATGCTTCATACGAGAGTGGAACACCGGATTGGCGCTGAGATAAGTAGCTCCAATATTATCACAAAAGATAGTTGGTGCCGACGTGAGAGTAATACCAAGTTCCATGAGAAGATTGCCAAGCCAACAAATTTCGGCCGAGGTGTTGGCAACTGACCGATATTCCGCTTCGGTGGAGGATCGTGAGTGGCCATTCTGTTTCTTGGAGGACCATGATATTGGATGCTTGCCAAGGTGTGAGAGCAAGGTATTGGAGGCTGCCAATCACTTGTCGAAATTCAGTTGGATCGGAAAGAGGTGAGCCCGAGGAAATGGTGAGCCGTGAGGTTGAAGGCATCGGTGTAGAGATAGGCTTTGCTTCGTTCATGTTCGTCTGAATGAGAAGATCTGTGATATACTTCCGTTGCGACAAGTGGAGACCCTTTGATGTCCTCGTTGCTTCAATTCCTAAAAAGAATGTGAGAGCACCGAGGTCTTTGATGGAGAACCGAGACGCCAACAAGTGAATGAAGTTCTGAATGTGAGTGGAAGAAGAGCCCGTGATGATCATATCATCAACATAAATGAGAACATACAGCTTCATGGTTGACGTGTTGAGGACAAAGAGTGAGGCGTCCGCTAGAGAGTTCTTGAAACCACTGGCAAGCAAAAAATGACGTAGTTCAGAGTACCATGAACGAGGTGCTAGCTTGAGACCATAGATGGCTTTCCGGAGTTTGCAAACGTGAAGAGGATGATCCTTGTCAATAAATCTAGGGGGTTGTTCCATGAATACATCTTCGGTGAGTTTGCCTTGAAGGAAGGCATTGTTGACGTCAAGTTGATTTATGGGCCAGCTGTTTGAGACCGCTAAACTAAGCACAGTGCAGATGGTTGCTGGCTTGATGACGGGACTGAAAGTCTCGTGAAAATCCACCCCCGGACGTTGATGAAAACCTTTAGCAACCAAGCGAGCCTTGTAACGATCAATTGAACCGTTGGGTTTGCGTTTGAGACGGAAAACCCATTTGCATCCAACAACGTTGCTTGCGGTTTAAAGAGATACAAGGTCCCATGTCTCATTCCGTAGAAGTGCATTGAATTCATCACTCATGGCTTGTCTCCAATTGATGTTACGGAGAGCTTGTGTTGCGGTTGTAGGTTCGGTGTCGTCAAGAGAACCTGTACACAAATTGGCAAACGGAGGATTAGTTCTAATGACATTAGCTTTGCTGGGGGTGACCATTGGATGCACATTGCGACGGGTCGATTCAGCAACTGGAGGAGCACGGGTCGTGTCCAAAGTCACAGGCGCCCGATCGGGTGCTAGTGTCTGCACGGTCGGGTCGCTAAATGCAACTTTTACCCCCGTAGGGTGTACACGAGTCGGGCGGTAGGTTGCCCGGCTAGTGGCTGCACGTTGGGGTCGATAAATGTAACTTTTACCCCCGTAGGGTGTACACGAGTCGGGCGGTCAGGTTGCCCGTGCGGGCCCTCATCTAGACCATCTGCCCGATCGGGCGCACGCAACCGCCCGGTCGGGTAGTTAATTTGAGGAATTCCCCCCGTAGGTATTGCCCGAGTCGGGCGATGAGGTCGCGCGACTGGGTCGCCTAAAGATGGCTCTGCTCGATCAGGTAAAGTGTGCTGCCCGATCGGGTGTGTTCCCTGCCTGGTGTCCGTGTCACTCTCAACATTGATCGGTGAAGTATCTAGTCTTGGGGGCAGCGGTGGAGGAGATGGAGCGTGTGACAAGGTAAAGGGTTGGATGGGTGAAAACGAAGGACCATTGGTGGAAGGGGAGGGAACGGGTATGTTAGGATGGATGACGTATTAGGAGAGGTTAGCAAAGGGAAATACGGACTCATGGAAAACAACGTGACAAGAGACGAAGACACGGAGTTTGGATAGGTCAAGATAAAGATACACACTTTGGGTGTTGGAGTAGCCAAGGAAGACACAAGGAGCGGATCTAGGGTCGAGTTTGTGAGATGCATAGGGACGTAGCCATGGGTAACACAAACAGTCAAAGACTAAGTTTTTGAAGGTTCGGTGGTGTTTGGAAGAGGGTTTCGTATGATGAGTCATTGGCGAGGATAGGAGTGGGCATACGGTTTATAAGGTATTCCGCGACCGTGAAGGCATAGGACCAATAGGGTAATGGTAGGGAGGCATGCATAAGAAGAGATAATCCGGTCTCGAAAATGTGACGATGTCGACGTTCGGATATCCCATTATGCTCGGGTGTGTGTGGAGGGGTTGTGTAGTGTAAGATGCCATGCTCCAAAAGAAAGGATGCAAGAGCTATGTACTCCCCACCGTTATCAATGTAAAGATGAACAATTTTAGTGTTAAACTTGGTTTCGACAAGAGATTTAAAGGCGATAAAAGTTGCTCGAACTTGTGATTTTTGTTTGAGCGGATAAAGCCAAGAATAACGCGTAAAATGATCAACAAAGAGAACATAGTATTTCAAACCATCCGTTGAAATAACAAGAGATGTCCATACATCGGAGAAAATAAATTCAAGCGGACGAGAAGAAACAATAGATGACTCATGAAATGGGAGTTTGTGACTCTTATTACTAAGACATGAATTGCACGGAGAAAAAAAAGACTCGCGAACAAGAGGAATGTGAACCTTGGACAAGGCTTGCTTGAGAATGGATAGTGATGGATGTCCTAGACGTGAATGCCAAGTGGAAACGATGGGCTTAAGGCTAGAGAAGGCAACGGTGGGTGAGGTGGTTGTAGGTGACGGCCACACATAAACTCCATCCTTAGTGTTTCCTTGAAGAACCGGCGCCCCCGTGTCTAGATCCTTTACCTGAAATATATGAGGAAAGAATTCAACGGAAACACCATTAGAATTGCATAAACGATGAACCGAAACCAAATTTTTGTGCATTGAAGGAACACAAAGAACACTATCAAGTAACAGTGAACAATGCGGTAAGGATAGCGAAAAAGAACCCGTATGAGTGATGGGTTGTCCGGAACCATCGGCTATGGTGACTTCTTCGCCTCCTTGATACGGATTGAGGAGTGAGAGATGCTGCAAGTCGGAAGTGATATGATGCGAAGCACCACTGTCAAGAAGCCAACTTGAGGCATCATAAGTCGGATATGTCGCAACGTTGGCAGCAGGCCATGGACGTTGAGGGGGTGTCCACCGTTGTTGAGGTGGATCCGAGGAGGAGTTCATGGAGATGTGTCGGAATTGATTGCAAAACTTCGCACTGTGTCCTTGAGTTACACAAAGTTGACATCGACCTCGATAACCTCCCGTGGAGAATTAGGGTTTCGGGGTTTTGGTCGGGCAGCGGCAAGGTGAGCCGTGACCGGTAGAGCAGCGGTTGGCGGAGGAAGTTCAACTGGAAGTTTTGCCTCGTGATTGATTAGTTTTTCGTGCAACTCTTCAATGGAGATGGTGGTGTCTTTTGCATTGATTACATCAGCCACCGGTTTGTACTCTTCCGGCAATCCATCAAGGATTGCTTCAAGAACATCCTCGTGATCCATCGGTTTCCCGAGAAGTGATAGTTCGTGGTGATAAAGCGGAGGTACTCTTCGACCGATTGTGACCCTTTGGCACAGCGCTTGATCTGATCTCGTAGTTGTTTGACATGACCACGAGAAGCTTTGCCGTAAATGTTGGCTAGGGTTCACCAAGCATCGCGAACGGAAGAGGCTCGAGCGACGACCGGTTGCAGCGGGAGGGAGAGTGCGCCGAGCATGGAGCTAAAGAGCAGTCGGTCTTGGTGTTTCCACGGGCTGAATGCGGGATTGGGTTGCTGAATTCCACCGATGTGAATTGTTGCTGATGGCACAATGGAGTCTTCGGCGATGAAGCACTCGAGATTGTAGCCTTCGAGAAGAGAACGGACTTAAACACTCCAAGTGAGGTAGTTCGTCGGAGTGAGTTTGGTAACGCTTGACATATTGCAAGCGAAGAGGAGTTTCTGTGGCTGTTACGGATCGAACATGCTCACAGTCTCGTAGCGATTGGAGGGCTCCGGAATGTGCGATATGGGTGTAGGACGCGGCGCAGGAGGGCGACACGAACAGGTGGGGCGCGGTTCATGAATAGGGAGTCATCTCATTCTTTATCTATGTTGAATTTAGTATTCTCTTGTGTTTCCTTTGTTGTTTTCATGTCTGAGTAGATCCACTGCCATGGGTTAGAGAGTGATGGTGCGGCGGCGGAGGGAGGGCGGTCGGCCGAGAAAGAGACCGTGAGCAATTAGGGTTCGTCGTGAGACGGTTTTTGCTCTGATACCATATGAATATTTTGAATTTGCAATTAGATTTCAGATTAGCCAAGACGGCAATATGTACAAGTGTTTAAAGGATATAACCCTAATTACAAGAGAGAAATTACAGATATGCCCTTAGTACAATAATATACTTATATCCTTCATATGGTCAACACCGAAAGGAATGCCTAACAGCACTCGTCACCTATACGAGCCAAATATGGTCAACACCGAAAGGAATGCCTAACAGCACTCGTCGCCTATACGAGCCAAATCAGAGCAGAGCGATGGGCAAGGCAGCGAACGCCATGTATTGCATAAATTGTGGAGATACAGAACACGTGCCTTATAATTGCACGCTGCAAGAGAACGTGGAACATATGAATTATGGCCAGCAGCAAGGAAACACGCAATCGGGAATACCTACAACCCGAATTGGAGGAACCACCCGAACTTGTCATATCGGACGACTCAACCGATGAAGTATTCGGGATTTCAGCAACCACATCAGCCATACCAGGAAAATAACCAGCAATTTCAGCATGCTCAGCAAGTTCCGCAAGCTTCTCAACCTCCTCAAGCCTATTCGTCAAACCTTGAGGGAGTGTTGCTCGAATTTATCCAGGAGCAAAGGCAGCAACATTCAACTCAAACCAAATTCAATGCGGATGTGGGCACAGCGATCAACGAGCTCAAAACTCAGATGGGATTTTTGAGCAATCATGTGAAGAGTTCAAAGAACTCCGTAGCACAGCAGGCTGCCTCATCCTCTCGGAATCCCGGACAGCTTCCCGGTAAATCCGAGTTAAACCCAAGAGAGTACGTGAACGCTATTTCTGTATGCAGCAGTGATGTGATTGAGCATTCGCCCTCCAAAAAGGCAGAGCAAGCTGCTGGAACGTCCATGAAAAGAGGCAAAGGTACGATTGCGATTATGGAAGGAGTTGAACCAGATTTAGATAAACCATATGTTGCTCCACCGGCGTACCAACCTCCGATATCGTTTCCTCAACGGTAGGTGAGCAGTAAGAATGAAGAACGAGTGGGCAGATTTGTGGAGGGTCTCAAGAAGCTTGACATCTACATCCCATTTGTGGAAGCCCTCGAAAAGATGCCTAATCACGCCAAACTCATCAAAGAGGTTCTTTCCAAAGAGAGGCATATCGAAGAGAACGAGACGGTAGCACTCATCGAGGAATGCATCGCTATCCTTCAAAACAAGCTGCCACCTAAGTTGAAGGACCCCGAAAGCTTCTCCATTCCATGCACAATAGGTAATATTGATATTGATATTGCTTTGTGTGATTCAGGAGCAAGCGTGAGCATCATGCCACACTAGGTTTTCAAGCGGATGGACTTCGGGAATCTCAAACCTACGAAGATGTCTCTACGCCTCGTGGATCGTTCGGTAACATATCCAGTGGGAATTGTTGAAAACGTTTCCATCAAGGTAAGTAATCTTCTCATTCCCACTAATTTTGTTGTACTTGAAATAAAGGAAGATGCTAGGGTACCTATTATTCTTGGTAGACCGTTCTTAGCTACTACAGGTGCCATGATAGACGCACAACAAGGAAAGCTTTCCCTATGTGTCGGAGATGAGACGATAGAATTCAACTTGTCCAGCCCCATGAATGAACTCTCATTGAAGGAGTCTTGCTTTACAGTCGATTCGCTGGATGAATTAGCGAAAGACACGCATGATCAAGTAAGTGTTTCTAATCCTCTTGTACGATATTTAACACGAGTTTGCGAATATGCAGGATTAAAGGATGAAAGAGCTGAGTTGTACAGGAAATTCATGAGCGCTACTAAAGCACTAGGAGACACCCCACGTGAGGAGATACCACACGAAATGCACGCTGGTTTCGTAGTGGAGAAGACATCCAAACTTGAGCCCGAGCCACCTCTATCTTCTTTTTGGTATGAGTATGTTAAATGCGATAAAATATATCATGTTGTTATGAATGCTAACTTTAGTGCAGATGAGATGAGAAAACAACCCACACGCGTCAAGAAGCATAGAAGAGTCAGCTCTTCAGTATGTACGCACAGAACTTATACGGAAGACAACCACGAATCTTCCACCGAAACTCAAAGGAGACTGCACCCGCACTTGAAAGAGGTAATGGAAAACGATGTCATAAAACTTTTTGATGCACATACCATTTATCCAACCTCAGGCAGCAAACGAGTGAATCTCGTGCATGATGTGCCAATGAAAGAAGCAGTGACTAAGGGATGGCACGACAAAACATCCTACCTCATGACTTCCGAGTAGGTGACTTAGTTCTGCTTTTCAATTCTCGTCCTAAGCTTTTCTCGGGCAACCTGCGGTCTCGTTGGTCTGGTCCTTTTCAGGTACGAGAAGTCTTCAGACATGGAGAAGTGGAACTATGGAGCGATTCGAGCGGAACATTCAAAGCTAATGGACAGCGACTAAAGCTCTACCAAGCCGCTCAACCGATCGAAAGTGGAAACTCCATTTCCCTTTCTGATCTACCCATCGCGCACACATGAGGAATGGAGACGTCAATGCTTAAAGACGTTAAATAAGCGTTTTCAGGAAGTCAACCCAGCTGTTTGTTTTTTAATTTTTCCTTAGTTTTTAGCTTAAGACTCGAATAATTAAAAAAACAAAAAAAAAAGACAAAACACAAAAAAAATACCAGCACAAACGTGACTTCACTTCCCTTACCCTCCATCGGAGCTTCACGTCGAGGATTCCGTTCAATTTAAGTCTGGGAGAGCAGCTCACGATTGTCAGGTGATTTCGTTTCATTTTCTTTTTGTTTTTTTAGTTTTTAGTTTGTTTTTGTTTTCGTAAGTCAGATTCGTGTCAGGCACTTGTCCGGTGCCACGTTTTGAGATAAACCCTGAACCTAGGATACTTAAGAAGTTGGCCTTTTCCGTGAGATTTTGCATTTTTGAGCTAGGTTTTTCCTAAGCGTTAGAGCTTATTAGTCGGCTGAAAAACAATAGGTAATAATTCTTTGGGAATCCTAGTGTTGCTTGTAGGGGGGGTTAGCCGAGGTTGCTAGGCTAGTTTATCGTTTATTCTCTCTATCCAGATGGTCATACTTCATATAGACGATGCTTTACTTCTTTTTATGAGGATTATTAGATCGTATGTAATTGAGCTTATTTGGCAAATTAAGAGCGCACATTAACACTCCGTTGTCGATAGAAATAATGCCTTCAAGCATGATCTAAAATCGATATGAGTGCATCAACCTTGATTCTCTTTCGATGGTTCGGGTTTAAGTGGTGGGTTGGTGATCATCTTTCTACGTCATAAGGGCATGGCACAAAAAACGCCGCCTACTCCGCTGCACTCTTGAACTAGATGCATGAGTATACCATCATCGGTAGTCTGGGTCTAAGTAGAGGCTAGATCCCTTCAAATCCGACGTCCTAGAAGCCTAGTGTGTATGCATAACGAAGAAAAAAAGAAAAAAAAACAGAAGACATAAAAACAAAAGAAAAGAAAGAAAAAAAGAAGAAAAAAAGAATAAAGAAAGAAAGAAGCTCGGGAAAAAAGTATCCTCGATTGCTCTAGGTTTAGCATTTTTCAAAAGTCTTGTTTGGTGGAGAGGGTTACGGTGGCTTGTTTAGTTTGCCTTCGATTTACTTTCTCACTGGTAGCCTTGGTGAACCTAGGATGAAGACTGAAAACTTAATTAGGCCGAAGTTGCTCTCGACTTGCTTGTTCAGCATTTAGGTTCGCTTTAGCGGTATTTCTATGGGAAAGGAGAATTCTCGGATTTTGTATTTCCCACGTGTTCCACGTTTATGTTTGCTTAGGGACAAGCAATCATTCAAGTCTAGGGGATTTTGATCATCTCGTTTTCATACATATTTCTTGCACGATTTTAGAGATGCTTAAAATATAGATGAGATGTTTTACGTATGATTCTGTATCCGTTTTACTCGTTTTCATGTTTTCATGTTCTTACAAGTTTTAATGCGTAATCGGTTCAATTTGGAGCTAAAGGACGTACATGAGACAAATTGCCAACATCGAGGAGCATCACGGAACAAACGAGACGAGAATCGGCGAGGAACAAGCTTAGGCCGCATGGCATACACCCTTGCCCGTGCGCGGCTTTTGATTCAACATTTTGTTTAGCAACTTGAGCACGGGTCGGGCAAGCCAACAGCACAGTCAGGGCATCAGCCCGAGCGGGGAAAATTCCAGCCTGACGGCGGCACACCCTAGCCCGCGCGAGCACTCCCTAGCCCGTGTAGGGCGACCTTGTTTTCATCGCGACGCCGCGCACCGCGCCGGCGCGGGGCACACACTCAGCCCGCGCGGGTGGCGTCCGTCACGTGCAACACCAGATAAGTTAGTTTTTCTTAAAACGAAAAGGAACTTGTTGGCGACTGATACAAAAAGGAAAACGACTTTAGAGAAGAGGAATAAGTGATATTTTGCTGGAGAAAGTAATGGAAACGTTGCCCAACTTAATCAAGAATGGAAAACTCATGAAAAGGCAAAATCGGTGGCTGCTGCAACAAAATAAAAAGAACTAAACGGCCATAAGGAAAAAGGAGGAGAAAAGCAAAGAAAAGAAGAAGGAAAAGGAAGAACAGGAGCTAGGGGTCGAGAGAGCTTCAGTTAGAGAGTTAGATTTGGAATTGGGAGTCGATCGAACCGAATCGAAGGAGAAGGAGGAGATTCTTGCGAAGGAGACGTACAAGGAGCATTGGAGATCAATTCAAGACTTCGGTTTCGTTTGGTTTTCATGTTCCTTTGACTTTCTACTTCAATTATGTTGTTTTCTTTTGAACGCATGAGCGAGTAGTTTGTTTTGTTCTAGGAGAGGGGATTAGCCCATGGCTATCCCGGAACCACTTTGATTTATCTTTGAATGCATCTTCCCATTTTCGTTTATCTATTCTTTATCTGAGTGCTTAATTGACTTGTGTTTGTGATTGCCACGTAGATGCATGTTTTAGGAACTTAGGAGAAGGAACGAAAGGAGAATTCTATCTCCGGATAATCAGGTTTAGAACAACCAAGGTTAGGCCACGAAAGTAGGGTAGCAGCGGTTGAGGGTAAAACGGATGAATCACGGATCTTATGGGTTTAGCTTAAGGTGTCAGCCACGAAAGTAGTGGATAACTTGACTAGATCATGTGTGTATGCCTTGAGAGAGGTAGATATCATATTAGGATCGTCGGTCTTAGATAACTTTATTGGGATTGCATGATAGATAGGTTGATTGTTGGTTTCGGTAGTCTTGTGGTGAAACCAGATTTTTGGAACGTTTGTCTCATTTTTAGGAACTCGTTTATTTATTTGTTTTTAGTATTTCATTCCCAAATTCAATATTCGTTCTTTGCAAGTTTGATTCACAGTTTGAGTTTAGGTTGTGTTGCGTAGTCCCTGTGGGATTGACACCTAAAGTACTACACACATGTCGTGCACTTGCGGGTAGTTTAGGTTAAATATTTGTTTAACTTTGATAACGCATCAAGGTGGTGCGAATGCCGAAGTTTGTGTATGAATTCAAGCACATGGACAGAATGCCAAAGATCACCACCAAGTGTTATCCTCACGAGAATATAACGACACTGAGAGGAATCTTAGATGAACACGAGTTGCATTACTTCGAGAAGGAGTTACAATTTAGGCATTTATTCCATTTACAATGTGACTACACTTTGACGAAGGTTCAAATGCCTATCCTACTAAATCACTCCGTGATTATACGGGACAAGACGGAGTTGTGGTTCTTCATAAACGACATTCCCATCCGGTACTCTATAGTGGAGCACGCACTAATTTTCGGATTGAAATGCGGACCATATCCCAAAGTATGGGAGTCCATAAGGGGTGTCACATTCAGGCTGAAGAATTTTGTCCGTGGAAAGGTAACTCCCGAACAAGTTAGTGAAAAACTTGTGAAGGTGAGGAATTCTGATGACCGGAAGAGGTTGGCAACTTTGATGTTGTTGGCGCAAGTTATGGCTCACGAGCCTTCAGCTGAAAACTCTATCAGCCATGAGCTCATTTGACATGGTTGATGACTTGGAATTTTGTGAAGGCTTTGTCGTTACACATTCGAGATGATTGTGGATACTTGCCGCAAGCACGTTAGCGGGGAATCACCGAAACCAAAATTGTATTGTGGTGGTTCATGATCCCACTAATGGTAAGTTGTATATATTATTCAAATAACTTGAATGTTTTTGTATGATGTGCGTTATATCAAGTAATAAAAACCTAGACTAACGCTTCCGCAAGAATACGGATCGTGTAGTAACTAGGGTCGAACACAAGGAGTTAATGCGACTAACGAGCTACTAAACTAATTGAATAGACGTGTGAGATGACTAGAGTTGGGATTGTGGTTAAGCTAAGCTAAACTAAATCGAAGAGAATAAACTTATGGCTAAGCACCATAGGTATCGAGAGTCACACAACGATGCAATGAAGTTCTAACAAGATCATTGGTCTTAGATACTATCACGAGT
>CM071863.1:14866194-14878170 GCA_036759665.1 Gynandropsis gynandra
TTTTGAAGTTAAAATTTTTTTCTTTTTCGGGAAGGGTATTTTTGAAGTGTTTTAGCCCTACGAGGGTGAAGTTAAAGTTACCCCGGTTTATTTTGTCTATTGTGCGGTACCCAATAGACCATTTGATTGTTATTCATGTTTTAAAGTTTCCATTTTTTGTTTGTGTTTGTCGTGTCATTTTTTAGTATTCAATCATTTCCCCCACATTTGTGTGTCTGCATAAGCACCGTTTATTCATTGAAAAGTGGAACTTCAAAAATATCTTTGTAGAGATAAAGTGTTTTAAAAAAACCTTTTTGAAAAAAATATTCAACTTCAAATATACCCTTAAAACATAGATAATCTCATATTATCCATGTCGACAATTTTTCTCTCTCTTCCATAGCGCCTCTATTCTCTCTCTCCTCTGGTGCGAAAATTATTGTTCTTCCACACCACAACAGATTCGGCGAGAATATGTGAAATCAGTATCAGATTTGCTGCCAATAAGTTGAAATCTTTTATTGTCAACAAAGAAGCTTGCAATTGAGCATGTTCCGCATAAACGAGTTTTTCGTATTTCTCTAATGTTTTTCTTGTTTCTTTTGTGAGTTATGAAGTACTAGGTCAATATAAGTCTTGTTTATTGAAAACTAGTCTAAACGAGTCATATTTATTGAAATGTCAAATAATCGCAATTAGTGACTAGGTCACAGAGTCGCACGGTCACACTGGGTCACAAAGTCTCATCGAGGGGTCAAAAGGATCAAATGTCAAAGGATCGCAGGGGTACAAGCGTCGCAGAGGTAAAGGGGTCGCAAAGGGGTCAAAGGGTCGCAGGGGTACAAGGGCCGCAGAAGTACAAGGGTCATAGAGGCACAAGGGTCGCAGAGGTACAAGGGTCACAAAGGGATACAAAGGTCACGGAGGTACAAGGTCACAGAGGGGTCAAAGGGTCGTAGGGGTAAAAGGGTCGCAAAGGTACAAGGGTCGTAAAGGGGTCAAAAGGTCGTAGGGGTACAACGGTCGAAGAGGTACAAGGGTCACACGGTCGCACTGGGTCACAAAGTCTCATCGAGTCGCACGGTCGTAGTGGGTCACAAAATTTACCCTTCTTTTTATGTTTTTGTTACAGGTGTAACAAATACGTTGGATGCGAAAATCATGTTGATTTATTTTTTTTGTATGATGGGACATGGAAAAAAACCCCCCAAATGGGGAATCTGAATGGTTTGCTAGAGTTCAGGAAAACCAGAGAGTATTTTTCTATTGTCCTCTGATTAGTCTGACATACCAGCAAGTGATTGATGAGTTATGCGCAACGATGATTAGGGGTGGACGTTTCGGGTTTCGGGACGGGTTCCTCTGGTTCGGGTTGGATTCTAAAAAATTGAAACCAAAAAAACCCATTTTGTTTTCGGGACCGGTTCCTCGAAGTTGGGGTTGGGTTCAAGTTGTTCGGGTTTTGAAACATTGAACCAAAAAAAACCCAACTTGTATTTGGGTTCTTTCGGGTTCTCAGGTTCTTCGGGTTCTTCGGGTTTTTTGGGTTATTTAAGTGCGGATAATTCGGGTTTAAACGGGAAATTCGAGTTTTAAATGGGTAATTCGGGTTTTAAATGGGTAATTCGGGTTTAAACGGGTAATTCGGGTTTAAACGGGTAATTCGGGATCCATATTTAACATACAAAAAATTAGGTTTGAACGGTTAGGGTTTTTTCGTGTCGAGTTCCTCGTGTTCTCCCAAACCCAACCCGGACTGACCCGAACCCATTTGGGTTTTAGATTTTGAACCCATATGGGTTTTCTACAAAACCTATTTATCTCACGGGTTGGGTTTTTCGGGTTGGGTCGGTCCGGGTAACCCGAAACCCCCGCCCCTAGCGATGATGGTGGAAAATAATACAACGAAGTTGAAGTTAAGCTATTTGCCCAATATTTGTGAAAATAGGAAGCCGACATATATAATGAATGACAAACATTTTTTTATCTGTTCGATCGCATAAGAGGAATTCGACCACTACTGTATGTGGAGATAGAATCAGTAAGTGTCAAGTTTGAAATCGAAATTGAAAGGGAAATTGAGCCTCTAATTCCTGCTTTTGGAAGCATTGCTAAAGTAGGTGAGGATCGAGGTGTCGTATATTATAATGATTGTGTTATTATAGGTCAAAATAATAAAAGTACAGTTAAGAGTAATCCGAAAACAATAAATATTTTGGATTAGGATAATTTTGATAGTGAACATACAAGCGGATTAAGAGAAGATGGTGGGTGTGCCATGAATGTGGTAGTTGATGGAATTATTTGTGGCAGTAATAAAAATGATTCTGATGTGCCAACAGAGCATAAGTATGGAGATGGTGAGAACACCTCAGAAATGGTAGTTCACGACAGCGAAAATAATATCTTCGAGTTTGAAGATGGATTGGATCTTTGGGCAAGAGTTTGATAGCAAGAAGGATGTACAGAAATTTGTAAGGAATGGTTCAATTGAAGCTTCGTTTAGATATAAAACATTGAGATCTGATACGAAGCTGTGGGAAGTACGATGCAAGTTTGCCGAAAGTGGTGGTAAATGGAAATTAAGCGTGGCTGCAATCCCAAATTCCAAACGGTTTAGTGTGAGGACACACCATCCCATTCATAATTGTTCACATGTATCTAAATGGACCGAAGCTACAAAAGGTACAACGCAAATGGTTAAAGATTATTTGAAAAAGGAATATGCCGGGAATTATGAAACACCTTCAACAAAAGAATTGATGGCTCGTGTAAAAGTAAAGTACAGTACCAATGTATCGTATTTGATTACATTAAGAGGCAAATGCGATTCTCAAAAGGAAATTCGTGGTGATGAATTTGAATATTATAGGAGGCTTCCAGGGTGGTTGCACATGTTTACACAAAGAAATCCCGCATCTGTCGCAAATCTTCAGCTCGACAATGATGGGAAAAGCTTCATATACCTTTTTATGGTTGTCGGAGCAGCTATAAGAGGATGGAAATACATGCGTAAAGTGGTTGTTGTGGATGCAACATTTCTTACAGAGTGTACAAGGGAGCATTGATTGTGGCGACCGCGCAAGATGGTGAACATCACCAATATCCTATTGCACGGGGAATAGTCGACAGAGAGAAGGACAAATCATGGACGTGGTTAATGTCAAGGTTGAAAGAGGTGATATCGGACGGACGTGATGTCGTTGTGATATCTGATCACCATAAAAGCTTGATCAAAGCAGTCAAACAAGTGTATAAAAAGGTTGATCATGGTTTTTATGCGTGTCATATATTGCAAAATATAAAGAGCTACGTCAATAAAGAGCATGGTAGAAAGACTTCAAAGGGCGGAAATGTTCTTCAAATGTGCAGCAGCATACACGGAGAACGAATTTGAAGTGCTATTGAATGATTTGAAGGTGAAGTACAAAAATGACTTTTGTGACTTTTGTGACCTCTGCGACCCTTGTACCCCTTTGCGACCCTTGCACCTTTACCACCCTTGTACCCCTCTTCGACCCTTGCACCTCTGCCACCCTTATACCTTTCTCCAACCCTTGCGCCTCTATGAGCCTTGTACCCCTCTGCGACCCTTGTACCACTGCGACCCTTTGACCCCTGCGACCCTTGTGCCCCTGCGACCTTTTAACCCATGCGACCCTTGTGCCCCAGTGACCCTTGTACCCCTGCGACCCTTGTATCTCTGCGACCCTTGTACCTCTGCCATCCTTGTGACTCTTGTGACCTTTGTGGTCATTTTTCACCTTGGTGACCTTTGCCTAGGTATCCTAATGTTGAAACGTATTTGGAGAAATAGGAACTTGATCCGGTTAAGTGAGCAAGATGCAAATTTAAGGGGAAAATGTACAACTTGTTAACCACTAATGGCGCCGAGTCAATATTTCTTCCAAACATTTTTTTTAAAATTTGATGTATAGAAAAATTATTTGTAAACTTTTGTTCGTAAACATAATACGAGAAAAATAAGTTGTCTTTTAATTTAAGGATGAACCAAATTTTATTTCTAAGATTTTTTTCTAAAATTTAAGAAATATCCAATCTTTCTTATATATAAAGAAAGAAAAAAGTTTTTAAAATTCAATTTTCGAACTTAGGAACTTAACTATAATTTGTCAATAAATTTCATGATGAACCAAAATTCATTCATAAAATTGTATCACTAAATTAGGAATAGACGAAAAAACATTCATATTTTATCACTAATATATATATATATATATCTTCGGATACTCACGGATAACCATATATTTTCCAGATACCCATAATTATTTACTTGTGTCATTCGAATTCGAGTTTGAGTTCTAATAACACTTAATCAATATAAAATTAGTGTTTGAACACCGACAGTGATTTCTGAGACATCAGTGAATTACGGTTGATGTTTCTACAGATTTGATTGGAGTTCGAAATATATCAAATGTATTTAATATTTATCGTGGATTAATTTTCATAAATTATTGTTTGATTATTGATATATTCATTGTAATATCTAATACATATTTATTTTATAAATATCAAATGATAAAATGTATATAAAAAATTACAATTTTTATAAATAAATCCGTTTAATCAGACCTATTTAACCGATAACTAAATTGATTGGGTTACCGAACCCAATTAAGTTACAAATCTCTAGAAATGACTTGTACACAACCCAATTAAGTTTCAATGGTTTGTATACAACCTAATACATTGAAATCTCTAGAAATGAGCATCCTTGTATTTTAAAATTTGTTTAAAAAAAAGGATTTGGAAGGAGCCTTCTAGAGTAATATTAATTTTTATAATTGAAACATGACAAGAAAACACACAACGACCAAAAGATAGAAAATTTATAAAACATTTAAAAATATAAAAAATCACCTAAAATGCATATATTGTAATTTGAGAGACTCTCTTACCTTTATTCATAATATGGTATATATAATATAATTCATCAAATATTAAGATATGTAAATCACTAGGATATATAAAGATCTATACAGTAACCACAATATATATCATAATATCTATATAATAACTACAATATATATATATATATATGCTAAGATCTATACAATCAATGCACTATATATGCTAACACTTTCTTGTAGTCAAGGCGGCAGATGAACGAACGCTGAGGCGGGATATAAATTTTGTGAATAGCAGGATCGGTAAGTTCTTGGCGAAGATATCCACAAATTTTTGAGACAAGTGTACATGTAGGACTCAAAGAGTGCTCAAGGCGAATTTCTCACAGGCGAATGGATGTTGATCTCGATATGTTTCGTATATTGATGGTTGACGGGGTTGGAAGACATGTATACGGCCGGTACGTAGTCGTATTAGACAAATGTCGCTCGAGACAGAGGGCAAGATAGCTCGAGGAGGAGGTTCCAAAGCAAACAAGTTTCAGAAACTATGTTTACAATAGCTCGATTCTACCTCTACACTTGACTGATAGACATTAGGTTGTCGTTTTGATGACCAAGAAACCAATGTTTCATCGAGAAACGTACAATAACCGGATTTTGAGCATCACTTGTCAACGCATCCTGCCGAGTTCGCGTCAGAGTCACTATGAGAACCATTGTTGTAGAAGATTGAAGTTGCCGTAGTGGATTGTGCCTTTGATATACTGAAGTACCCTTTTCATGGCATTTTAAGTGGAGCTGTCTAGGATCATAAACCTATATAGAGAGTGTTAGATGCGATATAAATAATCCGGTTGTACAAAATCATGGGAACCTGGAGGCTGAAATATATAGATTGTCTCCTTTACCTTTCCATGAAGAAATGAATTTTTATGTCCAATTGATGGATCGGTCAATCAAAATTCTTATCACAATCAATTGCGCCTTATTATGGTTTCCCGTTGGCAACGATCCGAGCCTTGTACTGAGCTAGAGAGCCATATGCATGAAACTTATGTTAAAAAATCCACATACAACGCATAATGTTAACATTGTTAGAGCGTGGAACCATGTCATAGGTACCAATTTTAATAAGCGCATGAAATTCCCTTTGCATTGCACCATGCCAATGCGGATCATCTAATGGTTTAATGTGAGATGTGGGTATAGATGAAATTAAGAGAGTGTTGAGGTTTAGGACTTGGTGTGGTTTAGTGTTCCTAATTTTGCTGCGGATAGTTATTGTGAGAGTTCGAGAGGAAGGAGGTTGTTAGGCGGTTGCGTCCATTAACGGTTAGGTGAAGGTAATGTTGTGTGAGGTGATGAGGGGAGAAAGGATTTTAAGAGTGGAGATGGCGTGTCTTCACTGTCAAGAAACAGATTGTGGTCGGTCGAAGGGTTGAGTGGTTAGCCGCCTAAACATTTATCGGGAAACTTTCAACCACGAATGATGCAAAGGAATCAGAACTTTCAGCCAAGGATGCAGCTCCAAACTCAGAATTACCACTCACGTGCGCCTCAGACACAACCAAACAAATCCGAAGCAGCCCCCACCATCAACACCATGTTCACTCATCTCCTCCAATTCCAAGAAAATCAAAGCAACTTGTTGATGGAAGTGCAACAAAGTAAGAATAATTTGGTGACGAAAGTGAAAGTAGATCAAGAGAACACCAATAAGCATATAGAGGGATTTCAAACTCACCTTAGACACTTGGAGGCGCAAGTTGCGCAACAAGTACAAGGGGCAGCACAACCGCAAGAAGTTCTACCGGGGAGACTGGAAGTAAATCCCCGTGAGCACGTCAACGCAATATATCTACGGAGTGGTCAAATGGTAGATCAGCATACTCCTTCGATGTTTGGAAGGGGTGAAGCATCTAGTACAGCAGTGGAAAAGGTCAGTAATGTTGAAGAGCATAAAAAACAAAGCTGAAGAGGAGGAGCCGAAATACGTAAAATTCGATCCAAGACCGCCTCCTTTGTGGTATCAATAAGGCACCCAATGGTAATATGAAACCTTCACAACAAGGGCTCACACACCAACAAATTTGGGAGACGTTGAAGGAAACGAGAGAAGAACGCCTAACTGGTTTCATGGAGTGCATAAGTGGACTTATGGATAACTCAACCGAATTCTTTGGAAAGCACGATCAAGCCCCCAATATACCTTTAGATATCGATTAGTTAGTGGTCGTGCATAAAGCCATAGCCAATAGTTGTATTTCGCCCCCTAGCTTTCAATCCCAAGCACCTATATCTCTGAGCATACCGTTCATTCTTTGTTTTGTTTTGATCACTATATTTCCATGCACTTACACTCCATTGTCAATAGAATAAGTTCCTTAACTATTTCAGCCTTAGTTTGACATGAGTGCAATGATATTGATGGTTCGGGGCTAAGTGATGGGTCGAGGCTGTTGTTCTACATCTTAAGCGCTAGAGTCGATGCGTAGTCACAATAGAACGTCACAACAGAACGTCGCATCCTAAACGCGCCACAAATTCCAGCTGTGTTAACCTATGGAACATACATGGCTTCTAGGCATACGCAACTCTTGTCTTGCATCGATAGGAGGGATGCCCGCGTCGAATTACAACAAGCATTCATTCAAATGCTTGGAAACGCCGCATTCAGAGGGAGACCCACTGAGGATCCAAATCAGTGAAATGCTCTGTAACTCTGCCTTCCTATTCTCAGTGAAAGATAAAGCGCAAGACTTGTTGTATTCCCAATCGGCAAACTCTATACAATCGTAGGGACAGCTAGAGGAAAATATTATGACGTGATTCTTCCCTTAGAGTAAAGCTCAACTAACCAAGAATCAAAGCAACACATTCGTCTAAGGAGCAGCAGAGAGTTTATACAAAGTGGGGAACGTTTCAAAGGCTACCAACGCCTTTGCCCACATCAAGGCATGGATCAGAGCTATCTTATACACAACTTTCTGCAAGGACTCATGGATAACACGAGAATTCTGATCATAACCACAACTGGAGATTTTTTAAGCAACCTCACGTTTCCATAGATCGAGGATCTAATCGATCGTATGGCTGATGAAGGCAGCAATACCGCTGGAGAATATAATCACAATGCTCTAGTAAGGGTTGCTAACTTGAACTAAATGCATGCTTTATACGTCGGTCTTGTCTAGGTGAAAGATCAAGTCGTAGGAATCTACAATCTCCTAACTCAGTTACATCGTCGTCATTATTCGGAGCAATAAGAGGAACAAGGGGTTCAAGGGTACGAGGAAGTGAACTATGTAAGCAACAACTAGCCTTTCGGGAACAAATACAACCCCGGATGGAGGAATCACCCTAATTTCTCCTCCAAGAACTCCGATAGTGCATTGAACGCGCAACAATTACCGGGAAACTTTCAACCGTGAATGATGCAACATCAGAACTTTCAGCCAAGGATGCAACCTCAAACTCAGAATTATCAGTCATGCGAGCCTCAACCACAACGAAACCAATCTGAAGCAGTCCTCGACATCAACACCATGTTCACCCTTCTCCTCCGATTCCAAGAAAATCAAAGCAACTTGTTGATGAAAGTGCAACAAAGTCTGAATAATATAGTGAGGAAAGTGAAAGCGGATCAAGAGAACACCAAGAAGCAGATATAGGGCTTTCAAACTCAGCTTAGACACTTGGAGACGCAAGTTGCACAACTAGCACAAGGGGCAGCACGACCGCGACGAGTTCTATCGGGGAGACCGGAAGTAAATCCCCGTGAGCACGTCAACACAATATATCTACGGAGTGGTAAGACGGTAGATTAGTCTGCTCCTTCGATAGTTGGAAGAGGGAAGCATCTAGTACACAGTGGAAAAGGGCACTAGCGTTGAAGAGCATAAAAACGAAGAGGAGTCGAAATACGTAAAATCCAATCCAAGATCGCATCCTTTGTTGTTTCCCCAACATCAATGCAAAAACAACGAGGATGCTCAATTTGCTAAGTTTGATATGATGTTGAATTAGATGCATATTACCATTCCATTCCACGAAGCGCTGAAGAAGATACCTTCATACGCTAAGTTCTTGAAAGAGGTGCTTGCGAACAAACGAGACGTGGAGATGAAAACCGTCATGGTGACTAACTCGATGCTGCAGCCAAACCTACCCAAGAAGATGCCCAATCCAGGTATATTCGTGATACCTTGTAAAATAGATGATTATGAAGTTAACCATACACTAATTGATGTCGGAGCAAGCGTGAACGAGCTACCATTATCGTTATACAAAAAAATTGGATCTTAGGGACATGTTGGATTTTAAACCTACACGAATAGCTCACCATGGCTGATCAAAGTGTTAGAATACCCGAGGGCATACTGGAAGATGTGCCTTAACAAGTTGAGAAGTTCTTCGTCTGGTCGACTTCGGAGGACAAAAAAATCCCAATTATTCTCGGTAGGTCGTTTCTCAATACGGCAAAGAAGATCATATATTTTGCTGAATGTAGACTCACATATAAATTTCGGAGATGAAAAAGTGGAGTTGAATCTGATTGACACACTCAAGCAGCCTTGTATGGTGAATTTGGTATTCCACATCGACGTCCTAGAGAAACTAGCCGAAGAAGTCTTTGAAAAATTTGGGAATATGGATTCCTTTTAGATTGCTCTCTCAGCCAAAAAAGAAGTGTATAAGGACCCAAACGATGCAACACGTTATACTAAGCTGTTGGACAAAGAAAACACGAAGGAGATCCCAAACACTGAGCTAGACGCACTCTGAGCAGATTTTTGTACGATCCGGGCACAACAGGTCGTAACCCAAACTAAAGGTGGAATTTCAGACAATCCTTATCAAGAGGAGTGCTCAATTCACAAACACATAAGCACGGTTCAAGTGGACATCAATTCAGGTCAAGAAAATGTCATAAATCAGTGCACAAACCTCCTCACGTCCAAGACAGATTTTAATGCGTATCAAGCAGCATGCATCGTGATTTCAACCACTCCTGAGATGCCTAACAGCCACGCCAAACGTCCAGCACCTTATTGGGGTATCGATAAGGCACCCAAGGTGAAGATGAGATCTTCACCACAAGGGCTCACGCACCAACAAATTCGGGAGACATTGAAGGAAACGAGAGACGAACGCCTAACCAGTTTCATAGAGTGCATAACTAGACTTATGGATAGCTCAACCAAGTTCATCGGACAGCACGATCTAGCCCCCAACATAGGAAACAACACGACCAAGATTAGGGAGGACATGACCGATCGCGTAAGGAATCCAACTGATCCGCGTGCTACACCTTATCAAGCACACTATGCACGCGAGACGCTATGTACACGACGGCGTCGAGGATGTCCACCTAATGAATAGCACATCTTGGTCAGGCTTAAGACCTTAAACAAGAGATTCTCGGGAGGCAAACCTAGCCACATATCCTTTTAGTTTAATTCGTTTTATATTTTCAGAATTCGATTCTTATTCTTTTCACATGCATGCACACTACTAGCGACTTCGATGTACCATTCTCTCTTTTTCAGATTGTGTGACTTTTGTTACAGGTTTACCACTTCGATATCATCATCAACAAAGGAGAGACGCATATGTCCAGCTGCATCAACTCGGGACAGCAAGCACACATCAAGTGTACACCTTCCTATCTATTTTATTTTTCCCCGAGTTTTTGCATGTTAGTCCTTCTCTTAGGTTTTGAACACCGGGACGGTGTTTCCTTCAAGTCTAGGGGATACTCTTTGAATGTCATGGTTGTGATTACGATTTAGATGATGAGTTCTTTATTTTATTTTAGTTTTTAGTTAGTTAGGATTAAGACGGACGGATATCTAGTACGAAAAATTTCAAACTTTAGTCACCTCTATGCAACTTTGTCGAATCGGGAACAAAAGTCTAGGTTTGCTGAAACATACCTTTAGAATATCGATTAGTTAGTGGTCGTGCATGAAGCCATTGCCTATAGTTATATTCCGCCCCTAGGTTTCAATCCCAAGCACTTATATCTCCGAGCATACTTTTCATTCTTTGTTTTGTTTCGATCGCTATATTTCCACGCACTTACACTCCATTGTCAATAGAATAAGTTCTTTAACTATTTCTGCCTTACATTGACATGAGTGCATCAATATTGATGGTTCGGGTCTAAGTGATGGGTTGAGACTGTTTTTCTACGTTCTAAGGGTTAGAGTCAATGCGTAGTCACAATAGTTTAATCAAAAGACAAAACTCTGCAATGACGCAACCTCTTCACTCCGTTAGGGTTAGAAGACCTTGTTAGTGTGCCAATCAGAAACATGGGTCTAAGTAGAAGGTTCTCCTCTTCAACTTCGACGTCCTAGAAACTGAGTGCGAATTTTCAAAAAAAAAATTTGTGGAAACAAAAAAGAAGAAAAAAGAGAACCGAAAAAGAAAACTAATCGTCTTAAGAATGATATCGAACTGTTTGCGTATTAAATAGGTATGGAGATCGCTTGGATGTTTTCTAATGGTTAGTGAAATGAACTTAAGATATGTGTAGGATTGCACGGTTACTGGCTTTTGGTAGATAGGGGTCTAAATTCGGTGCACTTAGATCTATATTCGTGTGACGCATTGTTATGTAGGATGTTGACTTTTCGAGTTGTTTCTGCTAGTATCCGGTTGTTGTCTAACTTTTCTCATGCTTAGTTCTAGTCTTGCTCGAGGACGAGCAAAGATTCACTTTTTTAAGTATATAAATTTTTTTTATAAAATTATTAGTAATTTTATTTCATATTAAGAGAGAGATAGAAAATCATACATTCCAAAATCAAATATAAATAATGTGTTTTGAAGATAAATTTAACATTTTTATTATGTTTATGCTTAAAGGTTATCTAATTTACAATTGTTATAACTCATCCAAATGTAGATTTTTTTAAACATAATTTTTCTCAAATTTTTAAGTTGTAGATATGTAATTGTTTAACATATTCTTTTATATATTTAGTTCATATATTATTAATGTTTGACTAAATCTATATATTGAAAATTAATTTTTTGAAAATCTTTCAAGTTTTTTTCTAATACACAAACCATTATGCATCTCTTTTTGTTGAAATCTCTGTTTATCTTCCAT
>CM071863.1:14880252-14896943 GCA_036759665.1 Gynandropsis gynandra
TCGAAAGGGTCGAAATGGTCGGAAGGGTCGCAATGGTCGGAAGGGTCGCACGGGTCCAACATATTTTGATTTGAGCTGTATTTTCAAAATTTTATTCATATTATTTGTAAATAATTTGTAAATAATAAATTAGTATCGCAGGGGTCCAAGGGTCGCAGAAGGACAAGGGTCGTAGGGGTCCAAGGGTCGCAGAGGAACAAGGGTCGAAGAGGGACAAGGGTCGCAGGGGTCCAAGGGTCGCAGAGGAACAAGGGTCGTAGAGGGACAAGGGTCGCAGGGTCAAACTGGGTCGCTGGGTCGAACTGGGTCGTAAGGTAGCAGGGGTATTTTGGGAATATCAACATTTATACGGGTACTTTTGAAGTTAAAATTTTTTTCTTTTTCGGGAAGGGTATTTTTGAAGTGTTTTACGAGGGTGAGGGTATTTTTGAAGTTACCCCGGTTTATTTTGTCTATTGTGCGGTACCCAATAGACCATTTGATTGTTATTCATGTTTTTCCATTTCATCCATCTTAGGATTCATCAGCATGATATGGCATATCTTCTATACTACCATCATCACCAGCCAAACTGCAAATGCGTTGTTGCTTTGAAAATGGGGGAACTTCAAAATTACCCTCGTAAGGCTTAAGTGCTTCAAACCTTTTCCTTTTTGAAAAAAATATTCAACTTCAAATATACCCTTAAAACATAGATAATCTCATATTATCCATGTCGACAATTTTTCTTCCATAGCGATAGCGCCTCTATTCTCTCTCTCCTCTGGTGCGAAAATTATTGTTCTTCCACACCACAACAGATTCGGCGAGAATATGTGAAATCAGTATCAGATTTGCTGCCAATAAGTTGAAATCTTTTATTGTCAACAAAAAAGCTTGCAATTGAGCATGTTCCGCATAAACGAGTTTTTCGTATTTCTCTAATGTTTTTCTTGTTTCTTTTGTGAGTTATGAAGTACTAGGTCAATATAAGTCTTGTTTATTGAAAACTAGTCTAAACGAGTCATATTTATTGAAATGTCAAATAATCGCAATTAGTGACTAGGTCACAGAGTCGCACGGTCGCACTGGGTCACAGAGTCTCATCGAGGGGTCAAAAGGATCAAATGTCAAAGGATCGCAGGGGTACAAGCATCGCAGAGGTAAAGGGGTCGCAAAGGGGTTAAAGGGTCGCAGGGGTACAAGGGTCGCAGAAGTTCAAGGGTCATAGAGGCACAAGGGTCACAGAGGTACAAGGGTCACAAAGGGATACAAAGGTCACGGAGGTACAAGGTCACAGAGGGGTCAAAGGGTCGTAGGGGTAAAAGGGTCGCAAAGGTACAAGGGTCGTAAAGGGGTCAAAAGGTCGTAGGGGTACAACGGTCGAAGAGGTACAAGGGTCGCACGGTCGCACTGGGTCACAAAGTCTCATCGAGTCGCACGGTCGTAGTGGGTCACAAAATTTACCCTTCTTTTTATGTTTTTGTTACAGGTGTAACAGATACGTTGGATGCGAAAATCATGTTGATTTATTTTTTTTGTATGATGGGACATGGAAAAAAACCCCCCAAATGGAGAATCTGAATGGTTTGCTAGAGTTCAGGAAAACCAGAGAGTATTTTTCTATTGTCCTCTGATTAGTCTGACATACCAGCAAGTGATTGATGAGTTATGCGCAACGATGATTAGGGGTGGACGTTTCGGGTTTCGGGACGGGTTCCTCGGGTTCGGGTTGGATTCTAAAAAATTGAAACAAAAAAAAAACTCATTTTGTTTTCGGGACCGGTTCCTCGAGTTTGGGGTTGGGTTGTTCGGGTTTTTCCTCGAGTTTGGGGTTGGGTTCAAGTTGTTCGGGTTTTAAAACATTGAACCAAAAAAAACCCAACTTGTATTTGGGTTCTTTCGGGTTCTCAGGTTCTTCGGGTTCTTCGGGTTTTTTGGGTTATTTAAGTGCGGATAATTCGGGTTTAAACGGGAAATTCGAGTTTTAAATGGGTAATTCGGGTTATAAATGGGTAATTCGGGTTTAAACGGGTAATTCTGGTTTAAACGGGTAATTCGGGATCCATATTTAACATACAAAAAATTAGGTTAGAACGGTTAGGGTTTTTTTCGGGTCGAGTTCCTCGTGTTCTCCCGAACCCAACCCGGACTGACCCGAACCCATTTGGGTTTTAGATTTTGAACCCATATGGGTTTTCTACAAAACCTGTTTATCTCACGGGTTGGGTTTTTCGGGTTGGGTCGGTCCGGGTAACCCGAAACCCCCGCCCCTAGCGATGATGGTGGAAAATAATACAACGAAGTTGAAGTTAAGCTATTTGCCCAATATTTGTGAAAATAGGAAGCCGACATATATAATGAATGACAAACATTTTTTTATCTGTTCTATCGCATAAGAGGAATTCGACCACTACTGTATGTGGAGAGAATCAGTAAGTGTCAAATTTGAAATCGAAATTGAAAGGGAAATTGAGCCTCTAATTCCTGCTTTTGGAAGCATTGCTAAAGTAGGTGAGGATCGAGGTGTCGTATATTATAATGATTGTGTTATTATAGGTCAAAATAACAAAAGTAGAGTTAAGAGTAATCCAAAAACAATAAATATTTTGGATTAGGATAATTGTGATAGTGAACATACAAGCGGATTAAGAGAAGATGGTGGGTGTGCCATGAATGTGGTAGTTGATGGAATTATTTGTGGCAGTAATAAAAATTATTCTGATGTGCCAACAGAGCATAAGTATGGAGATGGTGAGAACACCTCAGAAATGGTAGTTCACGACAGCGAAAATAATATCTTCGAGTTTGAAGATGGATTGGATCTTTGGGCAAGAGTTTGATAGCAAGAAGGTATACAGAAATTTGTAAGGAATGGTTCAATTGAAGCTTCGTTTAGATATAAAACATTGAGATCTGATACGAGGCTGTGGGAAGTACGATGCAAGTTTGCCGAAAGTGGTGGTAAATGGAAATTAAGCGTGGCTGCAATCCCAAATTCCAAACGGTTTAGTTTGAGGACACACCATTCCATTCATAATTGTTCACATGTATCTAAATGGACCGAAGCTACAAAAGGTACAACGCAAATGGTTAAAGATTATTTGAAAAAAGAATATGCCGGGAATTATGAAACACCTTCAACAAAAGAATTGATGGCTCGTGTAAAAGTAAAGTACAGTGCCAATGTATCGTATTTGATGACATTAAGAGGGAAATGCGATTCTCAAAAGGAAATTCGTGGTGATGAATTTGAATATTGTAGGAGGCTTCCAGGGTGGTTGCACATGTTTACACAAAGAAATCCCGCATCTGTCGCAAATCTTCAGCTCGACAGTGATGGGAAAAGCATCATATACCTTTTTATGGTTGTCGGAGCAGCTATAAGAGGATGGAAATACATGCGTAAAGTGGTTGTTGTGGATGCAACATTTCTTACAGAGTGTACAAGGGAGCATTGATTGTGGCGACCGCGCAAGATGGTGAACATCACCAATATCCTATTGCACGGGGAATAGTCGACAGAGAGAAGGACAAATCATGGACGTGGTTAATGTCAAGGTTGAAAGAGGTGATATCGGACAGACGTGATGTCGTTGTGATATCTGATCACCATAAAAGCTTGATCAAAGCAGTCAAACAAGTGTATAAAAAGGTTGATCATGGTTTTTATGCGTGTCATATATTGCAAAATATAAAGAGCTACGTCAATAAAGGGCATGGTAGAAAGACTTCAAAGGGTGATACTATGGCGGAAATGTTCTTCAAATGTGCAACAGCATACACGGAGATTGAATTTGAAGTGCTATTGAATGATTTGAAGGTGAAGTACAAAAATGATTTTTGTGACCTCTGCGACCCTTGTACCCCTTTGCGACCCTTGCACCTTTACCACCCTTGTACCCCTCTTCGACCCTTGCACCTCTGCCACCCTTATACCTTTCTCCAACCCTTGCGCCTCTATGAGCCTTGTACCCCTCTGCGACCCTTGTACCACTGCGACCCTTTGACCCCTGCGACCCTTGTGCCCCTGCGACCTTTTGACCCATGCGACCCTTGTGCCCCAGTGACCCTTGTACCCCTGCGACCCTTGTATCTCTGCGACCCTTGTACCTCTGCCATCCTTGTGACTCTTGTGACCTTTGTGGTCATTTTTCACCTTGGTGACCTTTGCCTAGGTATCCTAATGTTGAAACGTATTTGGAGAAATAGGAACTTGATCCGGTTAAGTGAGCAAGATGCAAATTTAAGGGGAAAATGTACAACTTGTTAACCACTAATGGCGCCGAGTCAATATTTTTTCCAAACATTTTTTTTTAATTTTGATGTATAGAAAAATTATTTGTAAACTTTTGTTCGTAAACATAATACGAGAAAAATAAGTTGTCTTTTAATTTAAGGATGAACCAAATTTTATTTCTAAGATTTTTTTCTAAAATTTAAGAAATATCCAATCTTTCTTATATATAAAGAAAGAAAAAAGTTTTTAAAATTCAATTTTCGAACTTAGGAACTTAACTATAATTTGTCAATAAATTTCATGATGAACCAAAATTCATTCATAAAATTGTATCACTAAATTAGGAATAGACGAAAAAACATTCATATTTTATCACTAATATATATATATATATATCTTCGGATACTCACGGATAACCATATATTTTCCAGATACCCATAATTATTTACTTGTGTCATTCGAATTCGAGTTTGAGTTCTAATAACACTTAATCAATATAAAATTAGTGTTTGAACACCGACAGTGATTTCTGAGACATCAGTGAATTACGGTTGATGTTTCTACAGATTTGATTGGAGTTCGAAATATATCAAATGTATTTAATATTTATCGTGGATTAATTTTCATAAATTATTGTTTGATTATTGATATATTCATTGTAATATCTAATACATATTTATTTTATAAATATCAAATGATAAAATGTATATAAAAAATTACAATTTTTATAAATAAATCCGTTTAATCAGACCTATTTAACCGATAACTAAATTGATTGGGTTACCGAACCCAATTAAGTTACAAATCTCTAGAAATGACTTGTACACAACCCAATTAAGTTTCAATGGTTTGTATACAACCTAATACATTGAAATCTCTAGAAATGAGCATCCTTGTATTTTAAAATTTGTTTAAAAAATAGGATTTGGAAGGAGCCTTCTAGAGTAATATTAATTTTTATAATTGAAACATGACAAGAAAACACACAACGACCAAAAGATAGAAAATTTATAAAACATTTAAAAATATAAAAAATCACCTAAAATGCATATATTGTAATTTGAGAGACTCTCTTACCTTTATTCATAATATGGTATATATAATATAATTCATCAAATATTAAGATATGTAAATCACTAGGATATATAAAGATCTATATAGTAACCACAATATATATCATAATATCTATATAATAACTACAATATATATATATATATGCTAAGATCTATACAATCAATGCACTATATATGCTAACACTTTCTTGTAGTCAAGGCGGCAGATGAACGAACGCTGAGGCGGGATATAAATTTTGTGAATAGCAGGATCGGTAAGTTCTTGGTGAAGATATCCACAAATTTTCGAGACAAGTGTACATGTAGGACTCAAAGAGTGCCCAAGGCGACTTTCTCACAGGCGAATGGATGTTGATCTCGATATGTTTCGTATATTGATGGTTGACGGGGTTGGAAGACATGTATACGGCCGATACGTAGTCGTATTAGACAAATGTCGCTCGAGACAGAGGGCAAGATAGCTCGAGGAGGAGGTTCCAAAGCAAACAAGTTTCAGAAACTATGTTTACAATAGCTCGATTCTACCTCTACACTTGACTGATAGACATTAGGTTGTCGTTTTGATGACCAAGAAACCAATTTTTCATCGAGAAACGTACAATAACCGGATTTTGAGCATCACTTGTCAACGCATCCAGCCGAGTTCGCGTCAGAGTCACTATGAGAACCATTGTTGTAGAAGATTGAAGTTGCCGTAGTGGATTGTGCCTTTGATATACTGAAGTACCCTTTTCATGGCATTTTAAGTGGAGCTGTCTAGGATCATGTATGAAGAGACATAATTGTTGAACGGCATACAAAATATTTGACCTAGTAAAAATGAGATATTGAATTGCCCCTACAATGATGCAGTAGGAACTCAGGTCAGACTCATGGGAGCCATCATACACTGATAATTTTGGTTTGGTTTCGACCGGCGTTGTCCAAGGATTACATGAGGCCATACCAGCCTATGTGAGAATGTTCTCTGCATAAAAGGACTGGTGAAGAAATAACCCCTCCTTGTTTCTTTGTGCTGTGATGTCGAGAAATTGATGAAATGTACCGAGATCAGACATGGTGAATTCAGCTTTAAATGAGGCAATGAGTTGTTGGAGCATTTCAGTGGAAGAGGTCATTAATATGATGTCATCAACGTACAAGTGAAATATGACATGATAACACTCACGACGAAGAACAAATAGAGAAAATCGATGCTTCTTTGTAAAACCCGAGCTACGAGACATACCATGGATGGTTGGTTCCATGCACGTTATGCTTGCAATAACCGGATTTTGAGCATCACTTGTCAACGCATCCTGCCGAGTTCGCGTCAGAGTCACTATGAGAACCATTGTTGTAGAAGATTGAAGTTGCCGTAGTGGATTGTGCCTTTGATATACTGAAGTACCCTTTTCATGGCATTTTAAGTGGAGCTGTCTAGGATCATAAACCTATATAGAGAGTGTTAGATGCGATATAAATAATCCGGTTGTACAAAATCATGGGAACCTGGAGGCTGAAATATATAGATTGTCTCCTTTACCTTTCCATGAAGAAATGAATTTTTATGTCCAATTGATGGATCGGTCAATCAAAATTCTTATCACAATCAATTGCGCCTTATTATGGTTTCCCGTTGGCAACGATCCGAGCCTTGTACTCTTGTACTGAGCTAGAGAGCCATATGCATGAAACTTATGTTAAAAAATCCACATACAACGCATAATGTTAACATTGTTAGAGCGTGGAACCATGTCATAGGTACCAATTTTAATAAGCGCATGAAATTCCCTTTGCATTGCACCATGCCAATGCGGATCATCTAATGGTTTAATGTGAGATGTGGGTATAGATGAAATTAAGAGAGTGTTGAGGTTTAGGACTTGGTGTGGTTTAGTGTTCCTAATTTTGCTGCGGATAGTTATTGTGAGAGTTCGAGAGGAAGGAGGTTGTTAGGCGGTTGCGTCCATTAACGGTTAGGTGAAGGTAATGTTGTGTGAGGTGATGAGGGGAGAAAGGATTTTAAGAGTGGAGATGGCGTGTCTTCACTGTCAAGAAACAGATTGTGGTCGGTCGAAGGGTTGAGTGGTTAGCCGCCTAAACATTTATCGGGAAACTTTCAACCACGAATGATGCAAAGGAATCAGAACTTTCAGCCAAGGATGCAGCTCCAAACTCAGAATTACCACTCACGTGCGCCTCAGACACAACCAAACAAATCCGAAGCAGCCCCCACCATCAACACCATGTTCACTCATCTCCTCCAATTCCAAGAAAATCAAAGCAACTTGTTGATGGAAGTGCAACAAAGTAAGAATAATTTGGTGACGAAAGTGAAAGTAGATCAAGAGAACACCAATAAGCATATAGAGGGATTTCAAACTCACCTTAGACACTTGGAGGCGCAAGTTGCGCAACAAGTACAAGGGGCAGCACAACCGCAAGAAGTTCTACCGGGGAGACTGGAAGTAAATCCCCGTGAGCACGTCAACGCAATATATCTACGGAGTGGTCAAATGGTAGATCAGCATACTCCTTCGATGTTTGGAAGGGGTGAAGCATCTAGTACAGCAGTGGAAAAGGTCAGTAATGTTGAAGAGCATAAAAAACAAAGCTGAAGAGGAGGAGCCGAAATACGTAAAATTCGATCCAAGACCGCCTCCTTTGTGGTATCAATAAGGCACCCAATGGTAATATGAAACCTTCACAACAAGGGCTCACACACCAACAAATTTGGGAGACGTTGAAGGAAACGAGAGAAGAACGCCTAACCGGTTTCATGGAGTGCATAAGTGGACTTATGGATAACTCAACCAAATTCTTTGGAAAGCACGATCAAGCCCCCAATATACCTTTAGATATCGATTAGTTAGTGGTCGTGCATAAAGCCATAGCCAATAGTTGTATTTCGCCCCCTAGCTTTCAATCCCAAGCACCTATATCTCTGAGCATACCGTTCATTCTTTGTTTTGTTTTGATCACTATATTTCCATGCACTTACACTCCATTGTCAATAGAATAAGTTCCTTAACTATTTCAGCCTTAGTTTGACATGAGTGCAATGATATTGATGGTTCGGGGCTAAGTGATGGGTCGAGGCTGTTGTTCTACATCTTAAGCGCTAGAGTCGATGCGTAGTCACAATAGAACGTCACAACAGAACGTCGCATCCTAAACGCGCCACAAATTCCAGCTGTGTTAACCTATGGAACATACATGGCTTCTAGGCATACGCAACTCTTGTCTTGCATCGATAGGAGGGATGCCCGCGTCGAATTACAACAAGCATTCATTCAAATGCTTGGAAACGCCGCATTCAGAGGGAGACCCACTGAGGATCCAAATCAGTGAAATGCTCTGTAACTCTGCCTTCCTATTCTCAGTGAAAGATAAAGCGCAAGACTTGTTGTATTCCCAATCGGCAAACTCTATACAATCGTAGGGACAGCTAGAGGAAAATATTATGACGTGATTCTTCCCTTAGAGTAAAGCTCAACTAACCAAGAATCAAAGCAACACATTCGTCTAAGGAGCAGCAGAGAGTTTATACAAAGTGGGGAACGTTTCAAAGGCTACCAACGCCTTTGCCCACATCAAGGCATGGATCAGAGCTATCTTATACACAACTTTCTGCAAGGACTCATGGATAACACGAGAATTCTGATCATAACCACAACTGGAGATTTTTTAAGCAACCTCACGTTTCCATAGATCGAGGATCTAATCGATCGTATGGCTGATGAAGGCAGCAATACCGCTGGAGAATATAATCACAATGCTCTAGTAAGGGTTGCTAACTTGAACTAAATGCATGCTTTATACGTCGGTCTTGTCTAGGTGAAAGATCAAGTCGTAGGAATCTACAATCTCCTAACTCAGTTACATCGTCGTCATTATTCGGAGCAATAAGAGGAACAAGGGGTTCAAGGGTACGAGGAAGTGAACTATGTAAGCAACAACTAGCCTTTCGGGAACAAATACAACCCCGGATGGAGGAATCACCCTAATTTCTCCTCCAAGAACTCCGATAGTGCATTGAACGCGCAACAATTACCGGGAAACTTTCAACCGTGAATGATGCAACATCAGAACTTTCAGCCAAGGATGCAACCTCAAACTCAGAATTATCAGTCATGCGAGCCTCAACCACAACGAAACCAATCTGAAGCAGTCCTCGACATCAACACCATGTTCACCCTTCTCCTCCGATTCCAAGAAAATCAAAGCAACTTGTTGATGAAAGTGCAACAAAGTCTGAATAATATGGTGAGGAAAGTGAAAGCGGATCAAGAGAACACCAAGAAGCAGATATAGGGCTTTCAAACTCAGCTTAGACACTTGGAGACGCAAGTTGCACAACTAGCACAAGGGGCAGCACGACCGCGACGAGTTCTATCGGGGAGACCGGAAGTAAATCCCCGTGAGCACGTCAACACAATATATCTACGGAGTGGTAAGACGGTAGATTAGTCTGCTCCTTCGATAGTTGGAAGAGGGAAGCATCTAGTACACAGTGGAAAAGGGCACTAGCGTTGAAGAGCATAAAAACGAAGAGGAGTCGAAATACGTAAAATCCAATCCAAGATCGCATCCTTTGTTGTTTCCCCAACATCAATGCAAAAACAACGAGGATGCTCAATTTGCTAAGTTTGATATGATGTTGAATTAGATGCATATTACCATTCCATTCCACGAAGCGTTGAAGAAGATACCTTCATACGCTAAGTTCTTGAAAGAGGTGCTTGCGAACAAACGAGACGTGGAGATGAAAACCGTCATGGTGACTAACTCAATGCTGCAGCCAAACCTACCCAAGAAGATGCCCAATCCAGGTATATTTGTGATACCTTGTAAAATAGATGATTATGAAATTAACCATACACTAATTGATGTCGGAGCAAGCGTGAACGAGCTACCATTATCGTTATACAAAAAATTGGATCTTAGGGACATGTTGGATTTTAAACCTACACGAATAGCTCACCATGGCTGATCAAAGTGTTAGAATACCCGAGGGCATACTGGAAGATGTGCCTTTACAAGTTGAGAAGTTCTTCGTCTCGGTCGACTTCGTCGTCTTGGATATGCAGGAGGACAAAAAAATCCCAATTATTCTCGGTAGGTCGTTTCTCAATACGGCAAAGACGATCATACATTTTGCTGAATGTAGACTCACATATAAATTTCGGAGATGAAAAAGTGGAGTTGAATCTGATTGACACACTCAAGCAGCCTTGTATGGTGAATTTGGTATTCCACATCGACGTCCTAGAGAAACTAGCCGAAGAAGTCTTTGAAAAATTTGGGAATATGGATTCCTTTTAGATTGCTCTCTTAGCAGCCAAAAAAGAAGTGTATAAGGACCCAAACGATGCAACGCGTTATACTAAGCTGTTGGACAAAGAAAACACGAAGGAGATCCCAAACACTAAGCTAGACGCACTCTGAGCAGATTTTTGTACGATCCGGGCACAACAGGTCGTAACCCAAACTAAAGGTGGAATTTCAGACAATCTTTATCAAGAGGAGTGCTCAATTCACAAACACATAAGCACGGTTCAAGTGGACATCAATTCAGGTCAAGAAAATGTCATAAATCAGTGCACAAACCTCCTCACGTCCAAGACAGATTTTAGTGCGTATCAAGCAGCATGCATCGTGATTTCAACCACTTCTGAGATGCCTAACAGCCACGCCAAACGTCCAGTACCTTATTGGGGTATCGATAAGGCACCCAAGGTGAAGATGAGATCTTCACCACAAGGGCTCACGCACTAACAAATTCGGGAGACATTGAAGGAAACGAGAGACGAACGCCTAACCAGTTTCATAGAGTGCATAACTAGACTTATGGATAGCTCAACCAAATTCTTTGGACAGCACGATCTAGCCCCCAACATAGGAAACAACACGACCAAGATTAGGGAGGACATGACCGATCGCGTAAGGAATCCAACTGATCCGCGTGCTACACCTTATCAAGCACACTATGCACGCGAGACGCTATGTACACGACGGCGTCGAGGATGTCCACCTAATGAATAGCACATCTTGGTCAGGCTTAAGACCTTAAACAAGAGATTCTCGGGAGGCAAACCTAGCCACATATCCTTTTAGTTTAATTCGTTTTATATTTTCAGAATTCGATTCTTATTCTTTTCACATGCATGCACACTACTAGCGACTTCGATGTACCATTCTCTCTTTTTCAGATTGTGTGACTTTTGTTACAGGTTTACCACTTCGATATCATCATCAACAAAGGAGAGACGCATATGTCCAGCTGCATCAACTCGGGACAGAAAGCACACATCAAGTGTACACCTTCCTATCTATTTTATTTTTCCCCGAGTTTTTGCATGTTAGTCCTTCTCTTAGGTTTTGAACACCGGGACGGTGTTTCCTTCAAGTCTAGGGGATACTCTTTGAATGTCATGGTTGTGATTACGATTTAGATGATGAGTTCTTTATTTTATTTTAGTTTTTAGTTAGTTAGGATTAAGACGGACGGATATCTAGTACGAAAAATTTCAAACTTTAGTCACCTCTATGCAACTTTGTCGAATCGGGAACAAAAGTCTAGGTTTGCTGAAACATACCTTTAGAATATCGATTAGTTAGTGGTCGTGCATGAAGCCATTGCCTATAGTTATATTCCGCCCCTAGGTTTCAATCCCAAGCACTTATATCTCCGAGCATACTTTTCATTCTTTGTTTTGTTTCGATCGCTATATTTCCACGCACTTACACTCCATTGTCAATAGAATAAGTTCTTTAACTATTTCTGCCTTACATTGACATGAGTGCATCAATATTGATGGTTCGGGTCTAAGTGATGGGTTGAGACTGTTTTTCTACGTTCTAAGGGTTAGAGTCAATGCGTAGTCACAATAGTTTAATCAAAAGACAAAACTCTGCAATGACGCAACCTCTTCACTCCGTTAGGGTTAGAAGACCTTGTTAGTGTGCCAATCAGAAACATGGGTCTAAGTAGAAGGTTCTCCTCTTCAACTTCGACGTCCTAGAAACTGAGTGCGAATTTTCAAAAAAAAAATTTGTGGAAACAAAAAAGAAGAAAAAAGAGAACCGAAAAAGAAAACTAATCGTCTTAAGAATGATATCGAACTGTTTGCGTATTAAATAGGTATGGAGATCGCTTGGATGTTTTCTAATGGTTAGTGAAATGAACTTAAGATATGTGTAGGATTGCACGGTTACTGGCTTTTGGTAGATAGGGGTCTAAATTCGGTGCACTTAGATCTATATTCGTGTGACGCATTGTTATGTAGGATGTTGACTTTTCGAGTTGTTTCTGCTAGTATCCGGTTGTTGTCTAACTTTTCTCATGCTTAGTTCTAGTCTTGCTCGAGGACGAGCAAAGATTCAAGTTTGGGAGTTTGATAACGTCTATTTTGTTATAATAATTTTGTCTATCTTTATAGTTAGTTTCATCATTCATTTAGATTTTACCAAGCATTAAGGATCATTTAGCCATCTTGTAGCGTTTTTTCGTGTTTTGTAGTGAATGGAGATATTAGGACACAAACACGAGCGAATGCCGCAAAACATGACCATTGCACGTCAAAGGAGAAGCAACCCGCACGGGGTCGATCCCTTAGCCCGTGTGGGATCCATGTCTAGCACTTTCAGCATGCCTCGGGTTCATACTCAACCCGATCGAACAACCATTCCCCACCCAACCCGTTGGGTTGTCTACCTTAGCTCGTGTGGGCTCCTTGCTCTAGCAGTTCTAGCACGACTCGGGCTCATGCTTAGCACGACTCGGGCTCATGCTTAGCCCGAGCGGACACCCATCTCCAAGCTAGCCTGCACGGAGCACTCACCAGCCCGTGCGGGTTGTGTCCGCCACCTGCAAAAACCAGAAAACGGAAGTCGGCAAAACAATAAAAGGAAAGTGTTAGCCGCCTAAACTAAAAGGAAATATGGTTTGAAAAGAGGAATTGGAGCCACATGGCTGGAAAATAAAGCACAAACGTTAACCACTTACACAAGAATGAAAAAGCAAGGGATGGAAACACACGGAAAAGGAAAACTGCAGTTGTTGTAAGTAAGAGGAAATTCCAGCTGCTAGAGAGGAAGGAAAGTGGATGTCCAAAGAGGAAAGAAGAAAGGAAAGGAAAGAGGAAGAAAGAGGGCAAAAGGGGGGAGCTTTAGTTGGCAGAATTTGGACAGAAAGTGAAGGAGAAAAATAGAGCACATGCAGAGAGAGTAGAGAAAGAGTAGAACGCACATGAGGACAAGGACGGGGCGACTGAGCCGGAACATGGAGGAGCTATTGAAGACATCGGTATTAGAATAGGGAGTAATCTTGTTCTTCACCTATGTTGAATATAGAATTCCTTTGTGTGTTCGTTTTCTAAGTTCATGTTCAAGTAGGTCCATGCCATATGTTAGAGAGCTTTGCCGATATGTACTGAAGTCTTGTTCTTAATGCTTGGTGGTTCTTAATGCTTTCATTCTTATACGCCACTTGAATGAATCATTTTGGTATTTAATCGTTTTTAGAATGATTGGTTGTTTTTAATGCTTCCGTTCTTGTACGCCACTTGATTGAATGATTGTAGAAGTCTAATGAATCTACGCCAGGGGATTAGACTTTGGAACTTAGCCATGATTTTAGGATTTAATCAATATAGAATCCACTCAAGGTCGATTGATTGAATCTAGGGATTAGGACAGCGGTCTTAATGGGTCTAGTGGGTGAGATTACGCAATCGGAAGATTGGTTGTACGCACGCTAGGTAATGGACAAGTCTATGCTAGTCAGTTCCTATATTAGAGCTTGAATTCTCTGAAATCGTGATAATATCTAAGATCAATGATCATATTAGAACTTCATTGCATCATCGTGCATCTCTCGAAACCTGTGGTATCTAGTTAATTGAATTTACACCGTTAATTAGTTAGTTTAGTTTTATTTGCATTCCAAACACTCATTGATTTTTATCGTCCTATTCATTAGTTACTAGCTCTAGAGTTGCATCAATTCCTTGTGTTCGACCCTGGCACTATACGATCCGTATTTTTGCGGAAACGTTAGTCTAGGTATTTATTACTTGAGATTAACCACATCAATACCCACACAAAATATGAAAACTGATCGAGAAATAGGATAAGGCATTTGATGCCACTAATACTTGGTATTGAAGATGTCCAAATATCAGAATGAATGATTTAAAAAAAAAGATTGAGCAATAGTACTCGATTTATTAAATGACAATCCAGTGTGTGTTTTCATTATGACAAGAAAAAATCCCAAAGAACACAATAAACAATATTAGATTCCACGGGTTTCCAAGTTTTCGATGCCAAGTAGCTATCACTCTGAAACCTGGTAAGGGGGAGGCCGAACACATGAAACCGTAGATGATATGGAATAAAGTGGACTCGAGCTATCACATCTGAGCATAATCGTTTGTGTTGGTTTTTCCTGGTTGTGTGGTGAGATGGGGTGTAGCTCTGGTGTCCATGTGCAATGAAGCATCATTTGAAGTTACGAGATTCGCAATGTTAAATGCTTGAATGAGGTCTGGGGGCGGCGGTATTGTTGCGGAAGGATTGCTGCGGAAGGATTTTTCAGGACACGGGGTCATGTTGTTTACTAAGAAGGCCGAATTGTGTTGTGTAGGGGGCCACAGAGATGAGGTAATATGTTGAGGGATTCACGAAGGTGCAAAACGGTGGAGCACAAAACCATGGTTGATAAGGATTCCAACCATATCCAGAGGGCATCCATGTCTACGTCGGGAACGCAGGTTGATACGAAGAAGGCTAGGGTGCCAGATTCGCTGCTCGAAATTGTTCTTACACCAGATTTTGGTTCCACCCGTGTGAGTAGTGATTACGGTTCCGATTTCCTCTGTTTCCACTCATTGGTAGGAGCCGCGATCAGAGGGTCGAAGCCATTAATATGGCTCAAAACGCAAAAACTCTGGCAATGAATTTCAAATACATCACGCCATGAATTATAGTCCAATTCTTCCATGTCGAGGATGAATGAAATATGGGATTGAATGTCCGTGATATCAAATGGATTTTCGGATAATAAACTCGGCGGAGCAACCATAGTAGCAACAAGCAGAATGGTCGTCGATGGTAGACAAATAGAAAAGGAGGAGATGGAAAAAAATGTCTTTTGAATTTAGGTTTGGTCTGATATCATATATGGTATCATTTGAGAACATCTTTTACATGTATTCATAATAAAATATGATATATATATATATATATTAATCAAATATGAAAATATAAAAATAATTAAGAGATATGAAAGATGTATATAATAACTACAATATATCATAACTAGTAAGGTACCCATGCTTCGCGTGGATATCTATACACAACATTTTTATTTTTTAATATACATTTTTATTGAAAAAATTTCTGTAATGTATTATACACATTAAATTATTTAAGTATTTTGACTTTTTTTATGTTTAATTAATTGAGTAATATTTTAAAACAACTTGATAAATTTGTACAAATTTTTCATCAGATTGGTCTATAATATTAAACATAATTTTTTCATATAAACATGTATATACATTCTGTATATAAATTTTAAATTATTTTGATTGTTTAGTGGGAATTTTATTATTTTTAAATTTTTTAGTTAATTCTAAATTTTAAAATTTGTTTGATCTTTTACCGACTTTTTAATAATTATAACTTATTGAACTGTTTAGAAAATTTAAATTTAAATATATACTACATCAATTTTGGTCTTAAAAATTATAATAATTTCATGTTCTTAATTAATTTTACGCTTCTTTTTAAATTTTAATTGATTTTGATTTTGTAAATTTTAAATCTTTAATCGATTTTTAAAATTTTCTAATGAAATGTATTTTTATTTTAAAAATACTAAATTGTTTTTATGCTGAAATCTAAAAATTAATAAAAAAAATCAAACAAAATTTTCTACTTTTATATTTAGTTATAATTCATGTATCCTCTCTCTCCCGGCGGAATATCAGATATACCCTCGTAGGGCTAAAACGCTTCAAAAATACCCTTCCCTAAAATAATTATTTAATCGGAAAAAAAAAACTGGAGAAAAGACAAATTTACCCTTAATTTTCGAACGTGGGAAAAACCGCATTCTGGGAGAGTAAAAGCCAGATCCGCATTCTGGGAGAGTAAAAGCCAAGAAAGAACAAGTGATTTCGAACTTGAGAGGGATCGATTCGAAGTTGGCAAGAAGGAAATGGCTAGAATCAGCAGCGGTGGAGAAGAGAGCACGAGTCAATCTTCAATGGCGTCAATAAGTATAAGTAGATCGATTTCTAGGGTTTTGGAGGATGTCGAGTCCCAAAATGGTTTATTGATTTGAAATGGTGTGAGTGTCAATGAGTCGGTTGAGTCTCAGTGAGTCGGTTGAGTCGCAAGAGTCGGTT
>CM071863.1:14904587-14918027 GCA_036759665.1 Gynandropsis gynandra
TTGGACCCCTGCGATGACCTTTGATCCCTTTGACCCCTCGATGAGACTGTGACCCAGTGCGACCGTACGACTCTGTGACCCACTCTGTCACCTTTGACATTGCAATAGACACAAGAGAAACACGAAAAACTCACTATACACACCTGGTTTTTCTGCGGAACGTGCTTAATTGCAAGCTTCTTTGTTGACAACAAAGGATTTCAACCTATTGGCAGCGAATCTGATGCCGATTGCAAGCTACTCTCGCCGAATCTGTTGTGGTGTGGGGGAACAGTAATTTTCGCGCGAGAATTAGAGGTGCTCTAGAGGAGAGAGAAAAAATGTCGTAAAGGGTAACATGGGATTATCAATATTTTAAGGGTAGATTTGAAGTTGAAACTTTTTTTTTTCAGCCAAGGGTATTTTTGAAGCACTTTAGCCCTACAGGGGCATTTTTGATAATCCCCCCTCTCTCCCTCCTCCCTTCTTCTCACCTCTGCCGCCTACCTCTCTCCTCCCTTCTTCTTCTCAACTCTGTCGCCTACCTCTCAACTCTGCCGCCTACTTCTGTTGCCTTCCTTCTCTCCTCTTTTCTTTGTTTTTTTCTTCTTTCGTCTCGGACTACACCCGCTTTAAATCGACCTAAAGGCGAGGACAGACAAATACAATAACCACCGACGGAGCGATACCCAACCCGAGACCGACACCACCCGACGAAACTGGAGCCTAAACCTAAAGACCCAAAACCGCCTTGACACAACCACAATCAGTGAGATCGAGCACCTAGGAGAATACCGATGAACACATGGAGTCCAAAACCACAATGCAAGATTAATCGATGGAAAGGAAAAACCCCTCCCAGCGAATCGGACGGTCGAATGAAGTGGGCCGGACGCAGCCCAACACCTAGACTCGGGAAAAACCAGCGATACAGATCCGACGGCTGAGAGGAAGAGGGAAGGGTCGGTGACAAAATCCGGCCCTTCATTTCAAAAAGAAGTCTTCCCATCGGACGGCTGAGGCGAAAAGCTGGAGCAAATGAAGAGAGGATGAAACAATCGAACGGTGGAGAGCAACGGGTCGGGTTTATGACCCGCGCGTGACCCGATTGATCTGAGCCGTACAGCTCACCGGGCGCCGATCTGAACGGTTGCGAAGGCAACACCTCATCCTTAGATATTGTTGACCGACATTAGCCTCTTATATAAAGTATGATATTTATATAATAACTATAATATATATTAAGATCTATAATAGTACTATATATGCTAACATATATATTCTTAGAATAAATAAATAAAATCTCTATAATTTATTGTCTAGTGAAACATATAATAGTTCTAATATTTATCGCACTAAATCAATGGGGTGAGTTAAGTGGATAATAGAAGTGCCTAGAGCAATTTATATTTTATGGATCTTGGACTTGCCAACTCCATTCCATTTGTTTTTCTTATAGCATTAATGGAAGTTATATATTGTTTATGATTTTTATTTATTTATTTGTTTGTTTTATTTGGTATATCAAATTGTAGAGTAAAATTTGTAGTTCTCTTGCTTGGATAATCTCGGTGGTGCTGATGATCTATGAACAATTAAAATCACTTTGTTGGAAAAAAAAATAAGGTATCGAAATGTAAAGTAAATGGAAATCATATATATATATGAGGTTTTTTTTCTTCTCTTATCCAACCACGTCAGCAGAGACAGAAAAAACTCTCTCTTTTTAAATGAAAAATTATTAACTTAAATTAATTTTATATCATACATTTGTAAAAAAATTTAAAGGGTCATTTATAAAATTCATTATATGTATCTAAATCCACATGAAATTCATTACATGTATCCAAGTCAAGTTTTGAATACAAATTCCTAAAAAAAACCTTAGAAACACACACTGATCGACAAGAAAGCTGATTCATATAAAAAAGAAAATGTTTCATTTTAGATTTGTAGATTCATATATATAAAAGAGATGTTTTTTTCTCTCCTCTGGTGCTGCCACATCAGCAAAGAGAGAAAAAAACCCTCTTTTCTAAATAAAAAATCTTTTAACTTAAAATAATTTTCTATCATGCATTTGTAAAAAAATCAAAGGGTCACTTATGAAATTCATTAGATGTATCCAAATCCACTGAAATTAATTAGATTTATCCAAACCCAGTTTTAAATTCAAATTCCTAGAAAATCTAAAAAACATACACTGATCGACAAGAAAACTGATCCATATTAAAAAGAAAAACATTTCATTTTAGAGCCATAGAAACCCAAGGGATGAGATCAAAAAATCAAGAAATTGAGAAAAAGACCATGATGAAGTCGAATGCAAGGTTACTGTGTGAGAATGAATGAAGAAGAGATATCAGAGAAGTCCATGTCTCCTTTTTGCCTTATCCATTTAAGTTCTCTCACCCATCACATCAGACCATAGATATTTACAAATGGAAGCAGCAACGGATATCTGAGTGTGAGGTAAGGTGAAGAACCCACAAGGGTATGCGACATCCGAGCCTTCACATCCCTACGAGACGGAGCTCCCACCGTCATCGTTTAGGTATATTCCCATAAATTCCTCTTTTTTATACTTTCGTTTGATCCTTACCCGTCGATGCAAAAGCAATCGTTCCTGCGTCAGCTTCTACAACATAAAGAGATGAGGAGATAAGAAACGATGGAGACTCGACGAGTAAGAAGCAACAAATACCTATAAAGCAAGGAACATCGGTGTTGGTTAAACCAGAAACGATGCATTTGATTGCTTGATAGCGACGAAGAGAAAACAACGTCAGTGAGGGACCCGAGATCTATCGGACCTCATCTCACTTGCTTGGGTTTTCCAATTTCCATCGATACGGCTCGATCCCTGCATCGAGTTAGGGAAGCTTTGCACCATAGATGGCAGGGACATCCATTGCCTACAGTGTGATGGTACATGGGATGCAAAACCCAATGTTCCTGCATCAGCTTCTCCAACAGAAGGAGATGAGGAGAGAGGTACAAGACTCACTGAGTAAGAAGGGACAGAGACCTATAAGTAAAAGGCCATTGGAATCGGTTAAAATAGAAGCGATGGAAATGCCGGATCAAGAAAAACTGTCGTTAGAGAAGTAGGGTATGGGAAGTGGATGAAGAAGGTGACGATGAAAGAGGTGGAAAAGCAACTGAAGGAAGGTTTTTGGAAAACTGATTTAAGTATATATTGTTGAAGACGATGGGGACTCAGTCATGACAAACAATTGACTGTAATCAACCCTTCGTCTAATTCCAGTGAACAATCTCCTCCCATGGTAGTTCGACGAAATAAAAAAATGTAACTCCATGAATCATTATATCAATTTCCAATATATATGATTGTTTTGGAGCCAATCACGCCATTGAGGTACTGTTTGTGATTACTTTTAGTGTTAAACTCGATTCCATTTTGATTTTGATCATTTCAGCAAACTTTGGTGTGGATTTGAAGCTTTGGTTGTCTTTAACAATACAATGATGGTATTGTCGTGGAGGAAGAGGTATGGCGAATATAAATTCTCTTGTGTGCCTCAATATCCAAAAAATCACATAATCTTCAGCTTTCCATAAGAGGATGAAGGGAAAAGACGTGTGGCGTTTCAATTAATTCGGTTTTTATTTTGTTTCTTAAGGTTTTTCTTTTTTCACTTTTGATTTTGGTTCCTAAGTTTTTGCATTCTTTCACTTTTTATTGTGGTTTTGATTCATGAACTTTCTTATACATAATCAATTCTGATTGTTGTTTCAATGGGGGAACGCATGCCATTTGATTTCGTGTTGGAGCTGCCTTTCCCTTTGATAGCTCAAGTAATATTGCCCATCTTTTTGGGCTCCCAAATCCTTATGTGGTGAGCTGAAGAGCATGTGGAGCCAAAAATATGATGGAACCTAATTTTGCTTGGACCACTTTAATAGCTAAAGTCAATTTATTTCTTATTCTATTACCATCAGGTTGGTGATTATCCTCAGAGGAGATATAGCATAATTTTGAGAAGCACAACGGGGAATATATTCATTCATTTAGTGAGGTACCGTAGTCGTAAAAATTGCACTTACATTTAACCTACATCTACATCTACATGTTTGCTTTTACCGTTCCATTCAAGGATTAATGGTGAAGTCCGATCTTACATGTTTCGAGAGCAATGGTAAGTGGAACAAAGATGGAGCCGGTCAAAATACAGCTGGTATTCACCATGTGCAGATTCTCCATAAACCAATAAGGATCTTTAGGCATATCATCCCATGAAATTTTCCTCCTCTCATGGTAGCATGGAAATTAGGGCCAACATTGTCATGTGAAAACACTGTTGTACTAAAAACAGCTAAGCATAATCCTCTATATGGTTTCTATGCCGCAAAAATTCTTCAAGCGGTGAAATATGATGTGTGATGTTGTCCTCAGCTTTAAATCTTCTTGCTTTGCTTTACAAATTTCAAAGTTATCTGATTTTCTGTTCATTGGATATGGCTTAGAACTCTAGATGTTAGTCTTTTTTTTTCATTTAGTAATTCCATCATGTATGTGTGCAAGAGCATCTAAAGGTATTTGATAAATGTTATTAGGTTGATTATTTATATATTTTCTCATTTTAAATCATTTCATCAAACCATGTAATTTGTTTCATCTATATTCTTTTTCTCATTGTTGACGATTCCGATTTTTGTGACAGGTTGGACTTTCAACGGGTGTTGTAAACATAATTTCTGGATTTGGTCGGACTTATCGTGCGGCCTTGCCAGTCTTATGATTTGAATTTCATTTTCTTCTAAAGGAGTGTATTGTATATATTTCAGCCATTACTACCTAATCACTCACCAAAAAAGATCATGCATAAGCAATCAGAACAAACTTAAACATAGCTAGGACAATCAATATAGACTAAATGATGTTGGGGTTTTGGTAAAGCTCTTCTTTCATGGAAAAACTAACAACACTTTCAGACCATATTGACTCAAAATATGCCTTCTCAAGAACTTAAACAATTCTCTACAGAAAGCTTTGACATGTTTTACTACGACTGGACAATTGATTCTTGAGTTGGCTGCCAAAAGCAATCTTAAGTCGGCGACTTTGGAGCTTGGGGCCAAATCTCCATTTATTGTATGCGAAGATGTTGTTGTAGATAAGACCGTCGAGCTTGTTCACTTCGCTTTGTTCTTTAATCCGGTGACATCAATGTACCCTAAAATCGAGTTTATAGGGAGAATATATCCATGGTGTTTCACATGATCAATCAATCCCATACTTAGTGAACGTGAGCTACCCTGGTAAACTTGAAGGGACAATGTTGTTATGTTGGCCCACGCACATATGTACATGAACGTGTGTATAATGAATTTGTAGAGAACGCAAAAAAGGTATTTGATAAATGTTATTAGGTTGATTATTTATATATTTTCTCATTTTAAATCATTTCATCAAACCATGTAATTTGTTTCATCTATATTCTTTTTCTCATTGTTGACGATTCCGATTTTTGTGACAGGTTGGACTTTCAACGGGTGTTGTAAACATAATTTCTGGATTTGGTCGGACTTATCGTGCGGCCTTGCCAGTCTTATGATTTGAATTTCATTTTCTTCTAAAGGAGTGTATTGTATATATTTCAGCCATTACTACCTAATCACTCACCAAAAAAGATCATGCATAAGCAATCAGAACAAACTTAAACATAGCTAGGACAATCAATATAGACTAAATGATGTTGGGGTTTTGGTAAAGCTCTTCTTTCATGGAAAAACTAACAACACTTTCAGACCATATTGACTCAAAATATGCCTTCTCAAGAACTTAAACAATTCTCTACAGAAAGCTTTGACATGTTTTACTACGACTGGACAATTGATTCTTGAGTTGGCTGCCAAAAGCAATCTTAAGTCGGCGACTTTGGAGCTTGGGGCCAAATCTCCATTTATTGTATGCGAAGATGTTGTTGTAGATAAGACCGTCGAGCTTGTTCACTTCGCTTTGTTCTTTAATCCGGTGACATCAATGTACCCTAAAATCGAGTTTATAGGGAGAATATATCCATGGTGTTTCACATGATCAATCAATCCCATACTTAGTGAACGTGAGCTACCCTGGTAAACTTGAAGGGACAATGTTATTATGTTGGCTCACGCACATACGTACATGAACGTGTGTATGATGAATTTGTAGAGAAAGCAAAAACCCCGATCAAACCTGTTGTGAGTGGAGAGAAAATGTAAACTGGTTTGATCTATAGAACTATTATCAAACTACATTCTTTTGTTGACAGAATATTTTCAGAAGATATGGACATCGATTTTGTGGTGGAAAAAGCTGGTAGACTCAGCACAAGATTTTTCTTTTCTTGTAATGGTGTTGAATTATTGTCAAGATTGGTGTATGGACAAAGCAATATAGAAGGCTTGTGGCAATGCTCTCAATGTATATTGCATAGTCTTGAGTTTTATGGAAAAAATGAAATATTTTAATGCATGATAAACAAACAATAAAAAGAAAGAGAGTCAAAATAAGAACTTTTGTGTATTAAAAAAAGAAGAAAGAAAAAACAGTGTTCTAGAATTCATTTGATAAATATATATTAATATTATTTAATAATGATATTTGTATTACTATATTAGTCATAAGAACTCTTATTTGATATTTTGTATTATTATATTGTTCCTTTTATACATATATTTTTATTTTATTTGAAAAAAAAATCTTAAGGCAAATAAATTGTGTCAACCAATGTAATGATGTGTTGATATTACATATAGAAATCTTCTCTAATGTTGTACATGACATACTGCGTAAATGTATGTTTGGAGTTTGCATGACAAACTCTTCAAATCATAATTAAATAGATAATATTTTATGAAATTAATAAAAATCTATTTATATATGTTATTTAATTTTATAATATTACAAATTAATTCATTCATCCATATAAAAAACACAAATTCAAAGTCCAAAAAAGAATGATATATTTAGGTTTGTGTGTATATTTATATTAATATTAATTTAATTTTAAAAATATGGTTTATTTAAAATTATTTTTCGATGTTAATATATTTATTTGACAAATGAATGATATTTTTCACCATATTCATTCGATTATACTTAAAGATCTATATTTTTCACCATATTCATTAGAAAATACGATTAAAGATCTAATATAATAATGAAATTATTTTTTTGGAATTATTATTGTACTCTAATCTTGGATAAATTACAATTTTATCTAGAAAAATAGTGAGAAAATTCGAAGAGAGCCGTCGTCGAATTGCTTCACTAACAGGGTCAAGAAGATTGGTTTTCGCTTCGTCTCCTTTGCAACAATTACACTTTCAAGGTCTGTTTCTCTTTATACTTTCGATTTCTTAGATTTTTTCTTTTGTTTCCTGTAAAAAATTAACCCTCAAACATATCGCATAGTTTACCTTAAATCATATATGTTATCCCTCTTTTGGAGTGATAATAAGAGAGATCGAAGCTCAAAGATCTACTATTTTATCGGATATGCTAGAGGTTGTTATGACTTTTAGTATAGATATTGTGTTTCTCCTTAGTGTTTAGTTTTTCAAGTACACTTTGTTAGATTATCTTTATTTATAATTTAATTGTAGTTTTGACTCTTATTCCTTTGTTTGGTCATGATATTCGGGTTTATGAATATTATGTCTAAGTCTCAATTTGGTCGTTTGATGTTATAAGGTCATGATCAATGCTCGCAACAAACGAAGATGATTCAAGATGCACAAATCGTTGTTATTCCAAAACTTATTAGCGGTATTTATTCTAACATATCAATAATTTATTTAAGATTATAAATTTCATTTCATCACTAATTTTATATATGAATTATTCAGATATATAAATTATCCAAAACATGCAATCACCTTTTCAAAAAATATTTGAATTTATAATTTTTTTATAAAAATTAAGAAAAATACAATTTAGTTAGGATGATCATGATACAATTTGGAACTGCCATTATGGACCAATTGACTATTCCAACCTTCATATATTTTGAAATCATGTATATGCAATGTATAAAAAAATAAAACTAGAAATCCAAAAAATGTGTTTTTAGAGTATGCTAATGTAGTGAAATGATATTCCTTGTAGAGTACCACTTCCGAGAAGGTTATCATCGTCAAAGATGACATATTAACAAGTAAAAAATGATAATACTTCTATGGAAAGCCAGAGACAATGAGAGTTCGCGTTGAGAATGAAACAACAAGTTTGGATTTCTTTTAAAGATGTTGAAGAGCATGACGAATCCCAATAAACTAATTTTTCAAAACCATAACTCCTAAACTCGTATTAAAAAATGAGAATACGAGTTAGCAGGAAATATTTTTTTATTATCTTTTAACATAACATTGAGAATCAGTTTTTGTGAGGCATTTAAAGAACAAAATGTATCTTTGTGGATAACGAGAATACAAAAATAAATTGAAACATTTTATAAAAATAAAGGCGTGATTTTTTCATTACCACAAGGAAAGAAGGCTAATGCAAACAAATGGATATATATAATAAAAAAATAAAAATGATAGTACTTCTATAGAAAGACCAGAGACAATGAGAATTGTTGTTGAAGATCGATCGAAACAACAAGTTTGAGTTCTTTAAAAGATGTTGAGGAACATGACGAATCCCAACAAAATAAATTTTCAAAACTATAACCCTGACAATCATATCAAGAAAGGAGAATACAATTTTGACGGAAATATTATATTGTGGAAGAAAATTATTTAATGTTCTAAAAAACAAGGAGAAACGTTAACTTTTCATGAGGTGGTTCAATAACTAGAAACATCTATGTGGATGAAAGCAATGCAAGAAGAAACTGAGGGATTTTTTAAAAACAAAATGTGAGATCTTTTTTCATTACCACAAGGAATGAAGGCTATTGAAAACAAATGTTGGATACACAATTAAACGTGATTACAAGGATCAAATTGAAATATATCTTGCAAGACTTGTTATAAAGGTATTTTCTCGAAAAGAATGGATCGACATTAATGATAGATTGTGATTTGTGATTCGGCTAACAACATTGAGAGTTGTTCTCGTGATGTGTGCTACATTGAATATCCACTTAGAGCTAACATAAAAAGGAAATGAGAAATCGGTTGGAAGCCAAACAATTCTTTAAGCAATCTTAAACATGTGTTGATATACCAGTATCACGGTTTGATTTTTCCATTATAAGCCTTGGATTCAAGAGATTAAATGATGGTGATTTATCATTTTTGTTTTATATAAACGATGTATTGATAAAAAGTCCCACCAATGATGATATTAAAGAATTAAAGGCTCGATTGGCTAGAGAGTTTGAAATGAAGGATTTGGATCAAGCAAACAAGATTTCATGGATGCAAATTCATCGAGTGAGTAGTAATATGAAGATTTGGATATTATAAAAGAACTATTTCAACAAATCTGATTCGCTTCAACATGTAAGATTGTATGCCAATATCTGGTATTCGTGCTTTTAATTTCAAATAATATATTTTCCAAGATAATAGTTCTAACACATAAGTAGAGTGGATGAAGATGTCTTAAGTATCATATGCATCATTAGCGGGAAATTCCATATTTTTTATGATGTGTATTAGGCCTTGCCATTTCGGATTTTGGTTTGGTTTTTTATTTGAATATAATGGGTACGAGTTATTTATTTTTTTTTAAATAATAACCAAATAATAATCAAACTTAAATTAGTTTGTTTCGATTCGTTTGTACAACGGTATAGTTCGGTTGTATCAATAAAATATTGTAACCGAAGTAAAATCCAAACTCTAATTTGTTCGGTTATTATTCGATTATTTCTTTTATCAATTATATTATCATATAAAATTATAAATAAATGATAAGATTCGAAACGTTTCAAATAATTAATATTTTTACAAAATAAATAAAATATATTATTTAAATTTGATGTTTAATCTTAGATTAACATGTATTAGATAAATATTAATTTAATAAATATCATTTACCTATATTTTGATATTTTCTAATAATTAATCGTTTATCATTGGTAATTAGGTTAATAATTGAACCCCAATCGAATCCAATCGGTTTTTAAATTTTTATACTCGATCGATTATCTTACATATACTCAAACTGAACCGAATTACCATTGTTCGATTCGTTTTTATATAACCGAAACACAATTTCCATCCCTAGTATTTATAGACCAGAAATTGCATAAATAGTAAGACCAATTAGTAAATACAATGTGAAATTTAGAGTTGAGCATTGGAATGCAGAAAAGATGATATGTATATACCTCAAATGCACCGCAGATATTGAATTATATTATGGATGATCAGATATATCTATTACTAGATATATGGATTCAGATTATACTTGTGAATTCGACAAAAAACGAGTTCACCACAAGTTATGTGATTAATCTCGTTGTAAGTTGAATTTCCAAAACTACAATTTATATTTACAATATCTACAACAAATGTTGAGAATATGGCGGCTATACAAACCAAAATAAGACAAAATTCAGTGACAAACGCCATTAGAGAAATTAGAAAATAAACAAGATAATGTGATTTTATCTTGACAAATCAAAACAATTTGAATTGGATTGATCAAATGATATGTATAGTTTATTATATCATTATGACAGTATTTAAAATAATGTAAAAACATAAATCAAAATTTTAGAATATAATTAAAATTACTAAAATTCGAACATATGGTTATACAAAATAATTATTTGCCCTTTCAAATGCTACTTAAAGAAAACATCTTATTTTGCATCATTTTCTCTTCCGGTCTAAAATAGTTCCAAATTTTTTTTATATTTTAAATTGATTTTCAGTTACCTCTTTTCCGGGATATTTTTTTCATAACCGCTGATTACTTTTTTTCATAATTTGTGGTCATCAATTTAAAGATAATATTGTTACCATCAGTATTTTGTATTTTTATTTTTTCATTCTGTATATACAATGTACCCGTCCAATTTTTGTTTCGTCTGATTTTTGTAGCAATTTTACTGTTGATATATCGACCGATAGAAACTATTTTAGCAATCAAAAGTCTGTTATAAGATTGTGTTGGTACTTTTTTGTCTTAAATGACAAAATAATTACAAATACACCTACATGTTCATATACAACAAAAATAAACTTAATTCGAGATATAAGAAATTGTTTAGTAAACTGTTATATATGTATATATATATATATATGCATATATATATAAATATATATATATATAAAGAAATTGCTTAGATTAGTAACTTTTGGTTGAACGAGACTTGTACGATACAATCAACACGGGTATATCCCAATGTCTCAGAACGCTTTACACAAGAAAAAATGATTGCGTGTTAGTCTTAACAAAAGTGGAATATCTAACAAGTTATGCATTCAAACTATTTACTTTTTATTTATTTTTTATTATGAATCTATATACAGTTTATTATAAATAATCTAATTTATAAAGTTTATAAACAAAAATTTATCCAATATGGTGATAAATACAAATGTTCGCAATTATAAAAAAATAAAAAGAGAACAAATCACCTTTTGCCGACAAAACAATAAATTTGGGCAGACAAAAATAGAGAAAGCAGCTTTACCCTTCAAAATTACTTTTTGTAGAGTTAAAATATTTTAAAAATACTATTTTTTTAAAAAGAAAAAAATTTAACTTCAAAAATATATTTTTAAAAAATTCATATGATCGTACGATTCAGTTCGATTATGCGATCTTTGTTCCTCTGCGAACATTGGATTCCTACGATCTTTGTCCATCTGCGAGCCTTGTTCCTCTGCGACCTTTGCGATCCTTGTCCCTCTGCGACTTTAGGATCCCTGCGACTCTTGTTCCTCTGCAACCCTTGGACCCCTGTGATACTAATTTATTATTTACAAATTATTTACAAATAATATGAATAAAAATTTGAAAATACAGATCAAATCAAAATATGTTGGACCCGTGTGATCTTTGTCCCCCGCGATCCTTGGACTCGTGCGACCCTTCCGACCATTTCGACCCTTTCGACTAGTCTTTTCAATGTCAGACTACTGCTTTTTCCAGGTGCTAGCTATGTTTTTTATTTTACCAATGCCACATTCAAGACCTATATTAAAGGTTCTTTAATGTGGTTAATACATGCACCTTGGTCATTCATTGTATTTATTGTCGTTCTAGAATTTTAGGAGTCCATTTATTTTTCGTTATAAATAGAGGAGGAAAAATCGAAAAGCTACAACAAGCACCAAATCATCTCTTGTTTCGAGTCTTTCATTCTCTCAAAAGGGCGATTTCTAACATCTAACCCTAAATTCTCTGAAAAATCCTTGTTACCTTTGTGACCGTTAAGATCACATGGTCGACCCAGGGCATCGTGTTGTCTATTTGTTACTCAATGTCTTTGTAATCGTCGGACTCAGTCTGTATGCAGATACACACAAGTACTTACAACGTGGATGGAGGACTCTATGATGTATCTGCACTACATAAGGTCTTGGTAATCGGCGGACTCAGACATCAAGATGTATCCGTGTTACCTAAGATCACGGTTGGAGGTCAAATTGGAGAAGGCGTTGAGTCACACACGACTCTTCTTGCGGGGAAGGGCTGCGATGTGTCTTTAAACTCGGCAATTTTGACCTTTTTTCTTTCCTATTTTTTCTCGAACTTCTTTTTGCCTTTTTTCTTCTTCTTCAACCTTTTTCATTCCTTTTTTTAACCGTTGTGACCTTTGAGACCTTATGTAACCTTATGTAACTTTTGTGACCTTTGTAACCTTTGAGATCTTTGTAATCAATATTTAAACGTTGAAAATGTCTTATTTTGCATCTATTGTTCGAACGATTATGACCCAATATGACCCGTCATGCGACGCTCAATTGGGTTAAACTAGAATCAGATTTAAACGGGTACGACTCATGCGACCACACATAACCCTTGTACGACTCATGCGACCCAATATGATCACATATGACCCATGGACGACTCATGCGACCAAACATGACCCATGGACGTCTAATGCGACCACATAAGACCCTTGTACGACTCATGCGACCCTATATGACCACATATAACCCATGGACGACTCATGTGACCAAACATGACCCATGGACGTCTAATGCGACTACATAAGACGCTTGTACGACTCATGCGACCCTATATAACCACATATGACCCATGGACGACTCATGCGACCAAACATGACCCATGGACGTCTCATGCGACCACATAAGACCCTTGTATGACTCATGCGATCCTATACGACCGTATATGACCCATGGACGACTCATGCGACCAAACATGACCCATGGACGTCTCATGCGACCATATAATACCCTTGTACGACTCATGCGACCCTGTATGACCACATATGACCCACGGACGACTCATGTGACCAAACATGACCCATGGACGTCTCATGCGACCACATAAGACCCTTGTACGACTCATGCGATCCTATA
>CM071863.1:14926753-14940860 GCA_036759665.1 Gynandropsis gynandra
GAGGCAGGCGAGAGGATGCAGGCGGAGCGCAGCGGCGGTCAAGGGGGAGGCGATTTGTTAGAGACGTTTCAGGCGAGAGGATGCAGGCGAGCGCGAGAGGATGCAGGCGGACGATTGGTTAGAGACGCTTAGGTTCAGGGGAACTTAGGTTAGGTTTAGGGTTATAAGGGTAATTTCGTAACAAGTATTAATATTAGGGGCATTTTTGTAATTTCTGCGGGTACCCGCGGGTACCCGTTTATGAAATAGAAAAACCCGTCCCGAACCCGAACCCGCGGGTATTGAATTCAAATTACCCGAACCCGAACCCGCATCCGCGGGTACGAGTAATTTTTTGCGGGTTCGGGACGGGTTTCGGGACGGGACGGGTAGTGCGGGTTTTTTGCCCACCCCTACTTACAATCGAATAATTATTCTTTTGAATCTCAATTATTGGAATATATTTTTTAAGATATTTTTAGATATATTTTATATATTCTTCAAAAAATAAGTTAACTTTTTTTTATCTCTCTTAATATTAGTAATTATTTTATATCAATAATTCAAAAATTCTTCGATTTTGATAATTATTTTATATTGGCCTGAAATTGATAATACAATACACAAGACTTTTTCAAGATAAATATTATGTTAAAAAACTTTACTAGTAAAATTTATGTGATATTCGGAAAAGATCCTGTAAAACTATTTATGAAATTATTTATACATTTCTAAAACTTCTATAATTTGGACAAATAAATTCTCATCATGATTTTAAAGTGTGCAGAGAGTCATATATCAAACTTTTTGTATAATTATTTTTATGGTCACTTAAATATATTTGTCTACGAAAAGAAAAAAATATTATAAATTCTTAATACTATTTTTTTAAAATTTCTATATAACATCCTTTTGTATATAATTTTTTTCCTATTTAATATTTAAAAGTTTCTTAAACATATCTAATGCTATATCTATTCTCCTTCGGTTTATGGATATCCTAGCATAAGATTGAACTTTTAAAATTTTAAAATATAGTTTTTTTCTATAAGTTGTTCAATTCTTTTAGTTAGGATGAGTTTAGATTTTAAGATTTGGTGTTCAGATTATTTTTTAATATTAGGTTCATAGAAATAAGAGGAATAATTATCTAAAAAGAGGACAAACAATTTATTCTCTCGAAAAACTTGTTGTTTGTCTGTTTTATTTTGATTTAATTAATTAGTTAATAATTTATTTCTATAGGTTACACAGTACCTACGGCATGAGGAAGAGAAGATTGGAACCACATTTGGAATTGTTACAATGTAATATTTATATACCAAGAAGGACATTTCTCCGGATTAATATGCATGCAAACATAACCGACCAGATATGAATAAGACGCGACGATTGTCTCATTTTAATATATACCGGATAAGATCCGCATTATTTGCGGGTTTTATATAATTTATTTCATTTTTTAAAATATATATCTATATCTGATACTATAACTTCAGAATTTATTAAAATATATCTATATATATAAAGGTGTGAAATGATCTATATATATAAACGTTAAAATATATCTATATATATAAGTTTTAATTTCAAAATTTAAACAATCTATTTTAATCTATTTTTGAGATATAGTGTAAATAGAAATTTCGATATCTTAAAAATAAAAAATGAAAGATATCCAAACATATATTTCATGATTATTTATTATATCTCCATACGTTTGAAAAAATATTTTGATTTAGAATACGATATAAAAACGGTTATTAAGATAAACTTATAGTTCGGTGTTTTTTTAAACTTACTTCATGTTACAAAGAATGGACATGTAATAACACAAAATTATAATAAATCTAATATAAATTTTAAAATGTGTTTTGTTTTTTTAATATTGTTTAATTGGGAATAATGTCTGCCACGACCATGACAGTTTCTCATATTATCATCGTATGATCGAAGTTGCATTACGAGTTCATCCCATATCGATAGTTTTACGATATTTTTTCTTCTTGGGAAGTTATTAAAGCAATTGGAGCAATTTTTTGAGCGAAAAATAACATAATATGTTCATGAACCCATAATATAAATAACTCACATATTTAATAATAACCGAATTTCAATTTTGATCAGAAGTTGGACGGTGTAAAATTGATCCTTTCATAGCGATGAAAAGCCAGGTAACATCTACAATTGATAAAATAAATAAAATAAGCTAAGTAGAAAATAAATTTTATTAATGAGATAATAAAACACCTGCTTAACAGATAAATATTCTTTGTGATTTACCAATCCAATTAATGTTCGATATGATATATCATGAATTTGTACTTTGGAATTGCATGAATACGACTTATGATTTTTTCGATAATAGCATTTTCCTTAAAACATATTCACATATTGATAACAATTAACTTGTAGTTACCGATATCTGGCAGTATGGATAAATTTTTAAGTATGAATGTTTCTCCTTCTTTTATAGATTGTTTGTACTTGTCAACATCGATAAGAGATATACTTTCTATAATAGTAATTCCCTACAAGATATCACACATATAACGATGAAACATAATTTAGGAATATTGGATAAGAACAAAATTTGATGCAATTTACCTTTTTATTGACAAATAAAAACCAAGCCCAAACAAATAATTTTCAAAAAAAGAATTTCGCCTACACCAAATTCATAAAAATGTCCCAACAATTTTTTGTAAGATATAAAGAAAGTAACTTCTACCTTTTACTTAGTTCTATTTTAAACCGTGTTTTTTTATTTACTCATCAAAACCGAAAGACATTTTTAGCTTTCGAAAAATTTGTTGCTTTAACTTACATCAATTTGCATAGTTTACTAGCTAATGTTATTATGTTGGGTTACTTGACACATTTTAGGACACAGATGGAGTTCCAAAAGGAACGTGAATAAATTATTCTTTCTAGAATCTATTACATCATATGCTAGAGAACAACAAATTATTGGGACATTTTTACGAATTTGGTGGAGGCGAAATTCTTTTCTTGAAAATTATTTGTTTGGGCTTGGTTTTTATTTGTCAATAAAAAGGTAAATTGCATCAATTTTGTTCTTACCCAATATTCCTAAAATACGTTTCATCTTTATATGTGTGATATCTTGTAGGGAGTTACTATTATAGAAAATATATCTCTTATCGATGTTGACAAGTACCAACAATCTATAAAAGAAGGAGAGACATTCATACTTCAAAATTTATCCATACTGCTAAATATCGGTAACTACAAGTTAATTGTTACCAATATGTGAATATGTTTTAAGGAGAATACTATTATCGAAAAATTATAAGTCGTATTCATGCAATTCCAAAGTACAGATTCATGATATATCATATCGAACATTAATTGGATTGGTAAATCACAAAGAATATTCACTTGTTAAGCACGTGTTTATTATCTCATTAATAAAATTTATTTGCTACTTAACTTTCTTTATTTATTTTATCAATTGTAGATGTTATCGGGCTTCTCATCGCTATAAAAGGATCAATTTTACACCTTCCAACTTCGGATCAAAATTGAAATTCAGTTATTGTACCATCAAACATGATGTAAAGTGTTACATTACTTTTATTGTACCATCAGTTAATTCGAATAAGTATTTCTTTCTAAACTCATTTATCTATGTATTCATTGTTAGATCATGAAAATTCAACAACGATTAATTATCATTTAAAATAATAATTATATAAATTGGAAAAAAAAACTTTAAATATATATTTATTTTTAGTATATTTGAAATTAATATACAAGGATGCATGAAATTTTCCAAAATATAATTTTCAGATTTTATCTCTATATTATTACATAAATTTATGTAATACGGAGACTAAAATATATTTTTTTATATAAAGAATAATTTAGTTTTAGAATTATTATTTTGTTATATAAACTAGGTATTGAATAATATATCATATCAAAGTCATTATGAAAAATTTCTAGAGTCATCTCCTTCGGATTTGCTTCGCATTATCTCTAATTGCAAATGCTTGACTTACCAATAAATACAAAAGGTATAAACAACGAGGAGTTCAATAAATGTCCTATAACAGAAAATGAGGATATAGAAGTTCTCTTAATTACAAGATATGTTACCAAGTGATGTCATTTGATCATTCAAAACCCTGGAAGTCTCTGGTCACCACCCCAACCTCGACATCTTTCTTGAAATTGTTTCAGAACACTCCTTGCATGAAGATCTATTCGACTTTTCATACTCATCTATGATCTTTTAAATAGGAGAATAATCTTATGTCTCCTTAATTTTCTACTTCAACCATCCATCTGATGCAGTTTCCTTTCTCTCTTCCTACTGCTCTTCAACCTCTTTTACATAACGTTTAAGAACTATAAGAAGCAAAACCAAAGCCTTCATTACTTCAAATGAGAAAAAGGTCTTGAATAATGTAACACTTTTCATCATGGTTTCTCACATTATGAAAACAAAACAGGGAGATAAAACCTCAAAAAATTTTCAAAATATGGTTGTAAAAATATCAGATGAAACATGACTCCCAAAACGAAAGGTTGTAAGCAACATTAGCAAGAGAAATATATAAAGGTATAGGGAGATGTTTATTCCATTAAGAGCTAAAAAAACAAAGGAATTATTGATTGCATCGATTACCAAAATGTAAGTACCAACCTTTTTTAGGTTAGTCGAAAATTTAGTGGTTTATATCTACAGTAAAACTAAAGTTAGACCAAGAGCCGATCATGTCCATTGTGAAATATCATAAACATCTCGCAGGAATTTTAAGAAACTCAAAAGATAAGGAGTATTGATGAAAAATATGGACATACATACAATTGCACATCCTTGAAATTCGATGGTAATAGCTCTATGTAAAGTTTTTGAATAAATTTTTGGGAGATAAACATGTCATCTATCTATATGTGGAAAACAAACCAATAACAACATAATGAGTTATGTGCCATCATCATTATTATCAAACAAAATGATTAGTAATGTGTGCAAGTTCTAAACAAAATGTAGGTTGAATTGGATTCTAGATAAATACTCCCTCAGAAATACAAATACAAGACAGAAGTAATAACTGAATACTAAGAGATCCCAAGGAGAGGAAAAAGCTACAACATCAGCTAACAGAGTCGGTTCACCCTCCTATCTAATGTATTTAAACTAAAACAATATATGGAACCGAGTTTGTCTTGTATGAAATTATCCTACAACCTATTGATGCACATCAGTGGTGCATAACCTAACATAATGATGCATATCCATAACACAAAATGACAATTTTTCTCTGAATAATCAACCACATACCAAACTACAAAACATAAAATTGCAAGATTTTGCCTTCACGAAATGAAAAATCTTCATAAATGTTATATGGCTCTGTCAACATCCTATAAGTGCATAAGATAAAAGATACATAGATGAATAAGGTTTAGGACATTAGATATGTTGTTCATTTTGATATACCATTCAGTTGACATATCGAGCTAACTTAGCCTATGATCCTAAGAGATATGAATCCAACATATTCATGTTCATCCCTTTGGTTGTAAGGAAAAAGGTATAAAATCCACATTCTATAAATTAAGTTTAGAGGTTTTATTCTTTCTACTGTAAGAAAACACCTACTTCTTTCGTAAATAAAACTCAGAAGAAGCTATTTCAAAACATAAAATGAAATTATAGTAACTATGTAATGTATGGTACCACACCTTGTCCAACTCCAGACCCATAAATTTGACAAATTCAAATTCCTTCTTTGGATTTGATGGAGTATCATCACCAATATTTACCTGAATGATGTAATCATAAGGAAATTCAACAATAGAAGAACTTTCATCTATTGTTAATGATTCCTTACTTTGCATTGGCTTCCATGTGTGTTTAGGTTTGTTCAATTGTTAATGATTTCAAATATGTATTATGAACCTGAAATTGCGAGGAGTTAACTGAATATGAAGAGGTTAACTAACATTGAATAACAAACGAAACATGCTGGTCATCTCAATTATCATGGTCATTCATAATTAAAAAAATCAATCCAATTATTAAAAGACAACATATACATATGAGAGAAGAGGAACTTCAATGGCTAAACATAGAAGATCTCGATCAAGGTATTATATTTCTTCAGTTTTGTTTGTGTATTTCGTTTAGGATTAGAATTCGCACAAATTTAGGGTTATGAAGCCATGGACAGTTTAAGAACTAAATAGGTCATCAAATGCTTCGGTATTCTTGCTCACATTTTCTTTTAATACTTTAGGGAGGCACATTGTAATATAATGCAGAATTCTCAACCAGCGAAGAAACAGAAGAACAATAAAAGAAGAAAGCTTTGTTTGAATAGCTGTAGGTTTCTATGTAAAAAAGATAGAATGTATGAACTTAATAAAAATATTTGGGGTATCTATAAATTTTAACACATTTCATGTATAAATGTTTTTATAAAAAATATATTATTTTGTCAATTTATTATTTTATGATAAATATTCAATGTATGATTGGTTAAATTATTCAAAATAACATTTAAATTAGATAGAAATAAAAAACCTAAAAATAATCTCACTGATATCAAATTTAGTTAGGATAATAAAAATATTGATTAACTAAGAAAGATGTAGTGATATACTTTTTTTATGGATAATAAATATTCACTGGACAAAAAAATAAAAATAAGAAAATTTGAACTAAACAAAGATTGAAAATATATATTAGATTGACAACCTTCTATCATATCAACAACATAATTGACATAATCATTCTTGAGCTAACAAACAAAACTCAGAAAAGAAAAAAGAATAAGCATTTTAGATTGTGATTAGTTGCAAACATGACAACCATAGTTATACCATTGATATAAAGAAGTATTTGAGATTGTCTTGTATTTTCTAAACAACCAAAATATACTAGTGAAACTAATGTTTTGATTTTTTTCACGTAATTCTATGTTAAAATAGCTAATCAACAATCCAACATTGTGTAGACATATTTATGTTTGACTACAAATATACTGAACACACGAAATATCAAAAGCTATTCACATTGCAAAAAGACACAATATGTCAACTTTCAAGACCCTAAACTTGAAGATCTCAAAGCTTATGTTAAGACTAGTATACAACCTTTCGAACGCATAAATAAGAAATCAAAACATTGACCAACATTGCAATAATCACCAACAATTTGGTACCTTTTCGTTTCAGCATCCTTCACATCTTTGTCTTCTTGTTCAAATCTTCCATGACCCTATATGCATATATGTTCTCATACAAAACATCGACGAATTCTGTCCCCTTTCTACCAATGCTCTTTATTGTCTCCAAATTTCTTTCATTGTATATTGTGTCTTTTCATCCACATCATGAACCGTATCTTTCATTGTCTCTTTAAACCCATTGGAAATATCATATGGGAAATTAACACATGGTTACTGCCATGTGACTGTAATTATTAACCTTGATGCTCTGCAAATTCAGCAATAAGGAATTCTTGAGAAATAATAGACCAACCAATGGCTAAAATAAAAAACAACAATAAGCAATGAAAAAGAAAAACATGTATATCCCAATCGAGTGATGCATAAGACCAACAATGAGCATAAAGATAATAAATTTACCGATTATATTATTTCTATAATCATCACATATAAAAATAAACCAAAAGGAATGAGAGTTTAAAGATAGAGAGAGAGATTGAGTTTTCATCTCCAAGAGTGTAACTATAGATAAAAACTCTAAATTTTGGATATTTGAAGTCATATCTATAGCTTGAACCATATCAAGCTCGTCCGTCGACTGCATTGATAGAACATCTATGGAGATTAAGTAGTTTCAGAAACTATGGCGTAATTATTCTAAAGAATGTTATTGTTTCATATAGTTTGGAGTTATGTAAGAGAGGTATTTGTGTTGATAAAACTATTATGTAAATCACACGGCTGAAATAATCACAAACATATTCATCTCGCTAACCAGTTTACATGTAGTCAAGATCTCTATACTATCACTTTCGACGTTAAAACTTTTTATTTGTTTTTAACAATTGTACATTATGAATGAAGAAATAAATGTAATATAAAATGATTGAACAAGATTCTTTCACTCCATAAATTTCTAAAATGTACAATCCTAGATCTTCAAGAAATAGATCCATACATGCCCTTAAAGATCGTCACTAAAGGACATAAAATATTGAGATTTTGAGAGTGAAGGTCTCACATTTTATGAACCCCATAATTCGAGATCATTTCCCAACTCCAAAACATAGTTTAGTAGCTTTACCAAAAATACAGTTCTCACACAAACTCAACTTGGTGAAATCTTTGTCCTGTATGTAGCCATTCTTTACTAGCAGTTCCATACCCTTTTGATTTATGTGAGCCAATATTTTGTTCCATAAGAAAGTGTTCACTGATTACAAGTGATTGATTGTGCCTCTTCATGTGATGTTGTTTCTCCTTTTAAAAAATATAAACCCCTCCGAGATATATATATAAATGTATCCTTGCTTTTCTAGGATCCCCTAAGAAATCAAGTTCCTTTTTAGTTTAGGTATATATCTAACTGGATCTAACAACTTGTATGACATATCATGAACATTTATCCTTCATGTTTCAATGCCTCTGAATATACATGTTACATTGTTTCTCTTGAGCACCTTAACTATGTTTATTGTTGTAAAAATCTCAAACTAGTTCATTTTTTCAATGATTTATCTACCGTGGTATGTCGATGTATACCATCCTCGAAAATTTTCTCAACGTACCGATGTTATTTGATACTAGAAAAATTTTCCTCGCGATGCGCGGGTTACGATTTTGTATTGTATTATTCAGAATTATAGATTTAAGAAAAAGTAGACGGTATAATGTAATATTTTAATTTTTTACAAAGGTTCGTGCAATATATAAGATTTTTTGAAAGTGTAGACTAAAAAAAATATATTTAACATATAAGGTATGACGATTAAAGAATAAAAAAAATTGCAATAAAAATAAGGGATAATAAATAAATGAAAATTGTTTGTGTATAATTCAAAACAGTAAAAGAAACATGTTGTTGTATTGTTTTGCGATTACCCAAATTATAGTGATATTCATAAAATGCATCGAGATGTGTAACATTTCCTAAAACATTATATTGAAAAATTTCAGTGAATTGTATGTTTTTTCTCTTTTTCATGGAAAGCTGAACTCTCTTGAATCATATCACATTCAGTATGAGAAAGTGAATGTGAAATTTATGCGAGATAAATATTACAACAAAATATGACCTATTTTATTCCATAATAAATATATTTTGAAATTTAAAAAAGTGTTATGGACATCAGATTGTTTAAGTCAATCTTATATAATATTAATAAATATTCTCACATTCAATCTAAAATAAAAGAGGTAAGGTATCAATAGTATCATATAACTCATGAGATTAAATTTTATGTTCACATATATTCAGATTCATATGTTTAATATCTATTAGGTTTAAAACTAAATAATAAAAATACATTTCAAAATTTGTTTATAAACCATTAGAAATTGGATTCGGATCCAACTTTGATTTTTAAGCAAAAGTAATCCGATCTAAAATAAAAAAAAATCAATCATTCATATCATCTTTGTATTCTCAATATGATGTTTCAAATTTCTCCATTACGATGATCTCTTCTACGTTTTTTTCTTCTTTATAAACGATCCCACATGTCTTTTTGAGTTACATTATTTCTATTTTATCATTTTCTCTCTATCACCATACATGTTAGATTTCTATTGTTCGCTTTGTTTGTGTCTTGTCCAAGCCGCCATTAAAGCCCCTTTAAGTATGATTAATCGAGTAAAAAACATTAAATTTCTCTAAAAATTATAGAATATATAACTAATTGACCTTCTTGATTGATAATCCACCAATTTTACCACTTACCCATTAGAATAATCTCAAAGAAATATGAAAACACACACCCTCTATGTTATTCCTATGTTAGATATACATATTATGGTCTCTAGGGCATGGAATAATATAGCAGACAGAACCGTATGAAACTATCTATTTTGGTCTCACCCAAAAGTTCCACACAATGCTTTCTTCATCCATTCTTTCACACATTCTCTTGATCCTCCTTAGCTTCCTCATTTTTCGCCATGTAAACACACAACAACAGTCAAATTCTCTCCTCCAACTGACTCAGAGATTCTGTTCACCATCATGGAGTCCATGTCCTTTGACCATCAATAGCATCTCTCATACCCAAACCCATTTGCCCTTTGCTTGTCTTGACCTGGTATTGAAAGCATAATCAATCGAACCAATTCTTTTACGTCTCTCTTACACTTTGGTTCTCCACTTAACACTTTCTCTCTCCCTCACCTTAAATCCGTTTTATTCTTCAACTGTTTCATTGACTTCTTTTTTCATATAACAAACAAAAATAAAATTGTAATAAAAACGGAAAAAGAAAAAAAGAAAAAAAGAAGAGAAGAAGTAATTCACTAGATTCACATGAGATTTAGTTGCGTGATGATGGCACATAGTTTGGTTTTTACCTTCCATCCCATGATCATGCTCGCCATGCCCTCCCTGGTGAAACAAGCTCCGAATAATGTCATCGTCGCAACAATCTTCACCGTCTTTTTTTTTTTGACGAATGTCGATACCACTACTTGTAAATTGACATCCCCAAATGGTGCATGGGTTCATGATGCAAAACTTCGTCCTACATATGTTTTTTCGGTTGATCTTTGAGAGGGTCTAATTAAGAAAAAGCAGGCTTGTCGTTTACGCTCACATTAGGTAGAAAGCGAACTTCCGCCGAAAAATGAAGACAATGGCGAGCTGAGATGGGAAAGAGATCCGTGTGATGATATTATCAGGGAATACACCACAAGAATTAAAATTCAATGAAACTTATGTGGAGTTTTATGCGAAGAGATTTTTTTGTGGGTTGTTAAACTTTTAATAGCTAAATATTATTTCTTTAAATATTTAAAAATCATTTAATTGTTTTCTCTATTAAAATTTAATGAAATTTAAATGGGTTAAACTAAAAGTCTTTTTAAGAGATTTATTTTTTGTGGTAGGTAAAACTTTTAATAATTAAAAATTAATTTTTAAAACATTTAATAATACTTGTAAAACCCTAATCATAAATTGGGTTTTTTTAAGTTTAAGAAATCATTTATTTTAAAATTAAAATTCTATTGTAATTTAAATGGGGTTTTTGTGAAGAGATTTTTTTTTTGGTTGGTTAAACTTTTAATAACTAAAATTATTTTTTAAAATATTTAAAACATCATTTAATTATTTTTTTATTAAAATATAATATAAAAATTTAAAATAAAATAAGATAAAATTATTTTGTTGAGCTGGTTTCACCAAAACCAACTTTGTATCGTACAAGAAAAAACCTAATCACAAATTGGGATTTATTTTAACATTTAAGAACTCATTTATTTTTTAATTAAAATTCAATGAAATTTATATGGAGTTTTTTGGAAAGAAATTTTTTTGTGTTGGTTAAACTTTTAATAACTAAATATTATTTTTTAAAAAATCATTTAATTTTTTTCTTTATTAAAATTTAATGAAATTTAAATGGGTTAGATGAAAGGTTTTTTTAAGAGATTTATTTTTTGTGATAGTTAAAACTTCTAATAATTAAAAATTAATTTTTGAAACATTTAATAATACTTGCAAAACCTTAATCATAAATTGGTATTTTTATAAGATTTAGGAAATTATTTATTTTTTTATGTAAAATTCAATAGAAATTTAAGTGGGGTTTCAAAATATTTAATAATATCTGCAAAATCCTAATCACAAATTGAGATTTTTTTAAGATTTAATAAATCATTTATTTTTTAATTAAAATTTAATTGAATTTAAATGGAGTTTTTTGTGAAGATATTTGTTGTGGTTGGTTTAAATTTTAATGACTAAATATTTTTTTAAAAATATTTACAAAATCATTTACTTTTTTCATTATTAAAATTTAATAAATTTAAATCAGTTAGATGAAAGGTTTTTTAAGAGATTTATTTTTTGTTGTAGGTAAAACTTTTAATAATTAAAAATTCATTTTTAAAATATTTAATAATTTTTAATGAAAGTTTTTTTTAAGAAATTTAAGTGAGAATTTTTACGAAAATATTTTTTGGTGGTTGATTAAACTTTTTAATAATTAAAAATTATTTTTAAAAATATTTAAAAAATCATTTAATTTTTTTTTTTTTAAGAGATTTATTTTTTGTGGTAGGTAAAACTTTTAATAATTAAAAATTAATTTTTAAAACATTTAATAATACTTGTAAAACCCTAATCATAAATTGCGTTTTTTTATTAAGAAATCATTTATTTTTAAATTAAAATTCAATTGAAATTTAAATGGGGTTTTTATGGAGAGATTTTTTTGTGTTTGGTTAAATTTTTAATAAATAAATATTATTTTTTAAAAAAATATTTAAATAATCATTTAATTTTTTTCTTTATTAAAATTTAATGAATTTAAATTGGTTAAATGAAAGGTTTTTTTAAGAGATTTATTTTTTGTGGTAGGTAAAACTTTTAATAATTAAAAATTAATTTTTAAAACATTTAATAATACTTGTAAAACCCTAATCATAAATTGCGTTTTTTTATTAAGAAATCATTTATTTTTAAATTAAAATTCAATTGAAATTTAAATGGGGTTTTTATGGAGAGATTTTTTTGTGTTTGGTTAAATTTTTAATAAATAAATATTATTTTTTAAAAAAATATTTAAATAATCATTTAATTTTTTTCTTTATTAAAATTTAATGAATTTAAATTGGTTAAATGAAAGGTTTTTTTAAGAGATTTATTTTTTGTGGTAGGTAAACTTTGAACTAAAAATTAATTACATTTACATTTAATAATAATTGTAAAACCGTAATCATAAATTGATCTTTTTTTCAAAAGTTAAGAAATCATTTATTTTTAAATTAAAATGAAATTGAAATTTAAATGGGGGGTCTTTTGTGAAAATTTTGGTGGTTGGTTAAATTTTTAATAACTAAATATTATTTTTTAAAAAAATTTAAAAAATCATTTACGTTTTTTATTTATTAAAATTTAATGAAATTTAAATAGATTAAATGAAAGGTTTTTTAAGAGATTTGTTTTTTGTGGTAGGGAAAACTTTTAATAACTAAAAATTTAATTTTAAAACATTCAATAATACTTGTAAAATCCTAATCACAAATTGAGATTTTTTTGAAATCATTTATTTTTAAATTTAAATTCAATTGAAATTTCAATGGTGTTTTTTGTGAAGAGATTTTTTTTTGTGGTTGGTTAACGTTTTAATAAGTAAATATTTTTTTTTAAAAAAAATTAAAAAATCATTTAATTTTTTTCTTTATTAAAATTTAATGAAATTTAAATGGATTGGATGAAAGGTTTTTTAAAGAGATTTATTTTTTGTGGTATGTTAAACTTTGAATAGGGGGATTATCAAAAATGCCCCTGTATGGTTAAAGTGCTTTAAAAATACCCTTGGCTGAAAAAAAAAGTTTCAACTTCAAATCTACCCTTAAAATATTGATAATCCCATATTACCCTTGACGACAATTTTTCTCTCTCCTCTAGAGCACCTCTAATTCTCGCGCGGAAATTACTGTTCCCCCACACCACAACAGATTCGGCGAGAGTAGCTTGCGATCGGCATCAGATTCGCTGCCAATAGGTTGAAATCCTTTGTTGTCAACAAAGAAGCTTGCAATTAAGCACATTCCGCAGAAAAACCAGGTATGTATAGTGAGTTTTTCGTGTTTCTCTTGTGTTTATTGCAATGTCAAAGGTGACAGACTGGGTCACAGAGTCGTACGATCGCACTGGGTCACAGAGTCTCATCGAGGGGTCAAAGGGATCAAAGGTCATCGCAGGGGTCCAAGGGTAAATGGGTCGAAAAGGGTGAAAGGGTCGCAGGGGTCCAAGGGTAAATGGGTCGCAAAGGATCAAAGGGTCGCAGGGGTCCAAGGGTAAATGGGTCGCAAAGGATCAAAGGGTCGCAGGGGTCCAAGGGTAAATGGGTCGCAAAGGATCAAAGGGTCGCAGGGGTCCAAGGGTAAATGGGTCGAAAAGGGTGAAAGGGTCGCAGGGGTCCAAGGGT
>CM071863.1:14947531-14971864 GCA_036759665.1 Gynandropsis gynandra
GACCCATGCGACCTATGCAGACCCATACGACCCATGGCAACCAATGCGACCCATGCGACCTATGCAGACCCATACGACCGATTTGACCTTTTGTGACCCATGCGACCTATGCAGACCCATACGACCCATTTGACCTTTTGTGACCCATACGACCCATACGACCCATACGACTCTCGGACCCCTTTGCGACCCTTGAACCTCTGCGACCCATACGACTCATTAGACCCATTAGACCCATTAGACCCATACGACTCATTAGACCAATGCGACTCAAAAGACCGTACTTACTTGGTGGAACCTCCTTATCCTTAGAGGGGGCCTCTTCGGCAGGACCGACTGTAGGTTCCTCGGAAGGAACCTCCTTAGGGGGGGCCTCTTCGACAGGACCGACTGTAGGTTCCTCGGAAGGAACCTCCTTAGGGGGGGCCTCTTCGACAGAACCGACTGAAGCATCTGCATAAAATTACTTTTCATTAGATGCGTATTTTGCGACCCATGCGACCCTTGCGACCCTTGCCGACTCTCGATGGAAATTGACTCAAATGAACTTTTGAGCTATTTATTACTTACTTGGTGGAACTTCATCAGGAGCAACGACTGCGTAACCTCTCCTGGAAATGTATTCAGTTAGAGGAATGGTGGCGGCAGATGCGATATTTTCAATTAATCTCGAAATGTTTGCCAAATCCTCTTTTGAGCCATCTCCAGAGATATTTTTAGACTCTGACTCAACCGGCTCTTCGTAAGGACCTGGATATGAACGTTGAAGGAATTCATAGTCTCTAACACTGCCGGAATATTGGTTTGCGGTGCTCGAATCTATCTCGGCAGATTTTGATTTTGCCTTTTCAGCACCTTTGGGATTTGCCGCCTCTGCTTTTGTATTAGGCAAATGAAACCCGACATCCTTTAGAAGATCTCTGACAGCGTTGATGATTCTTTTCTCCGACTTCTTTATTTCTTTCACTAATTTCTGCTCCAGTGTCAGCCGGACTGGAGCTTCTTTTCCTTCAGCTTCATCTTCATCCTCGCCTTCTCTTTCAGCATCAGCTTCAGCATTACCATCTCTTTCTTCATCACCTTCAGCATCAGCTTCAGCATCAGCTTCATCATCTTCAAGCTCTATCATTTTTTCCCCCACGCTCTTTTTCCTATTAGTCCCCTTCCCCTTCCCTTTCCCCTTCCCCTTCTTTTCATCTCCAAGAACTGCTTTCCGCGTCAGCAATTCTTGCTCACGAATGTCCTCCCAACAAAGTCCCTTCGGATTTCTACGAATATGTTCCATCCATATCTAAACATCGGGATCGTGGCATCCCTCATAGTCGTCCAGATCAAGACGTGAAAAGTATTCTTCGTGATCAGGACAAAGAATACTTCGAATATCCTGAAAAACAAAAAATAGCCATTATTACCCTTTGTGACCCTTGTTTTCTTTGTGACCCTTGTATAATTGTTACCTTAGAATCTCCGATCAGCCTTATGACTTCTGCGTACTTCAGGTTAATACTGGGTTTAACCATCTTCTTGCACATTCTTGGGCATGATGGATCCACATTCTCTACATCAACATACCATCCCTTTCCGCCCAAACTAGGGATGGTTTCGAAAGGAAGTAACTGCAACATTAAAAAAAATCAGAATGCAAAAAGTATGAAAAAATTCAAGTTATTCGAATAATATATACAACTTACCATTAGTGGGATCATGAAACCGCCACAATACCATTTTGGTTTTGGTGATTCCCCTTTCCTTTACGATGTTCATGTAATTTATCTTTGAGGAAGAATACTATAGCAAATGAATCGAGAGGTCATCATCTTGGTACGGGGAGAATGAATCGAGCAGCCAATAGATTTATAGTGATATAAAGAGGTGGGAATGGTGGTTGAAACTGAAGAGCCATGTAACGTATGGAAATTGTATTGGAATGAGAATTTGAAGAGTTAGCACGGTGAATTAAATGGATTTAATATTAAAAATTAATGAAGAATAAAAGCCGTTAAGAGAGCTAAAAGTTAAAAACTGAAACCGAAAAAAGAAAAATAAATAAACTTTTTTTTATAAAGATACATAAATAAATAAACTTTTTTATAAAGATACATATGTGGCTTCACCAGAAGGCATGGAGATATCCTCCTTTTATATATATAACTAGGAAACCAACCCGCACGATGTGCGGGACTGAAAAAAACGTTACGTTATAAATATGTTATAACCCATGAGAAAGTTGAAAGAAGTATGAAATTTAAAAAAAACAACATGAAGAATGAAATATCATTTGGAATGACAAAGCAATTGTTTTAAGAAAGAATACTATTCAGTCGGTAATTATATTGGTGTAGATTGAAAGAACCTGTTAAAAAAACAACAATTTGTAAATGAATCTAAAGTTGAAAGATAAATGTATTAAAAGCATGAAATACAAATTATCTTATAGGTATAATAATTACCTTTAAAGACGACTGAGGGAACAATGGTACGTTCAGGATCCATTGTCTATATAAATCTTGGAAGATGTTGATATTAAAGAGACCTAAGACATGTGACAATGTGTAACGTAGATTTTTAAAAAAATTAGAAAATAGGAAATGCCAATATAAAAAATGAGGTTACTATTTATATACCTGTCTGATGTAGTTGGTAGTCCATTGAATATTTCTGCGTAAACAATGTTTGTAATGGATGATTGTTGTATGCTTTCTTCATTGAGATCTAAAATTCGCAAGCCGTTAGCAGAAGTAACTCTGGAAAGTGCAACATACAATTGGCCGTGGCTGAAAACCGGTCTTGGAAGATAAAGTCCAATTTGTTTAAGACTTTGCCCTTGACTTTTATTTATCATCATTGCATAACATAAGCGAAATGCGAATTGCCTCCTACGCAAAGTAAAAGGTAGTCCTGAATCAGTTGGAGATAAAATAATTCTTGGAATGAGAATTTTGTTGCCGACATGGGTTCCCGTTATAATCTCTGCTTCCAATACTTTTGATGCTAATTGAGTGACAACTAATCGTGTCCCATTGCAAAGACCTTCCTTTTGGTTTAAATTTCTGAGCATCATAATTGGAGCGCCAACTTTCAAAGAAAGCTCATGTTTTGGGAATCCAGAAAATTCAAGGGAGTTAAGGTACTCGACAGTATATAAGGATTGCCAATCTGTAGAAGGAGCACTATCAATTCCAATATGGTCCGAGCTCAAATATTGTGTTGCTTTCCCGGGAAGATGTGATAAAAGAAAGTCATTGATCTCATCAACGTGTTCATTTCGTGGAGTAAGTATTGCCCTTTCGGTAAGAAATTCACGATTCATGTAAGACTCAATGAAGTGTGGATATGTTGAGTCTGCAAGTGCTCTCAACGGGTCCGTTGTGACTTGGAGCAATAAATTAGAATCAATGACGATTCTGTCGCCATCACCATACGTATGAGCGGTTATATTCCTTTTAAGTGTTGTACCATTTCCCACTTCCAATAACCATTTTGCGAATTCAATCTCACGTCGATCAAGGCGCATATTCTGTGTTAATGCATAGATGTGACATTAATGCCATAGGTGTGATCGGCTTAATGATGCCAACACCGTATCTGTGCGACCTCCTCGAGTGACCGGTAAGATTTGTCTGAAATCACCGCCAAGAAGAACTGTTTTTCCACCAAATTTTTTGTCATCTCCTTCCATAGCTATTGGAACCATAATATCCTTCAATGTGCGATCCAATGCTTCAAAAGTGTGTCGATGTGCCATTGGCGCTTCATCCCATATAATTAAATCTGTTTTTTTTCAGTAAATCTGCTAGCATACTTCCTTGTTTGATATCACACGTTGATCCTTCATTCACATTGAGAGGGATTTTGAACCGCGAATGAGCTGTTCGACCCCCAGGGAGAAGTAAGGCAGCTATGCCCGACGATGCAACCGGTATTACAACTCTTCCTTCCGATCTGAGCTTTGAAATAATAGTCCTATATAGATATGTCTTTCCCGTTCCTCCTGGACCATACAAAAAGAATAGTTTTCCTAGCTTATGTTCAACTGATTCCATAACGCGGTAAAAATATGTTGTTGTTCCATGGTAATCGTTGCGAATAATTTCCTATGTTCTTCCTTTTCAAAATCCATATCGTATTGCATTTCCTGCCTTAAAATTGTGTTGCTGATTTCATCCACTATGCTTTTATCCGGCATAGGCATGCTAGGATAATCTGATAATGACTTATCATGTTCGCTTAGAATCTTCTGAATCTCTATCAAAGTGTATTCTTGAATCTCTCTATCAGATAAGCGAAGGTCGTTGAATTTGAATTCCTTTTTTTTCCTATTCAATATATCATCTGCCAAGAACTTCCAACAATCATTCCAAAGATCTAATGGATTGGTCACCTCACAATATAGCAATAAAGTCACGAAGAGACGTCGTAATTGTGATGGCATTGCCCATTTAGCAGCCTCATTCATCGCTAGTCGCCACTCGTTATCTCCGTCTAACAGACCTCTCGCAATGCATGCCTCTTTATAAGTGGTATATTTGACAATATCGACTGTCTTTATGTCATCATAACTGGTAGGTCCTTTGACAATGTTTAGCAACATTCTAAGATAATATAATTCCCCTGAAGCTGGGTGGATGTTGACTATTCGACCAAGCGATAATCCTCTTCTCCTCCGAGACCAAAATTTATCAGAACTGTTCCAAACGAAAAGTGTTGGGAACTCAACGTATGTCAGTTCTCTAGCATCCTCTGATATTTTATTCATCTTCATCCATTTTGTAAACATAGTTTCTTCTATACCTGGTCTTGCCATGACTCTTTCAAGATCTGAAGAATCTTCAAAAGTCAAACTCTGTTCATTTTCCAAATGCACCAATAATCGCATAACCGAGGGTTTCTAGTGGTGTATGTTGAAGGATAAGATGCGCCAAACTGCTTCACATGAAGATAGATAGCGACACTCGAGATAATTAGTTATCTGATTTATTTCCATAGTCGGTGCCTTATCTGTTCTTGTTGTACAGTCATTGTCGATCCCCTTTCAATCAGTAAAGATGCTTTATCCACTCCTTTTGTTATATATTTAAATAAATACTTTATTGCATTTGATCTACTGCACCATTCGACATTGATATGCGCCTTATATTTCTTGAGGATCTGTAGGTTATGAGGAACAACATACCGATTATCCAGTTTGATATCACCCTTCATCGCAAATTTTTTCTCGTCTTCCCTACGACGGTAGATGACAAAACCTGATTTCTCCACATATGTGCAGTCAATGTATGTCCTAGGATATTTCTTCGTGCAAACACCATTTTCCATGCATGGCGAGTTTGTGCAGTATAACCCACAAGGGCCATGCATCATGTGTTGTTGCACCAGATTGTATCCTTCCCCATCTAGCTCTTTATCCGGTAATTCGGCTTGTATAAACTTATCGATTTCCTCAATTGTTGGATTCTTGAACATAGGTTGTAGCCATATCAGAATATGTGCATGCGATAGCCCACGCTTTTGAAACTCAATAGTGTATAAAACTATTTGAAACATGTTCATCACAAAATGTTAGTAATTACCTAAGAAATACTTATAAAGTCAACAAAGAGTCTTTCAAAATGAATTGTGACGTACCTGCCATTGGTTTTGGAAAAAACGTGCCTGCATTGATATCTTCCAAAAGACAATCTAATTTCAGCTTAAATACTCGGCTTTCAATGTCTGGCCTATCACATGCGGTTCCTCCATCGTACATCTCGAGGTGATTCTATATTTCAAACCATTTTGGATTTGCAGTCATTGTCACAAAGAGATCTGGGTTCCCGTACCATCGACATATAGCCATTGCATCATGATAGTTTTCAACCATATAGCGTGGTCCGCCAGTAAAAGAAGGGGGCAATATAATTCTCCTTCCTATGGATTTAGCAGTTTTCTCGCCCTTTCCAATAGCATCGAAGACATTATTATACAAATCAGATCGTAGCTTTTTCTGATTATTTTTGGCCCAACGTATTCGTTCTTGTTCAATTGCAGTGTATGCATCAACAACATATTGTTGGAAAAGTCTACCGCCTCTGATTATCGTTTTGCCTTCAGACAACCGCGTCTGAATTTGATATGCATAGAATTCCCGCATTGTGACGAACGACCGCTTAATCTTCTTCCCAGAATCACTGTATGGTATCTCCTCGTGAAACCCATGTTGTCCATATGGGAACAACAACGGATATTGTAAACTCATAAATAATGGATGTAGATCGTTTATCCTATAAAGATTTCCAGATGGTTTCAACTCTAATACAACATCTCGTTCACCAGTTGTTGAAGCCAGGTCTCCCACAATTAAACTAGCAACTTCGTTTCCTGTCGGTAATCCATATTGTTTGCCTTTCTTATGGGGTTCAATCAATCGTAGTGAAAAGTCCTCAAAATTGCCCGCTTCATAACAGTCACGTGCCTTACAGAACATTTTTGCCAGGTGGTTATGATCATCAACCATTTGTATAAGGGCAACAACAATTTGCTCGTTTAGAGCTCCAGCACTTGGAGTACGCCTCATCGTATTTATACGATTATGAACCTCATTGGCAGTATCATATATGTAAAGTTGTGCAAACTTTGGAGGTTCACCTTGAGTAGGAAGTAAAGACCCTATCTGATGATGATTTTGTCCATGAATGCGGAATGTGAATGGTCCAGTACCTGATGTCACAGAATGGTCTATCTTGGCACCTATTGACGTGAAAGCCAATATTGAGTTGTATGCTCTAATGTTTGTTCTGAATTGAGGCGATTGGTTGTAAAGTTCTTCGAGCAAAGATGGCGGGTCGGGGACTTGTGGTAAACTAACGCGTCCTTGCATACAGCATAAGCTAAATAGCAAATTTCCCGTTCTTTTGTCTCGTCCCACACTTTCATCACGCCAGACTAATGCATCACAGTGTTCACATTTAATGATAGACTCACTTGGTTGAATAAGTGTAACTGCCAAACCTAATAAGGCACAACGTTAAGTACGGGAAATTAATTTGATAAACCAAAAAGTCGTATATATTGTGAACCGTCTCCTTCTTAATTTGATAAACCAAAAAGTCGTATATATTGTGAACATACCTCGTCTCCTTCGTAGTGCTTTCTTCTCCAACATAAGAGATTTTCTTAAAAATCGTGCAGCTTTATAAGTGTCTGTTATATATAATGCACAACATAATTGTAAAAAAGAAGAATAAATTAAATATATAGTTACAAACGGGAATTTAATGAAAAATTGTGTGGCATCATGTAGAGAAGACTCGTAAAAACCTTTTTCTTTCAAATGATCTGCATCATGACACTGTATTTGCTCCATACGACACAGATATTTCGTTGAAAACCAAGGTCTATGTTCAACTATAGAAAACAAACATGAATATAATTAATGCAATATTGTCAGTGCAAATAAATTAACCCGAAATATTCTAAATCGTATGAATTTAAATGCATATACCGTTTGTAGAAGTATTTGAGTATTCACCACATTTTGTATTTTTAACTGAATCGTGACGCTGAGGCTTCCTCATATTGTAAAAAATTCGTAAAAAATTATCTGTACAATCAAAAGCAAAGAATTACAATTTATAGTTATTATTTCAAAATTAGGAATTTTTTTTTCAGAACAAATACAAATTAAGATAATATGTAAAATCTATTTTTAAATTTTTAAAGTATATGATAGAGTGTTAAGAAATATTAAGTTGAATATATAATATAGTGAATAATAAAGTAATATATATAATATATATAATTTACATACATATTCTACCCTATCAATACCCTATCAACACACCAAAAGAAGGCACAAGGCCCCTTCCTGCGCGTGCCTATGCGTTTCCACAGAAACCCTAACGGGTGACGGCCGGCGGCAGAAAACCGGTGGCGGCAGTTAGCACGGGCGGCGGAAGTTAGAACGGGCGGCGACAGGTAGCACGGTCGGCGGCTGTTAGCACCGGCGAAAGGACGGCCGATGATTCCCCAGGAGCCGGTCCTGTGCGTGGCTGTTCGTTTCGGCGGCGAAATTAAACGCCAGAGGACGGGGATGAAGCGGTGGAAGAGGAAAGCGGTGTCTCAGCCGAAGTAACCCAACGGTTCGCGGGTCGGTAATGGCCGAATTAGGTCCGAAATCGCGTTGTTGCAGCCCGTTCGTTTCAGCGAGCAAAGGTTCGTTTCTTTGGAACCGCCGTGTCCATATGAGTTTTTTGGGTTTGTTAGAGTTCGTAGGCTGGCAGTGGTTTTGGTCGGTTGCGGGTTTCGTAAAGTGGCCGATTGTTTGGTTCAGAAGGGGAGTAATTAGAGATTTTCTTAAGGTTCCGATTCCGATTGTTTGGTTAGAGGAGCTGACGGATATTAGTGGTTGTGAAATTGGAATTGCAGGGTTTTTAAAAATAGGTTTGTTAACTTTCCTAAATGGTTTACGTATAACATAATTTTGGAAAATTACCTTTATCTCCAAACGAATGTAATATTATGTGGAAAGAGTAATAGTAAACTTAACTTTTAACTTTTAGGTTGTGAGCGGTTTATTGTGTTGGAACTAAAAGCAGTTTTATTGTGATGTGCGAGGGCTTTCTGGCAAGCAACAATGATATCGGTTGAGAGCAACGACGAAGGAGTCGAGTATTACAGGTATGTTTATAACACTGAAGCAAATTGTCTTCGTTATACACTAATGCAATGTTTGGAATAGGAAAGAAAATAAAAAACACACATGTCATTGGTCACTTTCAATATCTTAAAATGAAATAAAATCATAAAACACATACTGTAAAAGCCATAAAAAGGTTCGAATGAAGTAGAAATAAAAGTGCAAAGTTAAAATTCCTGAAACTAATTGAGCCGAATCCTCTTTCCACGGTCTTCTTCCTTAGCAACTAAATTTGTTTTTGTGCCATCGCCAGTGGCATTTACGGTGCCATCAATTGTACAAACCCCCTGTAATAAAAAAACGGATTACTTGAAATAGAAAATATGATTTAGAGACACGTAAATCAACCATAGAAAGTTTAAGAAACATACCTCACAAACATTTTGACCGTTTATATCTAAAGTTTGGGGCTGAAATATACGTGCAACCATAAATGATTGATGATTAGGCGTGAAATTGTAGGATGTTATTTTTATTTGAAATGTAAAACTCATTCCGATGAGGTCCCTCAAACATTTAGGAACAACTTCACAGCCGTCACCCTGTTGTACAATAAAATATTGAGTTAGAAATCTAACACCGGAATATACATAAATTCATTTAAAAAAACATACATCATTTTCAATTAGGTCAGCAGCTTGTGTGTTTGTCAACTTGGAAATCTCTCGGTCAAATGCAACAAAATGTGCAATTTCTTCACCATCATCAACAACTAAATCGACTCTAAACCTTGTAACCCCAATCGTGTTTGTGTCATGGCAATAGCTGCAAAGCAAAGAATCATTTGTTTTTTAAGCTTCCTCGCACATTTCCCACATGCAATGTATGTCCACCCATTATTAGTTAGCACGTCTACCACCCGAGCATGGCAGTAGAATTCTGCCTCCTGCATTTGCAAACGGTGTTAAAATGATAAAATCAAACTATGGATTTAAAAATATACAATATACAAAATTGTAGAAATCTACCTTATGTTCATTGTTGGTTATATATTCATGTAATTCCAGAATCGAAACTGTTTCCATCTTGACAACATTGTTGATTTTTTCTTGGTTGTGAACAACATCATCAAAACCTTCTTTGACGCTGTTAAAAATATTAACATGTGACACATGAAACATTTAGTTGAAGCATATTGTTATACATATAAATACACAAAGACTTAATAAGAAAAAAAAACAACTGACCTTTCAATGAATTCAACTAATGCTGAAGCTTCACCATCAAAGTAAAATCGTGTCGCCGAAGTAGCATTCAAATACAAGTTACCTGTAAAAGGGGTGTAGGAAAAAATAGTATAAGACATGCTTACAACAACAGAAAAACGCTTATTGAATTGTAAACAGCAATAAGTGATGTCTGAAAAATAAATAACCTCCTACAAACTTGGGGTTCAAGCTTGTGGCCAAGATGGCAGATGGTTGTGTTCCAAACTGTTCTAGTTTTGCACGCAAATCCATTGCTTTATGGTCCCAAGCAGTGATGTTAATGTCCATACCCCTACCATAATCAAGCACACATGATAATCAGTCAAAGATTAAACAATAGGAATTATAGGTTTAGGTGTGTGACGAACCCTGATAACTGTAGGCGCAACATAACACGCTGTGTTCCAGATACATCATCTGCCATCGAATCCTTGATAGCACAAACACGACCAATGACATCTGGAAAATGTTTAATTAATATGAAGGTGAAGGTAAAGATAAATACAATTTATAGGTGAGTGGCTTAAAAGATTAATTGGATGTAAAATAGATGGAAAACCTGGAAGAAACAGATTTTGGTTGGCCATAGATGCTATCCATCATAAGTTTTGAAACTAAAATTTTCCTTAACAATTTGTATAGAAGTGTCACAAAATTCAGACAATCTGGTTGAAACATTTAGGCGCAAAGAAACGCTAGAATCCGTAAGTTTGAAATTGCTAGTGCTAGCAACAACATCGAAATTTTGGAATTGTAGTATAGATCCCTCAGTTAAAAACGGCTTGAAGCGGTTAAAAAGGATGCAACTAACACTCCCTTGAATCAAAGAGGCCTACAGGAAAAAGGAAATAGGGAGTTATAATAAACAACAGTTTAATTATAAAATACACATAATGCATTGAGAAAACACTCAAACCTGTGCATCAATGAGAAGGAAATCAAACCACATTATTTGCCCGCCTTTCTTGGCATTTCAGACTTCCCAAATGCGGAAAAGCCTAGCAACAACAGGCTCTGAACAGCGGCCTATTGTTAGAGAACTAAACATAATGTTTGGCAAAAGGCTGTTGGAGTTCATGGGGATAATGTGTGGAAAAAACAAAGGATTTGTAGGAGGAGAGTAGAAATTTTTAGTTTGGAAATGCTGTAGTTTGTGTGAATGAGATGAGTGATTTATATAGTGGAGGAAGTACAACAGGTAGTGTTATTTTTGAGCCTATATGACCGGTAATAGGGTGGAGGGTAATTGGGTAATATTCTGCATTTATTATGAAATCGAATAGGTAAAAGGCTAATATTTCAGCACGGCATAAGCAATAGATTGGTGGGTAAGTTGGCTGTTACAAAAGATAGTGTTAATGAGATTTAGTGTGCATTATTGGGTATTATGAGAGGAGTATGGGTTAATGATAGATTTAATCCTGGTTTTTTTTAATCAATTGATTGATTGTTAATGGGATTAATGGTGAATTAAACAAAATTTATGGTAATAAAAGCATTGAAAATGAAGAGGTGAGAGTTAGTGCTGATTAGTGGATATTAAGAGCTGTGTAGTGGGTATTAAGAGGGTTGTAATACAGATTTAATTCTGGAAAAAAAACTGAATACTTAAGAAATTGTGATAAGGGTAAAGTTGTTACATAAGCTGTTACTGATAGTGTTAATGGGATTTATTCTGCATTATTGGGTATTATTATTGCATTATGCTTTAATGATAGTTTAAATTCTGTATGTTAGTGGGTATTAAGAGCTGTTATAGTGGGTATTAAGAGGTTTATAGTACAATGGTAGGTCTGGAAAAAAAACTGATGTTTTAAGGATGGTTGGAACGCCCTTGTACGCTATTACCTAAACAACTTTGATGGTTATTGGCAGTATGTTTTGTTGTCTGTTACCATAGTCCTTGAAGCTACTTTGGTAGTAATGTCATCATGAGCCTGAAATCTACCCTGGTCGGGTTTAAATTTGTGGTTGTGGAAAGGATGAGGTTTGGTTATTTTGATTGCATTGTGATTTAATGGTAGCTTAAAATCTTGATGTTACTTTTTTTTCTAATTGAACAATGGTTAGTAAGAAAAATGGTAATTTTTATTTGAACAAAGAAACTTAGGTATATTGTAGTATAGTGTACACTTGCTGAGCATTTTACATAATTCTGGATGTTAAGGGTTGTCGTTTCGATTTTCTGATACGCTGAACCGTAGGTATATATTTGGATATCCAGTGAAGTAAAATGTTGCTTTCTATAGATAACGCATAAGAAACAACATGTGATTCATTGGATATTTTTACAAAACCCTTAAGAACCAAACACTGTTTCTTGAACATTTCCAAGTGATCCTTGTACTTCCATATGACGTTTAAGTCCGTTTTGACCTTCACATCTGCAAATTCCTTTGCTTTGTCACTAACTTTTGTGTTCTTCACACTAAATATATTCCAAGTATTATTCCATTATTTCTTGAATATTGACTGCCAAATATGATACAACACTGCATTCAATATAGTTGGAAATTTCAGATTCTGGGTAAAAAAAGCATTAGGATCCATTTGTTCAACTTCACCTGTGGAAGCATCTTCAATAGGATTCTCTAGGTCAGGCGTTTTTTCCGATACGGCAACATCCCCAATTTTAGCATCTGCATGTTGGTGTTCCCCGTATTGCCTGACAAAGATGATAGACCACTGAAATCAATATAATTGGCAGTATAAGGATTGTGATAAGAAATAATATTATGAGCCATTTGTTCAACTTCACATGTGGAAGCATATTCAATACGATTCACGTTGTTTTCCTTCAATGTAATTTTTATCAGATTCCATATTCTTTTCAACAATGGAATAATACTTGCCATTTTTTCTTGTCGGAACTACTTGGGTTTTTATATGGATTGCATCAGCGAATTCCTTGCCATAATTCTCTGCAACACTGCCTATTTGTCAATCTCTTTCGTACGTTCATAGTTTCTGTAAGTATAATCATAATATTGTTGCAGATATATGGTTCAAGAAGGTTAATGGAGTGAGGCAGACTGAAGAACATCATAAACAATAGAATTTACACTTTCAGGAAAAAATTTATTTTGGATGTGTTGCATGATTGCATCATAAACATAATAGGAAAAATCTAAGAGGATTATGGGAGTACGGAAGGAAATAATACTTGCCATTTTTTCTTGTCGGAACTACTTGGGTTTTTATATGAATTGCATCAGCGAATTCCTTGCCATAATTCTCTGCAACATTGCCTATTTGTCAACCTCTTTCGTACGTTCATAGTTTCTGTAAGCATAATCATAACATTGTTGCAGATATATGGTTCAAGAAGGTTAATGGAGTGAGGCAGACTGAAGAACATCATAAACAATAGAATTTACACTTTAAAAAAAAAAATTATTTTGGACTTGTATGTATTGCATCATAAACATAATCTTATCTCATTTCAGGTATGGTTCAAAAAGATTAAGAAAGTGAGGAAGGAAATGAGGGAAGAGAGGATTTACCAAGGATTTTGAAATACCACTACCGAGTTTCTGATTTTGACAAAAAATAACAGTAGCCTTTAATATTGCAATGAAAGTGGAAAAAACTGTAACATATCAGATTTATTTATATTGTAAATATAAAAATAATTGGTTTTTTGTTGTTTAGGTGGCAGTTTGAGAAACCAAAGATTTAATAACTATTTATATATAGATTTTTCTATTTTACCCTTAAAGACTTCGAGTCCTAATGTTTGACAAGTTTGTTGAAGGCTTCCTCCATAACCCATGTCGGTTTGGTGTATTTGTTGATGGGTTTCTTTTGGCGTTACTCATTGATCAACTTTAAACATGATTGTATATCATGCAACAACACTGTATATACACGGTATGTGTTGTTTTTACGCTAACTATAAGATCTTTACGATGAAAACAAATACAACATCAGTAGTTACAATTAAAATAGTTAATTAATTAATTAATTTTAAAATTTTAAAACTTTCATAAAAATAAACCACAATCGACGACATATTATCTTGATGATTACTTTAACTCATTGATGGTCTCTTGAAAACTTTTAGCATATGGATTTATAAATCCAATGCGTGTCAGCAATTTTAAGAGCCTCGAATTGGAACTCAATGAGATCCATCATGGTAAAACTATATGTTTATAGATAATTAGATATATGCAATATCTAATTATATTATAAATTTTTTTAATACGTATAGTATAAAGCATACTTAGTTATATTCATCTTAATAATATATTATAAATATAGAATAAAGCAGATGAGCACGAAAAATAAATTATATTATAAGACAATGTAGTGTCTTAATAATATTATAAGACAATGTAGGAGAAAAGAAAATATAAATCCAACAAAGTAAAGAGAGGAGAAGTTGTTTTTTATTCGAGTGATATTCACTTGAATTTTTTTGTATTTCATCATATTTATAGAAATATATTAAAAATGAAATAAAAATTTTATATATTTCAAAATGAATTTTTGGATATATTTTGCATTAAAACAGTCAGACGATGTTAATGTCGATGAAATTTAAGAGATACCTTTTACTTGGAACTCAAAGTGAACAAAAAGTGACTAAGGTGTTAAATATTGAGTTATTTTTCCCTTATCTCTAAGGCTTCAAGGGTTTTTTTCTTTGTTTTCACTTTATATTTTTACATTTTACCTGTTATTCATGGACGATTTTTATGGAAAACGAAATTAATCATTCTGCGCTGATGGATATTGTCTCGAACAGAGTTAAATGGAGTCTGAGGACGACGTGGGAAGGTGAAGCGACAAAGACTAGGTGACAGGGAGAGCGAGGAAGGCGAAGCGACGGGAAGAGAGATGAATACGCGGAGAAGAAGATCGCATGATGACAACGATAAGGTGATGACTGTGAACATACTGGAGAATGGAGTACAGGAAGAAGGTGATCAAAGCTTTATTAATATACTATCAATACCAGAGTACAAAATTACAACAATGGAAAAGGTTCAAACTTGGGAACAAGGTGTGTCAGTCACGCTGGCACAAGATGAAAAACGAGTTTTTCAACAATCTATGTCAGCTACGGATTCTGTTATTCCAACTTCAAATAGATTTCAGTTGCTGACATGTAGCTAACAAGATTTCTTCCTTTTCTACCCTCACTTGTATTCTATAAAAAGAGTAGATGCTCAGAGTGTAATGCACTGAGAATAATATACAAGAATTATGAATTTCTGAATCGTCTTTCTTTTCTTCCAATACTTTGTTCCTTTTTCTGGTTTTATCTTTTCTGGTTTTCTTTATTTCTCTTCATGGTATCAGAGCACTGATCCAGAAGTTTGCTTCAATGGACAATGAGGAATTTCCATTTCCTGTCCATGTTAATATCTTAAACTTTAAGTCACTTAAATTATCTGATACAAACTACTTAAAATGGAAATCTCAGATTGAACCATTGCTGAAAAGTCGGCTGCTATTAGGCTTCATTGATGGATCTATACTCAAGCCTAATGAGACTGTGATTTTTCAGCAAAATGAGGTTCAAACAGTGATTCCAAATCCACAATATAAAGCCTGGTATAAGACTGATCAACTGGTGAAATCTTGGATCTGTGGTACGTTAACAGAAGAGGTATTTGGTTTAGTTATTTGAGTAGAAATATCTCGTTAGGTATGGATTGCACTTGCTCAAAACTTCAACATAGTTTCTGTTTCTCGTGAGTATGACTTGATGGCATCACTACAGAATCTTACACAAGATGATAAATCTGTTGCTGAATACCTAAGACAGTTCCAATCCATTTGTGATCATTTAAGTTCCATTGATAAACCAATTTCTGAGTTAATGAAGATTTTCATATTACTTCAAGGATTGGGAAAGGAATTTGAAGCCTTTAGTACTGTTATTCATACTAATATACACAAACCACCTTATCCTACGTTTGATGAAGTGATGTCTCAGCTTACTAGCTTATCATTAAACACAAAATATCAAAAACCAGTAACTATCAATCCACATCTGGCTTTTTCAACTCAATCTGGTGTAAACAGTAAGTCTATATATCAAGGTACCATAAATAATAATAGGTTTATCAGTAACAATAGAGGAAAAGGTGGATATACATCTAGAGGACATGGTTTTCCTCAACAAAACTATTTACAGTCGACTCAAAGAAATCAACAAACAAATGAGAGAAATGGACCTAGACCTGTATGTCAAATTTGTGGAAAAATAGGACATAATGCCTTAAGGTGTTGGTATAGGTTTGATAACTCTTTTCAGGCCTCAGAAGTACCTCAAGCACTAGCTATAGTTGAGAAGTCTGGGAGACAATGGTTTCCAGATTCATGTGCTTCATCACACATGACAAATTCAGTTAACAACCTACATAATGTTCAGCAGTACAACGGAAGTGACTCGGGAATGGTAAGAGATGGAGCCTTCCTTCCAATTACAAGTGTTGGATCAGCTCAAATCAACACAGTTTCAGGTAAACTGGTTTTAAATGATGTTTTGGTGGTTCTTTCTCTTGAGAAGAAATTGTTATCTGTTGCTCAAATCACTTCAGATTATCCATGTTTCTGTATATTTGATAATGATGGTGTTGTTATAAAGGACATGGCAACACAGGAAATTATGGCACAGGGAAAGAAGCATGAAGGGATTTATATGTTAGACAATTTATCAGACAATGGAGCATTTCAACAATGTTTTTATTCAGTCAGACATAGAACAGCTTCCGAATATGTATGGCACCAACGCTTGGGTCACCCTCAATCTCAAGTGATACAATATCTTAAATCAAGAAATGCTATTAGTATAATTAAGAAGAGTACCAGGTTGTGTTCTTCTTGCCAACTTGGGAAGAACTCTAAGCTTTCGTTTTTTAAAACAGATTCAAAAGTAGATAGACCTCTGGAATGTGTACATTGTGATCTTTAGGGGCCAACCCCAATTACATCAAATCAATATTTTTGGTATTACATGATATTTTTTTATCAGTATTCTTGGTATAGCTGGTTCTATCCTTTGCAAAAGAAGTCTGATTTCTACTCTATTTTTCTGATGTTTCAAAATTTGGTAGAAAATCAGCTAATACAAAAGATTTCAGTGTTCCAGTGTGATGGATAAGGTGAATTCACAAATAAAAGCTTCCTAGAACATCTTGCTAATTGTGGCATAAAGCTTCAGATGTCATGTCCCTATACCCCTCATCAAAATGGATTAGCGGAGAGAAAACATAGACGCCTTGTTGAACTTGGTCTCACTATACTTTTTCAGTCCAGAGTGCCTCTAATTTACTTGGTAGAAGCATTCTTTACGGCCAATTTCCTCATTAATTTGCTTCCTTCATCTGTGCTGGATAATAAAGTTACTCCATTTGCAGTACTTATGGATATGAACTAGATTATTCAGCATTGCGGGTATTTGGTTGCACTTGCTTTCCTAATCTCAGGTCATATGCAAGTCATAAAATGGAACCGAGATCATTGCACTGTATTTTTCTTGGATATAATGAGAAATATAAAGGCTATATTTATATCCACCGACTGGGAAGGTGTACATTACCAGACATGCTGTCTTTGATGAATTGAGTTTTCCATATCAAAATATATACCACAGATTGTGTCCTACTTATTCTACAAATTTGTTAAAATCATGGCAGCAAGGATCAGGTTGTGTTGATTCTACAGAAGAGTTAAATTGCAGTCAAGGACTACCAAGTTACCAGTTACCACCTCAGTTTACAGAGGCTTCAGGAATTGCAAGTTTACAGAGTGAATCAACTATAACAACAACAACAGTAAATACATCAGATTGAGAGGCAGAACCGTCAATATCTACAACAACTTCTACACATCCTATGGTTACAAGGAGTCGAGCAGGCATTTTTAAGCCAAATCCTAGGTATGCTCTTAACATATCTATGGCTACAATACCATCAGAACCTAAATCTATAGTTTCTACACTTAGACACATAGGGTGGTGTTCAACTATGGATGCTGAAATTGAGGATTTAAAAAGAAATAAAACTTGGATATTGGTACCTCCGTCACAAGACATGAATGTATTGGGATGTAACTGGGTTTAGAAAACCAAGTTAAAAGCTGACGGATCATTGGAAAGGCTCAAAGCCAGGTTGGTGGCCAAAGGGTTTCACCAGGTAGAAGGGGTGGATTATATGGAAACATATAGCTCGGTAGTTAAGACAGCTACAATCAGGATTGTGCTCTCAGTTGCTATTACAAGTCAGTAGAAAATATGTCAACTTGATGTTAGTAATGCATTCCTCCATGGGGAACTAAATGAGGAAGTCTATATGCAGCAGCCTCCTAGTTATGTAGACAAGAACTATCCTGATTATGTTTGTTGTTTAACGAAAGCAATATATGGGTTAAAACATGCTTCTCGTGTCGGGTTTAACAAATTCAGTTCCTATCTACTTGAGTTTGGATTCATTTGCAGCAATTCAAATCCATCATTATTTGTTTACAGAAGTGGTGGTGACACTCTGGTTCTCCTTCTATATGTAGACGATATTATCTTGACTGGAGTTCTACTGGATTGATTCAGCAGCTTATTACTAAGCTTAGCTCAAAATTCTCAATGAAGAATCTTGGAAACTTACATTATTTTCTGGGAGTTCAAGTAGTGTTTCATCCTGGAGGACTGTTTCTTAATCAGTCTCATTATGCTCAAGATTTGTTAGCCAGAGCAAATATGAAAGACGGTAAGCCTCTAGCAACACCATTACCTTTACATCAGAATTTTCTTGTTGCAGATATTCAGAAGTATCCTAACCTTACTGAGTTTCGTAGTCTTGTTGGAGCTCTGCAATATATCACCCTTACAAAGCCTGATTTGAGTTATGTAATGAACTCATTATGTCAGAAAATGAATAATCCATCATGTGGTGATTTCAAGCTCTTGAAGCGGGTTTTAAGGTATTTGAAAGGGTCCTTACAGTGTGGGATGTTTCTTCATTCTAATAGCAAGATGAACCTTCATTCATATAGTGACAGTGATTGGGGAGGCTGTAGAGAAACTCAAAGATCGACTACTGGTTTTTGTACATTCTTGGGATGCAATCTGATATCATGGTCAGCTAAAAGACAACCGACTGTGTCTCGTTCTTCTACTGAGGCAAAGTACAGGGCTATGGCAAGCCTTGCTGCAGAGTTAAAATGGATTTCATTCGTGCTAAGGGATCTTGGAATTTCTCAGCCGTCTCCTGCAGTGTTACATTGTGATAATTTATCAGCGGTGTACTTGTCTACCAAATCCAGCGATTCATAATCGTAGCAAGCATATTGAGCTTAACTACCATTTCATTCGGGAAAAGGTGGCGCTTGGGTCAATTATCATGAAGCATGTTTCCTCAGATTCTCAGTTGGATGATATTTTCACAAAGCCTCTTCCTAAACAGAGATTTTGTAGTTTATGTTGCAAACATGGTCTTGGGTATCTACCCATGCCAAGTTTGAGGGGGAATGTGAACATACTGGAGAATGGAGTATAGGAAGAAGGTGATCAAAGCTTTATTAATATACCTGTAATACCAGAGTACAAAATTACAGCAATGGAAAAGGTTCAAACTTGGGAACAAGGTGTGTCAGCCACGCTGTCACAAGATGACAAACGAGTTTTTCAACAATTTGTGTCAGCAACGGATTATGTTATTCCAACTTCAAATAGATTCCAATTGCTGACATGTAGCTAACAAGATTTCTTCCTTTTCTACCCTCACTTGTATTCTATAAAAAGAGTAGATGCTCAGAGTGTAGTGCAGTGAGAATAATGTACAAGAATTATGAATTTCTTAATCGTCTTTCTTTTCTTCTAATATTTTGTTCCTTTTTATGGTTTTATCTTTTCTGGTTTTCTTCATTTTTCTTCAATGACGATGGCAATGAAGCGATGAGAAAGGAGAATTATGAGGGAAAATCGACTTATGGACGGAGGATGGATGAAGAAGGAGGCGACACATGAGGGAGAGGGATGAGAAAATGCCTCCCAAATAATAGTGGAGTTGTTCTAGGATTTCTAGGAATAGGGGTAGTTTTTTAAAACGTGAACCAGAATTCGAATCCGTTTAGTTTAAGATTTTGAAACCAAAATCTAAACACGTGATTTAGAATTCCAATCCGCATATTTTATGATTTTGGAACCAAAATCTAAAGATGTGGATATTTCAATTTTTTTGGGATGGGTTTTGAGTTGGGTTTTTGGTTTTACATATTTTATCCATCCCTATTGAATTGTATTCGATTTACGTTTGGCATATGTTCGAAATAGGATTTGACCTACCGAGTTATATATGGCACTGAAAGCAAATGTATAATTCTTTTTGTTTTCCAATTATAATATACAAGAGAAAATATTCTTAAAAACAATATATTTTATATTTTATTAAAATCCGATTTCGTGTTTAATAAAAATTGCAATTGTTAACACTCGTTTTCCATAAATTTGATAGAATAATAGTTCCTATAAAAATATACAATTGAAATATTAATCTCAATAAAAATACTAATGTATAATGTAAAGTATACATAATTTAAAATTCGACAACAATAATGTGTTTTATTTGGATTTTTATGTAAAATTTTTTAGAAATAATTTATAATCATATTTTGTTGGATTAAAATATTCAAAATACTTAAATAAAAAATCAAGTTTAATTGTGATGAAAAGTGATTATCTAATAGAGTTTATAAATTTGAAATAATTTTATAAGTTTATGTATTATTTTATAACATAAATTTTTGTACAATTGAATTTATATATTAATTATTGTATTGTTTTTATTATCAATCGGTGAAATTTAAAAGACCGCAAAAATTATTTAATATATGTTTGGCTATATAAATTTTGATTAACTACTTTAATAATAAATAAAGATTCACTTTTTTAAGTATATAAATTTTTTTTATAAAATTATTAGTAATTTTATTTCATATTAAGAGAGAGATAGAAAATCATACATTCCAAAATCAAATATAAATAATGTGTTTTGAAGATAAATTTAACATTTTTATTATGTTTATGCTTAAAGGTTATCTAATTTACAATTGTTATAACTCATCCAAATGTAGATTTTTTTAAACACAATTTTTCTCAAATTTTTAAGTTGTAGATATGTAATTGTTTAACATATTCTTTTATATATTTAGTTCAAATATTATTAATGTTTGACTAAATCTATATATTGAAAATTAGTTTTTTGAAAATCTTTCAAGTTTTTTTTCTAATACACAAACCATTATGCATCTCTTTTTGTTGAAATCTCTGTTTATCTTCCATGTTAAGTGAAGAAAAGACAGATAAATGAATTAAGAGTCAGAGCGCATGCTTAGTTGGCACATATAGAAAAGAAGAGGATTGCATTGTAGATCAACGATGAGGAGTTACCGACGACAGAACGTGTGAGTAGTAGATCGGTGAAGGACATGAAGGATCACAATGGTTGAAAGGGTGAGATATGACAAGCGACACTGGACTATAGATTGCGAGCGGTTTGTTAGCAACAAAGGCACAACCGTGCATTGACAAGGCCATGGTGGGTCTACGACAAGGGTATATTATGTCTGACTTTTGTTTTGATATGCTCCATTCCATATACCCACCATCATAAACTAATTAGACATTCCGTTGTCGGTATTACAATTAATGAGTGAATAAACTGTTTGTTTTGATATTCTATACAATCATTTGGTTTATCCGGAATATAGTTTTCTAAAAGTGAAGAAATATGAGCTTCTAAGTTGCTTATTCAAGATAAATTCGTTAAGTCCTTCCTATCTAACCTCACTTCTCAATTATCTAGTAAGTCTACCTATGAGATATGTTGAAATTTTCTCTTTTAAGTTGTTTGTAAGGGATTTAGAAAACAAGTTTTATTATCCATGTCGTGGAGAAGGCGGCGATGGATAATGGCATAGACCGATTATAATGAAGTATGGTTTTAGAGATAATCTCAACTACGATTATTATCCTTCAAGTCCTCATTCTTTTCTTATGCCAAATGGTAAATTTTTGTTACTCTATTCTGATTTGTGTGATTGTTTTCTATGACAAGTGAATTGTAATGTGGGAAAATTAACATTATACATGAACAAATACAAGTGAAATTTGTTATATTTTTGGTGAACGTTTAGAGAACGTATAGATACGTATTTTTATGTAGCGTAGACGATTATATATGATTTTTAATCTTGATTTTCAGATTTGTGATTTCTATTGATCAGAAATTAATTATTCCTCACTTGTTCTATTGATCTTCAGATTTACAATCTCTATCGGAGAATATTTTCCATTCCTACCATGGATATCATCATCATCATCATCTCCCTTGCGTTCCCTTGTATTCCCTTGCGTGATTGAATGCTCCCTTGCGCCGTGAAAATGTTGTCTTTATTATATCAAATCTTATTCAATAACTAGACCGCAATTTTTTCATCGCATAGTTTTGATTCTTCCCACAACTATTCACGTTGTATTAGTAAATGTCTGTAATTTTCAAATAGAATGATTTTGTTTGGATATTCAAATTATATATATATATATATATCACTGCCACATTTCCATTTTTATATTTTGTTTTCTTCTTTTTTCTATAATAGAAATTAACACACTTTTGTTTATTCATAGTTTTTAACTTTAGAGAAATATAATTGTTTTGGAAAAATTATCTAAAATTTAAATTATATCTTTTTAGTTTTCATTTTGTTTATATATATATTTAGTTAATGTAATAGTTTGAATATAATCATATTTTGAGAAAATTAATTTCTTTTTGGATTCAACATATCACATTCTTAACATTCTTAATAGTATCACTGACCTCAAATTATGTTTTAAAAAGCTTTGTTTGTGAAAGTTATATGCCTATTATGTAATATTTGAATAGTTTCGGGTTAAACGTATAATTATTAAAAGTTAATAATTATATAAGAAACGAAAATTAGGTTTTCGTTATCAGTTTACAGAATCACAAACACAAACCCTAATAGCCGTCAAAAGAAAAAGAAGAACGAAACAGTTTCATTCATCGGAAATTCTGTACCAAAGGTTGAAGACAGATCCCGATCTCGGCGTGGATATGCGTAGAGGGCTTGTACCATCAAGCCTCGCATCCGACAGTAACACGTTCAACGACAAGTATTATGAAATTGTTTCTGTAAATTGTTTATCGTTGAATATCCGTGAAAAACTAATCCGAACATGACTAGATCGTTATTCGGGTTGATTAAAATACGTTTCCGCAATTGAAATCAACCCTACAGTGGTATCAGAGCGTCTGGTCGTATGTTTAGGATTAGTTTTTCGGTTTTTTGTGTGAAAAATCGGATCGAAAAGCAGGAAATTCGCGCGCGCGCACACGAACCATCACTACAGAACGCAGGCGGAGAAGAGGAGCGCCTGGGCGATGGCCGACGCCCTAGCTGGCCGGATGAGGGTCGTCCGTCGCAGGCGAAGGGCCGGCCGGCGTGTCCCAGACCGACACGGCACAGGAAAGGTCGAGCACGGCTGACGCGAAATCGCGCGATAGAGAAATCGCAGTGAGTTGCATGGCGTTCCGCGGGCGTTCCACGGGCGATTGGTCGGCTGGGCGCGCGTCGACTCAGGAGGGCGAGTGACGGCGAGCCGGCGTGAGCAACTGTTGCCACCAATCGGCCGACGAACTACCGCGAGCGAAGGCGTTCGAAGGTGAAAGGTGCGGGCGGTTTCCTAGGCTCCCGGCGTCGGCGATTCACCGCTGGTCGTGTCGGCGGTTCGCAGGCGCCTTGGGCCGGCGGCCCTTCACACCGAAGAGGGCGACCGGAATTAGGGTTGCGGCAGAAAGGGGGCGGCGGCTAGGGTTTCCTAACCCTAATACCCTTCTCTAACCCTATCCTAACCCTAGTTAAAAAAAATTATAAAAAAAATTTAAGATTAAAATTAAATGAATTTTAATTTTAAAGGATTTATAATTGAGTTATTAAACGATAAATTGTTTATCTTTAAGTTTTTTTCTTCACCGTAGACGATTTTGAATAAATTCTCGTTTACATGGTACGGCCTGATTACCAAGAGGCATGTAGTTCGAGAATTCGAATCATACATCTATGACATCAGATGTCGAGTGGGAGGAATCAATTAGTTTTTGTAAGCGTCTGGACTACCCGGGGGACATAAACTTAATTGATATCCGACCATGAGCTGAAGGATAAAACTCGTCTATATCGATAGGAACGACCTGACTACCAGGTGACTATGTGATATAGAGTCATATTAAAACTAAGAATTTTAATTAATTAATAATTGAGTTCTTAAACGATAAAATTGTTTATCGTTAGGCTTTTCCTTCATCGTAGATGTTTTGAATAGGTTCTTGTTTACATGGTACGGCCTGACTACCAAGAGGCATGTAGTTCAATAATTCGATTCATACATCTACGACATCAGATGTCTAGTGGGAGGGA
>CM071863.1:14984728-15021224 GCA_036759665.1 Gynandropsis gynandra
TACCAGTCACGCGTTCAAATCTGGCCGTAGATGCAGTGGTAAGTGAACTCTAACCGATTTATTTGATTCATCAAATCTGGTTGTATATGCATTAGTTTGAGTTGTTGTAAATTTATTCGGTTATCGCAAACACTTCCGATACAGTTTGCGAGGTCGAATGGTCTTTGCGGTAGACGAAGTAAGGTTGATCTGATAACCAATTACACAGACGTTTGGGAGCACATCTAAGGCCCGTGAAACGCGGTGGCGCTAGCATCACCAGGGGTTGGAAAAAGTTTTGTCAAGATAATGGCTTTAACGTCGGTTATACCCTCAAAGTCGAACTGGACACCGTTCTCGATGATGTACCTTGTCTACTGCTTGCCCCTATAATCTTCATAGATTGAATTCTGTTGTATTTGGTTGGTTTTTGTATTTTGTTGAACTTCATTTGAACAACAAAATTCTTGTTTGTTTTTTGTTGGTTTTTTTACTATTATCCAATAGAATATATTATTGTTAGTATCGATGTTTTTGTGAATTTACTATTATTGTACAAAGGGTCGCGGAAGGTCCAAGGGTCGCAAGGGACAAAGGGTCGCATAGGGTCCAAGGGTTGCAGGGGACAAAGGGTCGCATGAGTCGTCCATGGGTCATATGTGGTCATATAGGGTCGCATGAGTCGTACAAGGGTCTTATGTGGTCGCATGAGACGTCCATGGGTAATGTTTGGTCGCATGAGTCGTCCATGGGTCATATGTGGTCGCATGAGTCGTCCATGGGTCATAGTAGGGTCGCTAGGGTCGCATGAGTCGTACAAGGGTCTTATGTGTTCGCATTAGACGTCCAAGGGTCATATTTGGTCGCATGAGTCGTCCATGGGTCATATGTGATCATATAGGGTCGCATGAGTCGTACAAGGGTCTTATATGTTCGCATTAGACGTCCATGGATCATATTTGGTCGCATGAGTCGTCCATGGGTCATATGTGGTCGCATGAGTCGTACAAGGGTTATGTGTGGTCGCATGAGTCATACCCGTTTAAACCTGATTATAATTTAATCCGATTGAATGTCGCATAACGGGTCATATTGGGTCATAATCTTACGAACAATAGATGCAAAATAAGACATATTCAACGTTTAAATATTGATTACATAAGGTCTCAAAGGTTACAAAGGTCACAAAAGTTACATAAGGTTACATAAGGTCTCAAAGGGCACAACGGTTAAAAAAAGGAAAGAAAAAAGTTGAAGAAGAAGAAAAAGGAAGTCCGAGAAAGAAGAAGGCAAAGGCAAAAAGAAGTTCGAGAAAAAAAAAGGAAAGAAAAAAAGGTCAAATTTGCCGAAGTTTAAAGACACATCGGAGCCCTTCCCCGCAAGAAGAGTCGTGTGTGACTTCTCCATTGACATTTCGGGCTTTGAGTCATGTATGGTGAGTTCTACAGGAGCAAATGACCTCCAACCGTGACCTTAGGTAACGCGGATGTCTGAGTCCGCCGATTACCAAGACCTTATGTAGTGCAGATACATCACAAAGTCCTCCATCCAAGTTGTAAGTACTTGTGTGTATCTGCATACAGACTGAGTCCGACGATTACCAAGACATTGAGTAACAAATAGACAGCACGATGCCCTGGGTCGACCATGTGACCTTAACGGTCACAAAGCTAACAAGGATTTTTTAGAGAATTTAGGGTTAGATGTTAGAACTCGCCCTTTTCAGAGAAAGAAAGATTCGAAACAAGAGATGATTTGGTGCTTGTTGTAGCTTTTCGGTTTTTCCTCCTCTATTTATAACGAAAAATAAATGGACTCCTAAAATTCCAGAAAGACAATAAATACAAAGAATGACCAAGTGCATGTATTGACCACATTAAAGAACCTTTAATATAGGTCTTCAATGTGGCATTGGTAAAATAAAAAGCATAGCTAGAACCTGGAAAAAGCAGTAGTCTGACATTGAAAAGACTAGTCGAAAGGGTCGCAATGGTCGCACAGGTCCAACATATTTTGATTTGAGCTGTATTTTCAAAATTTTATTCATATTATTTGTAAATAATAAATTAGTACCGCAGGGGTCCAAAGGTCGCAGAAGGACAAGGGTCGCAAGGGTCCAAGGGTCGCAGAGGAACAAGGGTCGCAGAGGGACAAGGGTCGCAGGGTCAAACTGGGTCGTTGGGTCGAACTGGGTCGTAAGGTCGCAGGGGTATTTTGGGAAATATCAATATTTATAATTTTTTCTTTTCGGGAAGGGTATTTTTGAAGTGTTTTAGCCCTACGAGGATATTTTTGAAGTTACCCCATTTTATATATGGATAACATATTGGTTTATAACATGTTTTTAAAAATTATAATTCACCATGAATTTAAGTATCGACATAATTTTATATCATCTTGGTTTTGTGTATTTTAATATTTTGTCAATGTGTGTACTTTACATGTGTTCATTGTCTTGTAGTTCATTTTTAGACCATATTATATATTTTCCTTTTTAGTTTGCTATTTTTTATTTATATATGTTTTACTGATAATCTACTCTAATGTTTTATTAGGCTTTATATTCATATCTTTGTTATTTTGATTGTTCATTTTACATATTATTTGTCATGTTTTGTTGTTTATAACATGTGTTAATATTTGTTTCTCAAATATTGTTTTCAAACCACTTTTCATTATCTTCTTATATTTTAAACATGTGGTCATATAAGTTAATAGATATTGTAATAAACATAATGTGCATAACTATTATTATATCTGAATTGTAGAATCAAAGTTGGTTGTTTAAATTTTTGAAACTATTACTAATTTGTGCATTCCATGGTAACAATACATATAAAAACATATTTAATATAATCTCTTTACATGCTTCTTATTGATAATATAATGATGGATTCGAAATTTAATAATAAATTTAATCTAATTTTATGTGCTAATGGTTGTTTTAATTGTCAATAAAATGTTTTAACATAACTTACGATTTGTATAACATTTTTTTATATATGTTTTCCGCTATATAACATGTTTTTTTAATAGATTTGATTGTAACATGTGTTGTTTACACTATATGTCTTAATATTGTTATATATACTATATCTTCATATATGGATAACAAGTTGTGTTTTTAACATATGTCGTATATATCAAGTAGTTTGTTGTTTGATACTTGGTTATCTAATATGATATAATATTGTATTTTTAGGTTTATGTTCATAATTAGGTTTAATGAAATTTTTTCATATATGGATAAACGCAACGCAAGCGGCTTATTGACAAGAAGTTACATGTGTATCCTAAGAAACTCGAAAAGGACATCTCCCGACTGTAAAAATCCAATGTATCGACCTAAATAAAATATGTTGAGCTCGAAAACGGGATCGGGCTGCCTCCAACAACTCGAGGCATCCTTTATCTGGAAAAGATGAATTGAGATGTTAAAAAGTCAAGTAATTCGGTGCTATGTACGTAAAGTTATGGTATTTCAAAGCTCGTCGTACAATTCGATGTTGTAATCGTCTAGTCACGGCGAAAACCAAAACAAAAAGCGGAAAAGGGGTGCAACACGAGTACGCAAATAGGAAATAGGAAGCAAAAAGAATATCTAAGAGTCAAACGCAAGCGATGTATTAAGAAATGACATGTGTGTCCTAAGAACCTCGAAAAGGGCATCTCCTGACTCTAAAAATCAAACGTATCGACCTAAATAAAAGATTTTGAGCTCAAAAATGGGGTCGAGCTACCTTCTGCAACCCAAGACATCCTTTATCTCGAAAAGATGAATGAGATGTAAAAAAATCAAGTAATCCGGTGCTTCTTACGCGAATTTTATGGTATTTCAAAGCTCGTCGTACAATTCGATGTTGTAATCGTTTAATCACGGCGAAAACCAAAACAAAAAGCGGAAAAAGGTTTCAACACGAGTACGAAAATAGGAAATAGGAAGCAAAAGGAATATCCAAGAGACAAACGCAACACAAGCAACGTATTGACAAGAAGTGATATGCGTATCCTAAGAAACTCAAAAAGGGCATCTCCCGGCTCTAAAAATCCAACGTATCAACCTAAATAAAATATTTTCAGCTTGAAAACAGGGTCAGGATACCTCCAGCAACCCAAGACGTCCTTTATCTGGAAAAGATGAATGAAATGTGAAAAAAAATCAAGTAATTCGGTGCTTCATACGCATAGTTATGGTATTTCAAAGCCCGTCGTACAATTCGAAGTTGTAATCGTCTAATCACAACGAAAACAACAAAAAAAAACGGAAAATGGGGTGCAACACGAGTACGCAAATAGGAAATAGGAAGCAAAAGGAATATCCGAGAGGCAAACATAACGGAATCGGCGTATTGACAAAGAGTGTCTTGCGTAACCTAAGAAACTCGAAAAGGGCATCTCCCGGCTCTAAAAATCCAACGTATCGACCTAAATAAAAGATTTTGAGCTCGAAAAGGGGGTCGTCTGCCTCCATTAACCCGGGTCATCTTTTGTCCTGATAAGATGAATGAGATGTGAAAAAATAAGTAATTCGGTGCTACATATGCAAAGTTATGGTATTTCAAAACTCGTCGTGCAATCAATGTTATAATTGTCTAATCACGACGAAAACAAAAACAAAAAGTAGAAAAGGGGTGCAACACGAGTATGCAAGTGGGAATTAGGAAGCAAATGGAATATCCTAGAGATAAACGCAATGGAAGTGGCGTATTGACTAGAAGTGACTTGCGTATCCTAAGAAACTCGAAAAGGGCATCTTTTGGCTCTAAAAATCCAACGTATCAACTGAATTTAAAGATTTTGAGCTCGAAAATGGTGTCGAACTGCCTCCAGCAATGCAACGCAAACGAAATTTACCTAAGGAGTGATGAGACGGTAATATCGAGTAATACCTGGGAAATCCTACAGAAATCTGGTATTCAAATACAAATATTAGCTCTCGGGTTCTTACGTTTCCCATTTTTGTCTTTGATTGGTAATGAGAAAAAAGAGTCAAGCAAGATCTTTCTGTTCCTTCAACATTTGAAAAGGATGAAACGTGTACTACAATAATGGAAAATGATAGTAACGTTAAAGAACACAAAAAGAAAACCGAGGAGAAAGAGATGCCAAAATAAACCAGATCCGAGGTCACCTCCATTGCCATTCCCTTAACGTCAATGCATGAAAATGGTGGATCAGCCAACTCCCACGATATTTGAAAAGGGGGAAGAATCTAACACAAAAGTGAAGAAGGCTATAGAAATTGATGAGCATAAGAAGAAACCCGAGGAGGAAGTGGAGTTCAACTTAAACAACACATTTGAGTAGCCGTGCATAATCGATTTCGTGTTCCATGACGTATTGACAAGGCTATAGAAATTTATAACATGTTTTTAAGAATTATTATTCACCATGAATTTAAGGATCAAAATAGTTGTATATCATCTTGTTTTTTTTTTCAATTTTCATTTCATTTTTACTATTGTCATGATAATGTGTATGTTTTACAGATGTCATTGGCCACATTAGGTTGATCAAAGATTCTTACAATGAAAATATTTCTTCGAATCAAAGGATTTTGTTGCATCTATTGTTTTCTGATCAGTTGTTTAGTAACAAGTTTAAACCCAAAAGTTTTGTTGGAGGTATGCAAGGTTTTTTGTTGTTGTTTTGTATAATGTTTATTCACATTGTATTATTATCTTATATTTCATTTCGTATGTAAATCGTTTTAAATTTTAAACTATAACATCCGCAATGAGATTTTATTTTGATACTGAATGTGAGATCGACAAAGATTTCATGGATAGACATCACATAAAGCCTCTTCTTGCATAAAACATAGCTAATTTGATTTAATTTTCTATTTCTTTGTATTTGTATTAGTGTGAAAGGTAGTTTTGATTATGGTATCAAAGGCATTGTTTTCATTAACGATGTAAAGCTTGAAATTGTCTCAATTCTTGATTTATATAAATACATAACTACATCTGATCATAAGGTAACTATCACTTTGAAAATCTGAATTAATATATAATTTGATTTTTATTTTGATTTTTTTGTTACAAGTAGGAGTGTGAGTTTATATGCATCACGAAAGTCATTGATGTTTTGGACAAAAATGGTTGGAGTTACGTTGCATGTGCAAAGTGTTCAAGGAAACTGAAAGAATCAGGCACTTCATTACTGTTTACATTTTGCAATGATTCAACCACTATTGGTTTCCATAGGTTTGTATTCCAGCATAATGTCGTTTTAAATTCTTTTTAATGTATTTCATTATCATCTTAACAAGTTAGTAATTTTTTTTTATTTTAGGTATCGCGTTGAAATGATAGTTGATGGTGGTGAAGAGATTGCAACTTTTGTTGCATTTGATCGCGAAATAGTATAATTAACAAACAAAAAGGCTTACGATATTATTCAATCATACGTATGTATACTGTTGATTAAAGGAATTCTCTTTTCTGTTTTTTTAAAAGTACTTATTAAACTTATTTTTTTTCTAACCTATATGATGTTGATGATACAAAAAATCTGCTGGAATGTTTGAAAAAAATTGTTGAAAAACGTACTTGTTTCATGTTAAAGTCACATTTTACAATTTTTATTCTAATCATCAATCATTCACGATCATCCATGTTATTGATGAGAGTTTTACAAATGAAAAAAAAAGTTGAAATCTAGTGAGATACATATTTTGTTTTAGTTACGACCTAAATGTTCATTATATTTTTTATTACATAAAGTGAGTGCGGGAATACTTGGTTCAATAACTACAAACCGATCTTATAGATAAAGTGCAACACAAATGAGTTCTACGTGACAAGAAAGCACACACCAATTAGTTTGGTTTTTGCAAGTTTTTAGATATTATATTTGAATTTTTTCTAAAATGTCTTAAATTTTTCAGAATGGATTATGTTTTTATAAGAATATTTTTATTATCTTTTTATATATGTTTTTTATTACATTCGAATTTCAATCCTATTTTGGTTTATAATTCTTCTGTTCAATTTTTTAATGTATTAATTGTCATATATATCGAACTGTTATGATTTTATTATTTCAATCAGAACTGCAATATAACATTTTAATCATTTAAATTTCATAATTTATTTATAATCAATATTTGTTCAGATGAGATAAAAAGAAATTGATTAAAATGATCGTGTGTGATTGATATATTAAAAGTTTGGTTTTCATTCAATTCTCGTAGCACCATGTCAGTGTTCTTGTGGCCGACAACTTGGATTATCATTTTTAAAAATGTTATATAATTATTAATCATAATATAACATATATAAATATAATTTATTGATCATATTATCTTTCTATGATTACCTTGAAGAAATGAATATCGAATTAAATATAAGGATTACCAATTCATTTCATCACAAATATTCTTGTGGGTGTTATCTTTTTACATTTACAAACAAAAATAAAGATTAAATTGAATATAATTATTACCAACTCGTTTAATTTTCATCACCATTATTCCTTCCATCATTAATGCTTTGTTTCTACATTTATTTTCATTTTCACTTTTGAAAGGTTTTGTCACAAAACTTTTGTGCGGTTTTATTTTTCCCTTTTACTAAGATCATTAAACCAACTGATTTATATACATTAGTGTAAAAGTCGTTCAGCGCTAGTCGGCGGTCCGTCATCGTCTAGCCATTAATCGAATTAATTGGCGTTTAATCGACGACTAGATATTTTTTATTTTTTTAATTTTTTTAATATATACCAATTTTTAAAATTATGAAATATATTATAAAGATCTAAATATCTAATATCAATAGTATATTCGATTAACAATATATTAATAAAGATCTAACTATATCATAAACATAACAATACATTAACAAAGATCTAAATGTCTAATATCAACAGTATATTCGAGAAATTTATATGTTGATACCAAAGTGATTTTAACTCTTAATCATTGAGCCATAACTTTTCGGTATTGTTAAGATGTACGAACAAACCAAAACTTTGTTTTTGTTTAATCTTTTTTGTTTAATTTTTTAAAAAACAAAATGACCAAACAACGTCGTTTTCAGAGAGATCAAAACGAAGACGTTTTGGTCTTTTTGAAAAAAATTTGCCTAGGCGACCGATTTCCGCCTAATCGGCCGCCTAGGCGCCGACTAGTCGCTGATTTTTTTCGGCTGACTAATAGAACCGATTTTTCATTAGACTGGGCGGTTAGGTACCGCCGAGCGCCTAGGCGCCGACTAGTCGACCGCCTAAACCGACTTTTACAACGCTGATATACATGAATATGTGTATGAATTTTTACAGAAGCTTTTTTATATCCATCAACACCTAAATATGAGCTAGAAATATGAAAATATCTAATTAGATTATAACTTTTTCATACACACAATTCATATAAAATGGTGTGCGTAAAGCATATTTAATTATATTCATCTTGGTAATATATCATAAATATAGAATAAATAATCTACATGAACACGAAAAAAAATTAACTCGATCGATTGAAAAAGAGATTTATGGTGATAATGTGCCTTAATAATATTACTAGACAATGAAAAAGATAAGAGAATATAAATCCAAGAGAGTAAAAAGAGAAGTTGTTTTTTTAATTCAAGTGATATTCACTTGAATTGTTTGTGTGTTTTAATAGAAAGATCATCATATTTAGAGAAATATATTAAAAAGTGAAATAGAAATCTTATATATTAAAATTTGACTTTTTGTTCAACTCTAGTCAAACCAAGTAAACGATTATGTGGCAGACAACCTCAACACCAAAAAATAACGAGATTTTGGTTCAAAATCGTTTTTATTTAATTTTGGTTTAATAAAAAAGTTCTATTAAATATTTAATATACAGTTTAAATTTAACCCATTGATAAATTTTATATAGTAAAAGTTGAGTTTGCTCAACTCTAACAAAGCCAAATAAGCGATCATGCGGCAGACACCTCAGCACCATAAAATAACCGGATTTTGGTTCAAAATTATAATCAGTTTTTATTTAATTTTGGTTTAATTAAATATTCTATTAAATATTTAATATACAGTTAAATTTAATATGTTGATAAATTTTATTATAATTAAATTAATATAAACTACAATATGTTTTCACTATCATTTCGATTTAATCTGGTATGATTTATTTAAAGATAACGATATTTTAATATTACAAAATTTATTAATTATAATAAGAAAATTTTATTCATTTTAACAAGTATAATATACATAATTTTTAAGTATCTTATCTTTCTACAAATATTGTGAAAGAAATCGGTATATAAATAAAAGAATAAATGTCGCTTTTCACGTTCATCTAAAAAAAATTTTATTTTTGAATTTTGGGATAGTAAATTTTGGAAGAGATAACTATCTTTTCACATCTTTGGAATTTTGTAATATTTAACATCAAGATTTTTTATAAATGTTAATAATAATTATATTTAAAACAAAATTAATATCTCGTTCACCACTTTCTTACATTCTTACCAGACGTTTTTTATATTGAATGTTTCTAAATCAGTAATGGTTTTTCATATTCTTCATGAGCTCTGTATGATCCTATTCTCCAAAGACCACCATTTTTCTCATGCTTTTTGTCTCCGTCGAAGATTGTGAGAATGACGACTATCTTTTACAGAGAACGTGACGAAGAGTTAAATATGCTCATTATCTTATTAGAAATTTCTTGCTTCGGATATCTTCCATGCAATTAATCAAAATATCTGATAATCAGGATACCTTTTTTGTACATATTAGGAAAGTCATTCTCTTTGCGCCTTGCAACTGAGTTATATGGGCGGCTGATGGAATTGTACAAGGTCTTCGATGAAATACCTGATAAAATGTTGTAGCCGGTCATTCTTCAAACTACGAGAGGAAGAAGGTTTCCAATTCACGACCACAATATCGGTGATATTTATGCTTCTAATGATTTTGTGGCTGGCCCTTCTTCAAACCGTGAGATGAAGAAAGGTTTCAATCCTTCTTTCATCTTTGATTTCCCGATTCTTTGACGTCTTGGGGTTTTCTGTTCTTTTGAATTTTCTAGTGACTTTGGAGGATTTCTTTCAATTTTTTGGGAATTTAAATGCTATAACTTCGTTCAAGTTTCTGAATCTCAAATGTGGGATGAGAATCTCGAATTAGATTCGACCTTATTGCAAAATACAAGTTTTGCATCTCTTTTTGTACAGACACAAATAAGATAACACGAAAGAGTTGTTTGGGCGTAAGCCACAAGTCTCGAATGATTGCAATTACACTTATATGATTATTTGAATGATTGCAATTACAGTAGTTTCTTGTTGTCTGTTTGGTGGAAAGTTCATTCCCTACAAAATTTTATTGTTCCTCATGTGGTTTTTGTCAATAAAAATGACTAATCCATACCGGTTCTCATCTATAGGGGATCATTTTGTTGTTGTTACGATTGTTTTATGGCATTTTTGTAGTGTAAAAGGTGCAATTCTTGTACAATCTGTTTTATTAGGAGGGTTAGGTTCTTATATAATATGATTTTTGCTCGCTCAATCACAACTGCTACTAATTAATATTTGGGTTTTCAAGGAAATTTAGTTTTTCATAAAAATGAAATGCTCTAGGGGTTTACGCAACTTTATATGTTAAAGTTTGACAAGGAAAATGATACAAAGTTTATGTTCTATCTATGCTTAGGTTTGTATCATTTCTATATTTATAGAAAAATAAAAAAGAGGATTATTAATGCCCTCGGTTCAAACCCACCCAGTAAAAATAGGTTGCAACGACGGATTTTCTTTCTACCATTTGAATAAATCGGATCCATATGAGCATATCAGAATAATTGTGGCAGACTAGATTCAAATGACCGGTCACTTCGTGTGGAAACCTTCTTGTTTGCACATGTCTTGATTTCGTTTTATAACTCTGTTTATGAGATTGTTTTCCAGTAACTCGTGGATTTGGTTGAATTCGATTTCTTCTTCACTTCTTTCCTTTTTTGTATGATAACAAGAGGCAACCATTAGGATCATCGAAACATGACATTTGCGTAAAGTCTAGAATATTCTTCTGAAAAAAGAATGGTGTTCATTTTTGTTGTGTGTTCTTCTCCAGTTATGCATTCTCCATGTTTCAAAAGCATATGAATGAATACAAAAAAATAGTCTGTTTGCAACGGATGGATCAACGGATAATGACAATTTCCAACGGATTGCAACGGATACCCGAGAACGTTTAACGGGCTGCCATCCGTTGCAATCCATTGCAGCTGTCAACGAGCGGTCAACAGATCATTTTCGTTGCTACCGTCCGTTGCAAAGCCATTAGAAAACCACAAAAATGTCCAATGGACATCCGTTGCCCATGTAATGGATGTCTCTTGGTATTGGCAATAGATGCCCGTTGAAAGTGGTAATTTTGAGGACTTTCGTTGGAATATTTTTACGTGGCGTTGCAATGAGCATCCGATAATGATTTCAATGGACATCCGTTTTAAAAAAACACTATTTAATGATCAATATCATGGTTTTAGTATCAAACCATCAACAAAAAATATATTTTCAAAAACCTTTCGTCTTCTTCAAATAAAGATATATATAGACCGAGATAGTGGATGTATAGAAAAAAAATATCCTATAACCGAAGAACTTACGCAAGAATTCTTACACTAATTTGAGCAATTCATGAGTTTTGGGTCAATGCAACCTTTGTGTCAAGAACATGAGAAAATGTTATGTCCATGCAAAAGATGCAAAAACATGAAGTATCAAAGTCAAAAAATTGTTTGCAAACATCTTTACAAGGTGGTGTTTTGTAGAGAATTACGAAATTTGTTTATTTCACGGGGAAAATTGCGGCGTTAGAGATATTATGCAAGACACACAAGTAGAAAGAAAAGAAGACGTTATTCATGAAATATCAATGACCAATCCATATGTGGAAGTGGTATCAGATGTTTTTCCTGGAGTTTTTCATGATGAACAACCGCACAAAGAGATGTCGAACATCGAGGCACGCCGATTTTTCAACCTATTGCATTCGGCAAAACAACATATATATAAAGGTTGTCGTGAATATTAGTCTCGTTTATCTTTGTCATCAAGATTGATGAGTATAAAAATAGACTATAATGTTGCTGAAAATTGCATGGATTCATTTTGCAAAACCATGCGTGAATATTTACCGGAACAAAATTAGGCCCCAAGACATACTACGAAACAAAGAATGTTTTAAAAGATTTGGGAATGCCACATGAGAAAAATGAATTTTTAAGAAACGGTTGTATGTTGTTTTGGGGAAATGATAACGACTTGTTAGAATGCAAATTTTGAGATTTCGAAAAAAAAACCATCTTACCGTAAATGTGTACCATACAAAAAGATGTTCTATATGTCTATGGAAAACAGATTGAGAAGGTTATTTGAATCGAAAAAACCAATGTGGCAATAAGATGGCACAAAGAACACTCGATGTGCGAGGCGATAATGCAACATCCATCGGATGGTAAACTTTGGAAAGATTTCAATGAAATATTTTCTAAGTTCGCGTATGAAACGAGAAATGTTTATCTTTGCCTATGCACCGATGGTTTTAGTCCATATGGACAATTTTGAAGTCAATATTCTTTGTGCCGGTGATTTTGTCTTCGTATAATTTATCTCCAAATATGTGTTTGAAAAGAGATATAATGTTTTTTATGTTGCTGATTTCAGGACCAGAACATCCGAAGAAAAGTTTCGATGTCTTTTTGCAGCCCTTAATTCTTGAATTAAGACATTTATGGAACGAAGAAATTCTTACTTATGACGTTAGTACGAATCAAAATTTTACATTAAAAACGGTCTTGTTGTGGACAACTAGTGACTTTCCTGCCAATGGAATGTTATCTGAATGAGCACGCACGAGATATTAGCATGTCCATATTGTATGGAGGATACATATGCATTTCAACTAGTATATGATAAGAAACCATGTTGGTTTGATTGTCCTAGTAGATTTTTTCCTTGTGGACATACTTTCCGGAAAGATAAAAAACATTTTCTAAAAAACGTGGTACAAAAAGAAGAGGCACCGTGTATGCAAACCAAAACGTAAATCCTTTACAAAAGATTGAACACAATGGGCGATTTACAAGAATCGATGGAATGCGATGGAGATCGTGGGCATCGTATCCAAAAGGCCAAGGTGAATGGCAGAACTAGTATAAACGTAGTATCTTTTGGGAAATATCATATTGGAAATCATTGATATTACGTTATAATTTAGATGTTATGCATATCGAAAAGAACTTTTTCTATAACATCATCAATACTGTTTTGAATGTGGCGGGTAAAACTAATATACAATAAAAAAAAGATTAAAGACAATATGTCGAAGACCTGAGTTGGACTTAAGAGATGGAAGGTCACCTATCCCAATATTCAGATCGTCTGGACCTGCGAAAACAAAATTATTAAGGTAGTTAAAAGAAGAAGTTAAGTTTCCAGATGGATATGTATCGAACATTGCTCGGTGTGTGGATATTGTTGGTTCGAAGCTGATCGGGTTGAAAAGTCATGATTGTCACGTTTTCATGCAGCGACTCATTCCAATTGCGTTTGTTGAGCTCTTACCAAGGAATGTTCACGATGTGCTATGTGGAATTAGCATATCTTTCATAGATATATGCTCATGAAATTTAAAAAGGGATGACTTAGAATTAATGAAAAACAATATCTCTGAAGTATTATGCTCATTGGAAAAAGTTTTTTCTCCTTCATTCTTCGATATCATGGAACATTTGTCAATACATTTACCAGATGATGCAATACTCGGTGGGCCAATTCAATTTAGATGGTTGTATCCTTTCAAAATTTTTTTTCTTTCATTTAAAGAAAAAAAGCAAAAAAAACAAAGCAGCGTTTGAAGGATCTATTGTTAAACAATATTTGTTGAAAGAAATCACATATTTCAGCACATTTTATTTAGAGTCGGATATCCATACGAAAGAAAGACGTGCAACAGATGATCACACAAACTATCTATATCAATATAATGTGCAGATTGACACAATTCCTGAGATGTTTACACCGATTGGACGCACATGAGGTAAATCCGAAGAATATTGGTTAACACCAGAGGAGTATAATCACATCCACACACACACACACACATATATCCACACATATATATTACTAAATTTTCAATAGCTATTACCTTTGGAAAGGTACAAAACAATGAAAATCAATATTTTAAACACGATTAATATATATATAAACGTATTTTTCAATACAGGATATTTTATAAAGAAGTAATTGGTACATATCCTCATCTAACCACAGATGAACTCACAGAAATGAAAGTTCAACATTATGACTCGTGGTTGAGAGATTACGTAAGTACTCGTGTACACGTCTTATATATATTAAAATTAATTGTGTTTATTTAAAGTATTCATTTATTTTTTATGTTATATAGGTGAAATATTCTAATGAGAGACTTCCAACGTGGTTAAACAAAAGAAATAAACAAATTAGTTCTTAACGATGAGACAAACGTTCCAGGAATCCAGTTTCACCACAAGACTACCGAAACCAACAATCAATCTATCTATCATTCAATCCCAGTCAAGTTATCTAAGACAGACGATCCTAATATGATATCTACCCTCTCTCGAGGCATAGACAAGTGATCAAGTTATCCCCTACTTTTGTGGCTAACACCTTGAATTAAATCCATAAGATCTGTGATTCATCCGTTTTACCCTCAACCGCTACTACCCTACTTTCGTGGCCTAACCTCAGTTGTTCAAAAATTGATCTTCTAGGACTAGAATTCTCCTTTCGGTCTTTCTCCTAATCCCTAAAACATGCATTCAAAGATAAATCAAAAGCGGTTCCGGGATAGCCAAAGGCTAATCCCTTCTCCTAGAACAAACAAACTACTCGCTCATGCATCCGTAAACAAACATAAACGAAATAGATGGTCTAAGGAACACAAAAACCAAACGAAACCGAAGTGTGGGGTTGATCTCCAATTCTCTTTGTATGTCTCCTTCGCAAGAACGTTCTTGCCTCGAAACGAAAATATTCGATCTCGACGACGATGCCATTATAACCACAAACGATAACAAGATTTGAAGAGAATGATATGAGATTTGTGTGTGAAAAACGGATAGAAGGGAAGAGATTAAATTTAAAATTTTAAGACCGATTCGGGACGAATTGCGGACTGGAATGAATATTTCCCGGCGAACCGTCCCTAAGTCGTCTGTAATTAGGGACGGAATCGGGACTAATATATTTTCAGTAGGGAAATTGCGGACTGCTGACTGTGCAGTCCGCAAATTTGCAGACGGCTGACTCAGCAGTCCGCAATTTGCGGACGGTTGAGTCAGCAGTCCGCAATTTCCCTACCGCAGTGATTTCGGTCCCTAATCCGTCCCGAATTCCGGACGACTTAGGGACTGACCGACAGTCCCCAAATTTAGGGACGGATTTGGGACTGCTTTCTTAATCCGTTTGTAATTAGTCCCTAATCCGTCCCTAAATTTAGGGATGGATACTTCGGTCCGCAAATGCAGTCCCGAAATCCGAATTTTCTTGTAGTGAACCTCCTCCTTCTCTCTACTCCCTCTCCTCGATCAAGAACTGAAAACTGACTGAATGAGCTCGACCTCTCACCCGTCTCTTAGGAGAAGACAACACAAGTATTCCCGACATGGCTGCTGCCGACGAGACTTACGGAGCATACACCGTTCTGAAGCACACATTTGCCTTTTCTTGAGTTTTCCATCTTTGAATAAGTTGGGCAATGTTTCCATTACTTTCTCCAGCAAAATATCACTTATTCCTCTTCTCTAAAGTCGTTTTCCTTATTGTATAAGTCCCCAACAAAGTCCCATTTGTTTTAAGTCAAATTAACATATTTGGAGTTGCACGTGACAGACGACCCGCGCGGGCTAGGTAAGTGACCCGCTCGGGTGCGGCGCTGAAGATCGCGTAAGAACGCGATGGAGAATGAGGTAGCCCGCTCGGGCTGGAAGGTGCCCCGGTCGGGCTGAGGTGATGCCCGCTCAGGCTGAGGTGATGCCCGCTCGGGCTGAGGCTCTGGGCGTGGTAATTCTTGCCCGACTCGTGCTCAATTTGCTGGACAAAATCACCGTAACAAATGCCCGCTTCGGCTAGGGAGTTACCCGCGCGGGTAGTGGCTATTCCTTGCCGATTCTCGTCCCGTAATGATCCTCGATGTTGGTACTTTGTCTCGTGCACGTCCTTTAGCTCCGAAATGAACCGAATACGAATAAAAACCTGAAAACAAGTAAAACTGATATGGAATCATAAGTAAAGCATCGCATCTATATCATAAACATCTCTAAAATCGTGCAAGAAATACGTATGAAAACGAGATGATTAAAATCCCTCAGACTTGAATGTTTGCTTTTCCCTAAGCAAACGTAAACGTTGAACACGTGGGGTATACAAAATCCGAGAATTCCCTTTTCTTCAGAAATACCGCTAAAGCGAACCTAACCGATCAACTAGCACGTCGAGAGAAAATTCGGCCTAATTAAGTTTTTAGTCTTCATCTAGGTTCACCAAGGCTACCAACGAGAAAGTAAATCAAAGGAAAACTAGACAAGCCAAAGTAACTCTCTCCACCAAACAAGACTTCAGACAATGCTAAACCTAGAACAACCGAGGATACTTGTTTCTTTTTCGAGCTCTTTCTTTCTTTATTCCTTCTTTTTTTCTTTTTTTTCTTTTTTTTCTTTTTATGACTTCTTTTTCTTTTTCTTTTTTTTCTTTGCATACACACTGGGCTTATAGGACGTCGGATTTGAAGGGATCCAGCCTCTACTTAGACTCAGACTACCGATGACGGTATACTCATGCATCTCGTTCAAGAGTGCAGCGGAATAGGCGGAGTTTTATTTGTGTCATGCCCTTAGGACGTAGAAAGATGATCGCCAACCCACCGTTTAGACCCAAGCCATCAAAAGAGTATCAAGGTCGATGCACTGATATCGAGTTAGTGTGCGCTCTTAATCTGCAAATAAGCTCGATCTCATACGATATAGTAATCCTCATTGAAAAGTGAATTAAAGCATCGTCTACATGAAGTATGGCATCTGGATAGAGAGAATAAACGATAAAGTAGCCTAGCAACCTCGTCTAAACCCCCTACAAGCAACATTAGGATTCCCAAAGAACTACGACCTATTGTTTTTCAGCCGACTAATAAGCTCTAACGCTTAGGAAAAAGCTAGCTCAAACGTGCAAAATATCACGGAAAAGGACAACTTCTTAAGCATCCTTAGTTCAGGGTTCATCTCAAAACGCGGCACCGGACAAGTGCCTGGGACGACTTTGACTCACGAAATCGAAAACAATCTAGAAACTACAAAATCGAAGAGAAAATGAAAGAAAATGAAACGAAGTCACCTGACAAACTGAGCTGCTCCCCCAGACTTGAATTGAACGGCGTCCTCTACGTGAAGCTCCGATGGAGGGTAAGGGAAGTGAAGCACGTTTGTGGTGGTATTTTTTGTGTTTTTTTTAAATGCAAAATTAATCAAGTCTTAAACTAAAAACTAAGAAAAATAAAAGCAAACAGCTAGGTTGCCTCCCAGAAAGCACTTATTTAACGTCTTTAAACTTTGACGTCTCCATTCCTCATGCGTGCGTGACGGGTGGATCAAAAAGGGAAATGGAGTTTCCACTTTCGATCGGTTGAGCGGCTTGGTAGAGCTTTATCCGCTGTCCATTAGCTTTGAATGTCCCACTCGTCTCGCTCCAAAGTCCTACTGCTCCATGCGGGAATACCTCTCGTACCTGAAAAGGACCAGACCAATGGGACCGTAGTTTGCCCGGGAAAAGCTTAAGACGAGAATTAAATAGTAGAACCAAGTCACCTGGCTGAAATTCATGAGGTAGGATCTTCTTATCATGCCATCTCTTAGCATGCTCCTTGTAGATCTTAGAGTTCTCGTATGCATCAAGACGAATCTCGTCGAGCTCGTTCACCTGCAAAATTCATTTCTCACCGGCACTCTTAAGATCAAAGTTAAGGAGCTTTGTCACCCAATAGGCGCGGTGCTCTAGCTCGACAGGTAGGTGGCAAGACTTGCCATAAACAAGCTGAAAAGGAGTCATGCCAATGGGAGTTTTAAACGCAGTCCTATAGGCCCATATCGCATCATCTAATTTCATCAACCAATCTCTACGGGACCTAGACACGGTTTTCTCTAGTATGCTCTTAATCTCCCTATTCGAAACCTCTACTTACTCGTTTGTGGGTGGTACGGTGTAGCTATCCTATGTTTCACGCCATAATGCTTAAGGAGGGACTCCAATTGTCGTGCAATGAAGTGTGAACCTCTGTCACTAATGACTAATCTAGGAACTCCAAAACGAGGGAATATGATCTTCTTAAAGAATTTCATTACTACCCTAGCGTCATTAGTCGGCGTTGCTATGGCTTCTACCCACTTAGAAACATCATCTACACCTACTAAAATGATTGGTTGCCACACGACGAGGGAAAAGGTCCCATAAAATCTACAACCCAAACATTAAATAATTCTACCTCAAGGATGTAGTTCTGTGGCATCTCATTCCTCTTACCTATATTTCCCGATCTTTGACATCTATCACAAGAGAAAACGTACCTATGGGCATCCTTGAAGAGGTTCGGCCAATAAAAACCTGCTTGTAGCACCTTTGAAGCGGTTTTGAACTTGCTGAAGTGACCTCCATAATCCGATCCATGACGATGGAAAAGGATGCTCTCTACCTCTTCCTCGGGGATGCATCTCCTAAAGACCCCGTCCGCGCATCTTTTGTACAACATTGGATCGTCCCAATGGTAATGTTTGACTTCCACAAAGAACTTCATGCGCTCATGAAAAGAAATGTTGGGGCGTAGTATACCGCGCACAAGAAAATTAACAAAATCAGCATACCAAAGAGCGGGGTACCTGAAGTGAGTGCGCATATGATGTCGTCTCGCAAGGAATCATCGATAGGTTTCTCATCCTCTACAATGATGCGAGAGAGGTGGTCTGCAACAACGTTCTCGGACCCCTTCCTATCTCTTATTTCGAGATCAAACTCTTGTAAGAGAAGGATCCATCGGATGAGGTGTGGTTTCGCGTCCTTCTTCCCTAGAAGATATTTAAGCGCATGGTCAGTATAAACGATTACCTTTGATCCTACGAGATAGAATTTGAACTTGTCAAAGGCGAAGACGATGGCAAGGAGCTCCTTCTTGGTTGTGGCATAGTTGATTTCAGCGTCGTCTAGTGTCTTGCTAGCGTAGGAGATGACATGATAGACCTTGTCTCTTCGCTGCCCTAAGATAGCCCCAACGGCATAGTCGCTAGCGTCACACATAATCTCAAATGGAAGACTCCAATCGGGTAGCTAAATGATGGACGACGTAACCAATGTTGTCTTGATGGTGTTGAAGGCGTTCTGGCACTCTTGAGAGAAGTCGAATGTAGCGTCTTTGGCACACAACTCCGTCACTGGTTTTGTAATCTTTGAGAAGTCTTTGATGAACCTCCAATAAAAACCTGCATGCCGTAGGAAGCTACGAATTTCATTAACTGAAAAAGGTGGAGGAAGTTTTTCGATTACCTCAATTTTGGCTTTGTCAACTTCTATGCCCCTCGATGAGATCATATGTCCAAGTACAATACCTTCCTTCACCATAGAGTTACACTTTTCCCAATTAAGAACAAGATTCGCTTCCTCACATCGCTGCAACACTCTAGAAAGGTTAACGAGGCAATCATCGAATGTAGAGCCATAAACCGAAAAATCATCCATAAACACTTCCATAATATTCTCAATTAAGTCGGAAAAGATTGCCATCATGCAACGCTGGAAAGTAGTTGGAGCGTTGCAGAGGCCAAAAAGCATATGACGGTAAGCGAATGTCCCATAAGGACACGTGAAAGTCGTCTTCTCCTGGTCTTGAGGGTGAATGGGAATCTGAAAGAAACCAGAATATCCGTCCAAATAACAAAAATAGGCATGATTCGCTAATCGTTCTAAGATTTGGTCGATGAATGGGAGAGGGAAGTGATCTTTCCTTGTCGCGTTGTTGAGCTTGCGGTAGTCAATACACATCCTCCACTCGTGACGGTTCTTGTTGGAATCAGCTCGTTGTTATCGTTGCGTACTACCGTCATTCCTCCTTTCTTTGGTCCGACATGCATGGGGCTCACCCATTCGTTGTCTGAGATAGGATATATGATACCTGCATCCAAAAGTTTTAGTATCTCCTTTTTCACTATCGCTTTTAAGTTGGGGTTCAACCGCCTTTGCGCTTTGATGGATGGTTTATGCCCGTCTTCCATGAGTATTCGATGCATGCATAACGAAGGGCTTAGTCCCTTGATATCCTCGATGGTGTATCCGATCACTCTCCTATGCTTCCTTAAGCATTCAAGTAGCTTTTGTGTCTCATCTGCACTCAAGTTAGCATTAACAATAACGGGGTATGTATCATTAAGTCCGAGGTATTCATACCGAAGAGAAGAAGGAAGAGGCTTCAAATCGAGTTTGGCGCCTTCTCCACGGCGAAGTCAGCTTGTGGTTCGTGTGATATCTCCTTGCATGGGGCGTCTCTTAGTGCTTCAATAGCACTCATAAATTCTGCGTAGGCCTGCATCTTGTAAAACCTGCATCGGTAAAACCTGCATCTTTGCAAACTTGAGTCAAGCATCTAACGAGGGGATCAGAAATACTTACTTGATCAAACGTGTCGTTCGTTAACTCGTCCAGCAAGTCAATTCGAAAGCAAGATTCCTTGATGGAGGGTCCATTCATTGATTTGGACAAGTTGAATTCAATCGTTTCGTCTCCAACACGTAGGGAAAATTTTCCTTGTTGTACGTCTATCATCGCACCTGCAGTAGCTAAGAACGGTCTACCAAGTATAATAGGTATCCTAGAATCCTCTTCAATATCAAGTACAACAAAGTCAGCGAGTATACATAGATTACCTACCTTGGTGGGAATGTTTTCAACAATCCCCACAGGATATCTTACCGAACGATCAACGAGTTGGAGAGACATCTTGGTAGGTTTGAGGTCGCCGAAGTTCATCCGCTTGAAGACCGAATGTGGCATGAGGCTCACGCTTGCTCCTAAATCACACAAAGCTTTATCGATATCAAGATTACCTATTGTGCACGGAATGGAGAAGCTTCCAGGGTCCTTCACTTCGGGGGCAGCTTGTTTTGAAGAATGGCGCTGCATTCCTCGGTGAGTGCTACCATCTCACTTTCTTCGATACGCTGTTTGTTGGATAGAATTTCTTTAAAGAACTTGCCGTACGTGGTCATTTGTTGGAGGGCCTATACGAACGGTATGTTGATTTGAAGCTTCTTAAAGATCTCTACAAATCGTCCATACCTTATCTCATTCTTGCTGCTCACCAACCGTTGAGGATACGGTATTAGAGGTTTGTACGCCGGTGGAGCAACGTACGGTTTCTCCAATTCTGATTCAGCTCTTTCCTCGTTCACAATTCCATTTCCTTTATCCACTGATTTTCCAGCAGCTTTCTCTTGCTCTTTCGGGGGCGGATTCTCGAGCACATTACCACTGCGCAAGGTGATGGCGTTCACATGCTCTCTCGGGTTAAGATCGAGTTTACCGGGAAGCTGTCCGGGATTCCGAGAGGATGAGGCAGCATGTTGTGCTATGGAATTTTTTAACATCTTCACATGTGTGCTCAAGGATTCCATAAGCTCACTGATCGCTGTCCCCACATCCGCGTTGAATTTGATATGAGTCGATTGCTGCTGCCTTTGCTCCTTAATAAATTCGAGCAACACTCCTTCAAGATTTGACGAAGAGGCTTGAGGAGGTTGAGGAGCTTGCGGAACTTGCTGATCTTGCTGGAATTGCTGGTTGTTTTGCTGAAAAGTGTGCTGCCTTTGCTGAAACCCCGAATACTTTACCGGTTGAGTCGTTCGATACGAAAGATTCGGGTGATTCCTCCAATTCGGGTTGTAGGTGTTCTCAAATTGAGTGTTTCCTTGCTGCTGGGCATAGTTCATCTGTTCAAAATCCTCATGTACCGTGCATTGATACGCTACATGTTCCTTATCTCCACAATTCACACAGTACATGGCGTTCGCTGTATTACCCGTTGTCCTGCTCTGATTCGGCTCATATAAACGACGAGTGCTGTTAGGCATACCTCTCGGTGTTGACCACATGGTGTGGTTCATGGCAGGGTTATCGATCAGCTCGTCTGCCTCCTCGATGCTCAGATCCATAAATGATCCTCTGGCAGCGTTATCCAACGCCATTCGGTGTTCATCTGAAACTCCGTTGTAAAAGGTTTGGATAACGCACCACTGCTCAAGACCATGGTGTGGACACAACTGTAGAAGATCCTTAAATCTGCCCCACGCCTCAAACAAAGTTTCGCCATCTCTGCATATGAACGTTGTGATTTCCCCCCCTCATCTGAATCGTCTTGCTCAGAGGAAAGAAGCGTGATAAGAACAATGTGCAGAGCTGGTCCCAAGTAGTAATAGATCCAGGGGGAGCGATTGCAACCAAGTTTTCGCTCTTCCCCCAATTGAGAAGGGGAAGAGACGCAATAAGATCGCGTCCTTTGAGACTCCGTGTATCTTGAATGTACCAGAAAGCTCAAGGAAGTCTCCGAGGTGTTGATGGAGATCCTCATGATTTTCACCCATGAATTGCTTCTGATAAAGCATGTTGATCATCGCCGGCTTAATCTCAAACTGTTCTGTCGCAACAGCATGCATCCTTATGGTTGTTTGCATGTTGTTCATGTTCGGCACCACGTAATCCCTAAGACGACGTGGTGGAGGAGTCCGTGGTTCTCGCGGTTGAGGCGCGAGTGGCTGTTGCTGCAAGTGCCCTAAATTACCGAGAGGTAATTGAAGCTGTTCGTGGCCGTTCTGGTTATCCATATCTCATTGATCTGATATTTCGGTGTCACCTTATTCCTTGCCCTTTCTCAGTTGTCTGCAAGTTCGCTCGATCTCTAGGTCGATTTGGAGTAGATTTGAAACACCTTGAAACCTGGTCATAAACCAACAAAGGACAAATAGACGGAATTAGGTAGAAAGAAACGAAAGAAAAGAAAAAACAAAAACAAAATCAAACAAGAAAGACTCTAGGCTCAAATCTAAGATGTGTTGACAATAGTCCCCGGCAACGGCGCCAAAAACTTGATGCGTTATCAAAGTTAAACAAATATTTAACCTAAACTACCCGCAAGTGCACGACACATGTATAGTACTTTAGGTGTCGATCCCAGAGGGACTACGCAACACAACCTAAACACTAACTTTGAATGAAACTTGCAAACGAACAGAATATGGAAATTGAGAATGAAATACTAAACAAACGAATGAGACAAACGTTCTAGGAATCCAGTTTCACCACAAGACTATCGAAACCAACAATCAACCTATCTATCATGCAATCCTAGTCAATTTATCTAAGGCAGACGATCCTAATATGATATATACCCTCTCTCGAGGCATAGACACGTGATCTAGTCAAGTTATCCCATACATTCGTGACTGACACCTTGAACTAAACCCATGAGATCTGTGATTCATCCGTTTTACCCTCAACCACTACTACTCTACTTTCGTGGCCTAACCTCAGTTGTTCTAAACCCGATCTTCTAGGACTAGAATTTTCCTTTCCGTCCTTCTCCTAATCCCTAACACATGCATCTACGTGGCCATCGCAAACACAAGTCATTCAAGCACTCAGGTAAAGAATAGATAAACGAAAAACGAGAAGATTCATTCAAAGATAAATCAAAAGTTGTTTCGGGATAGCCAAGGGCTAATCCATCCTTCTAGAACAAACAAACTACTCGCTCATGCGTCTGTAAACAAACATAAACGAAATAGAAGGTCAAAGGAACACGAAAACCAAACGAAACCGAAGTGTGGGGTTGATCTCCAATGCTCCTTGTAAGTCTCCTTCGCAAGAACCTCCTCCTTCTCTCTGCTCCTTCTCCTCGATCAGGAACTGAAAACTGAGTGAATGAGCTCAACCTCTTAGCCCTCTCTTCTTCTTTCCTTCCTCTTTTCTTTCCTTTTCTCCCTCTCTTTCCTTCTGGCCGTTCGTTCTTTTCCTTTAGTTGCAGTAGCCACCGATTTTGCCTTTTCTTGAGTTTTCCATCTTTGAATAAGTAGGGCAACGATTCCATTACTTTTTCCAGCAAAATATCACTTATTCCTCTTCTCTAAAGTTATTTTCCTTCTTGTATAAGTCCCCAACAAACTCCCATTTGTTTTAAGTCAAACTAACTTATTTGGAGTTACAGGTGACGGACGCGATCCGCGCGGGCTGGGTAAGTGACCCGCTCGGGTGCGGCGCGGAAGATCGCGCAAGAACGTGATGGAGAATGAGGCAGCCCGCTCGGGCTGGAAGGTGCCCTGGTCGGACTGAGGTGATGCCCACTCGGCCTAAGGTGATGCCCGCTCGAGCTGAGGCCCCGGGCGTGGTAATTCTTGCCCAACTCGTGCTCAATTTGCTGGACAAAATCACCATAACAAATGCCCGCTCGGGCTAGGGAGTTATCCGCGCATGTAATGGTTGTTCCTTGTCGATTCTCGTTCCGTTTGTCCCGTGATGATCCTCGATGGGTGTACTTTGTCTCATGCACGTCCTTTAGCTCCGAAATGAACCGAATATGCATAAAAACCTGTATGAACATGAAAACACGAAAATAAGTAAAACGGATACGGAATCATATGTAAAGCATCACATCAATATCATAAACATCTCTAAAATTGTGCAAGAACGTATGAAAATGAGATGATCAACACCGGCTGACACTTTGGCATCGCCAACGAGCATCTGTTATAATTTGTAATGGATGTTCGTTGCGAAGTGTCATCATGGCTACCTAGGCTACGGTTTTTTCCAATGGGCATCCAATGCAAATTGTAACAGATGTGCGTTGCCTGGGGAGATGTACGGTCGTTTTGGCATCCGTTGCCTCGGGAGTACGCATTTCCAACGAGCATCCGTTGAAAATTATAACGGATACCCATTGGAGACACAAAATGTCTTATCAATTAACTGCACCGTTGAGTAGACGTTTTTTCCAATGGGCATCCGTTGGATTTCCAACGGATGCTCATTGGAAAATTCTGTATATATAACTTTGAACAGTTTCATTTCCAACAAAAATCTAAAATACCAAATCATCTCAAATCTTACAAATCTATCACACACACAAACACTTGTAAACACAAAACACAAAATGAAGGCTAGGGGGGCCCCCCCCCCCCGCCTTAATAGCCACCATATCGGCCTCCTTCACCAATATCGGCACCATTGATATTTGATGAAGAGGAGATATGGTGGATATCGATGCCTTGATTGATAATTTCGACGGGCGTCCCACCCTTTTAATTATCGATCCTAATCGCCATGACGTGACGTTATGGTAAGAATTCAAATTATGAATTTATATTGTTTTGAATTATAAATATTATCTAAATATTTCATTTTCATGTGTAGGTTACATGTGGATGATGTTTTAAAACATACGAACAACAACATCATCCAGGGATCTCAACAGAATCGACTCTATTATTTTCTTGCAAGTGACGCCAGAAGTTATACGCCAAATATGGTGGTATACTTTCATCGTAAGTTAAATACTATTCAATTTGTATTTAAAATGATTAATTACATTTATTCTAAACTAATTTATTATAATTTATTTTGCAGCGCGCATATAGATGGCGGAAGAAGGATACATCGACCATCTATACAACTTGGATGCACGACATGCAAGCCCGAATGCGCTTGATGATGAACAACGCAAAACGCAACTACTACAACAAGAATGCCAAACCGACATGCGGAACGGACAAGGTCTTCAACCAACTCATCCAACATTGGGAGTCTGAGGATTTCAAGGCCAAGAGCAAGAAGGCCAAAAAATGTCGGCACGACGAGAAGGTTCCCCGAGATTGTCTGCATCACCATACTTCGGGATCAAAATCATTCCAAAAGAGAAAGAAAGAATCGGTAAATTTCTTTTAGTTATTTATTTAATTTTTGTTTTTTTTACAATATGTTTATACTATATAACAGATGCAACGAATAGAAAGAGAACTGACTCTTCTTGAGCTGGTAGTAGAAACCCACACCAAGAAGAAACCGATCGCCGGGGAAGAGAACGACGAATCTGAATGGACGGTGAAAAATGTGATGGATAAGATCACAGAGCAATCACAAGCTTGCGGTTCAACTCCCGACCATCTAAGTCCTTTACAAAAGGACAAAATTTATTTGGAGGTAAAGAAAAATTTTACTGTTTATAATTCGATTAGGAAACATAATATTTTCTGATGGTTCTAACTTTAACTCTTTTTTTTTATTTTCTAGGTGTTTAGATCATATAAAGGGCATCTATACGATCTCGGTGCACTTCAAAAGAATATCGTCGAGGACGCCATGACGCTACTCCTCGTGGTATAAGAGAGTTATACGCAAGAACGGTGTACCGAGCATCTCGAAACACAAGTTCGAGAAACTCGAGCACAAATGCGGCACATGGATAGCATCATAGAATTTTTAACCAGCCGGGCGTACCACCGTAACAAGAGACGGGGGAAACAACGCCGCGTCAAGAACCGATCATCGATTTAAAGGCAACGCCTTCTTCACGAGGTGCTGGCGACCATGGGAATGAATTCAACACCAAAAATTTAGATGATATATAATAGAAATTAGGTTTTTATTTTTTGTAAGAACTTTTTTAATTAATTAAGGTTTCTTAAATTTGTTTTAAATTTTTTTTGTAAAAATCCCAACGGATGCCCATTGATATTTAAAAAAGAAACATTTAACGGGCATATGTTGGAATGCCAAATTTCCGCCATTTTGTAATGGATGCCCGTTGCCATTTCCCGCTAAACGGCCAATGGGAATCCGTTGCAAATTTTCAATTATCATGCATTTTTCGTACCAACGGGTGAAAAACGGATATCCGTTACAAATTGGTAACGGGCATCAGTTACAGATTTGTAACGGGCATCTGTTGCAGACGTTGTAACGGTCATCCGTTATAATCTACCAACGGAATATTCCGTTACCCGTCTATTGGAATTTTTCAATGGATAATATACGTTGTAATCCTTCGGTAATCACAATGGATCCCGATTTGCAACGAGCGATTTCCAACGGCTCTCGATCTGTTGCTATCTGTTGGGAGTCACTCATTGCAACAGAATTTTGGGAATTTACAACGGATATATCTTTTGGAAATCGCCTATTTTTTGTAGTAAATGTTGTATCTGTTTTGGGTTATTATGGTCTTACAATTTCTTCAATTTAAAATTGTTGGTAGTTACGTATGCATAAAGTCAAGAGACAGAGGTTTCGAGGTCGTCCATGATTTTAGTGTTCGCTCGGTGCTGTGATGGAGGCTTTGTTTCACAAAAATTGAGATGAGAAAATTGTTAATAGTTTATTCAGCTCAATAATCTTCTTTACAACATTAAATGTTGTCTTGTCTCTATTCTTCTTTGATTTTGTTTGAATTTTGGAATATATTGGTTGATAAGTCGTGTTTCAAGCATTGATACAAAACACAAGGGTCTTCAACTTAATCAGACTATCCACGATTTCAAGCGTTTGTTTGAGTATAAAATGTTGCCATAAGACCAAGAAAGCATGTTAACTAATTGTAATTGTATGCTTCTTCGATTCTAATATCTCTACATCATTCATTTTTTAGAAATATTGAGAATAGAGATTAATGGACAAAGCAAAAGGGATTACTAATTCCATAAACAAATTGGGTCGATGAAATCAATATATCATTTTGTTGGTTATTATAGTATCGTGATCTCACCTCTTTCATTATTATCAATTGAAAATCTAGATTTTTTGTTGTTCAATACACTTGTTTCAGTTTCCATTAATCTATGTTGTATTTTCATGCTTTTGCATAAACTAGATTCATATTAATATTCATTTGTTTATTTTGTTCAAATTCGATACTTTTACTATGTTGTTCCATTGTCTCTCTTACTAAGGAAAAGTGAATAGTTTAATTATATATTTCTTTCTCTATTTTCAAATTATTGTTGCCTTATTGTCTTTGTGTCTACTTCAAAAATTGTTGTATTTTCCAAGTTTTATTGTTGTAAATGATTCAAGGCGTATGGTAAAAAACCCCAATCACTCGAGTATATTTGTTATATCTTTTCAGGTTAGAAGTTTGGATATTCTTTTTAATTTATGAATTTAATATTATTCTTTAACAAATATATATATGTATTATCTCATAGTAAAATATTTATTTATCGTATTTTTATAATCATATTAATATCTTAGTCATGACACAACTACCACCAACACATGTAACGAGATATAAAACAAGAAGAAAATAATTCAAATCCAATTTATTAATAATAAGATTATACATAAGTATGTAATTAGTTATATCATTATCATCCTAATATTGATCGTAAATTAATTTAAATTTTCAAAAATCTTAAATACACTATAAATAATCAGTAAATTAATTATATTAAATTTTAATGTTATATTATTTTAGAATAAATAAATAATCATATATAAATAAAATTAAAATTGTTCCATTTTTAAAAGCTCGTGCATTCCCGACAAATAGTTTTTTCATTCACATTGATCTGCTTCTATTTTCTACCTGATTCAAGATTGCCTATTTCATTTCTAAAGTATTTTCTAATTGTTTCAAGCTCAAAATTAGTCAAAAGTCTTTGAGTTATTTCTTTAACATTTTCTTTGGAGTGTAGAAACTACATTGATCAAGGTTGTAAAATCATCATTGATGCTTGCTTTAGAGGTTTACGTTGTGCCTATTTTTGCAAAGAAGGTATGTTGTGCATATTCTCTATAATACTGGATTTTTTTTATATATGCTATAAAAGCATTTGTTTGTTCTCTTTTTTTTAAGCCAAATTGATGCAAAATGGGGCTGAAATAATCTTTATGCACGTAGAGCATGAGTGGAGATTATTCGCGTCATGTCTTGGTTCCTCTTATTAGAAGAATATTTAAATATAGAGCTCAATAAATCAAATCATTTACTTTAAGAGAGTATCATTTTTTCTCCTATGTTGATATTTGAAAATCTCATTTCTCTAAAAAAACACCATCAATGAAGATTCATGACATGTAAGTGCTCTTGATCATCCTTTAATTATTATCATAATTCACAATATACTCTTCATAGAAATCTTTTTCCGAATATATATATATATATATATATATGGGTTTAGGGGTGTAGACTGTGATTTTCAAGGTCACGATAAACGATCGCAACAAACAAAGTGAATCAAGACTCCTCTGTATTTCCTTTGAAAAAATAAAGATAGATCCAGAGATAGTGCAAATAAAGATGCACATGGAGAAATGACTTGATTTAAAAACCAAGTTATCATAGGGACGAGTCTGAAATATAAGACTCTTACAAATTCAGGACGCGTTCATATCGAGTATTGGTTGGATTGGTTGACCACAAAGAACTTTTATAAGGTAAGTAGTTCTGCAATGAATCAACAATATTATTTCTTTGTTAATAAACTTATCTAATTAATATTTCTACGTTGTAGATATTATTGGACTTGTAATCGCTATGCAATAATCAAATTTGTAGCTACTACCTCTAATCAAAAAATAGAAATTCGATTGTTACTAAATAGGTAAGTATTTAATATTATTGCTCCATTAACCTATTATATTATTTCTTCTGCAATAATTTGCTCACCTTGCTTGAACCATTTCAAATACAGAAAATATGTCGTAAAAATATTTACATAGGATCTATGTATTTTCGTTCAAATATTACTCAAATGATTGTAAAAAAAAATCATGATCGTAACACATACTATTCCCATTATGATCAAAGATTTTAAAAAATAAATTAACACTTATTTTAATTACTTTTTTCATGTGATTGCGTAATTAACACTTCGATCGTTCTGTTCCACAAATATCTACACCAATGAAAATCTAAAGACAAACAAGAAATTCTAACATAAGTAAGTTTTAAAGATTTTGAAATTATATCAATACCTCAATAATTATTTTAATCATGTTATGATTTAAATTTAGTATTAAAAAATTATGTATGTACGAATAGAAAAACAATCATGCGGAAAATTCATGTCCAAATCATGCAGTCACTTTCTTTGAAAAATTATGTTTTATAATTTCAAAGATATTATGAACAAATCGTAGTGTTAGTTTAAATTAGATTTTATAAATCTATTACATTGAAAATTAGAATTGTTGTGTTTGTATTGGACGATACATATATCAAATGTCATGACAATTTTGAATTAATGAATTATGTATAACATTTTTAAAAAGATTATAATTTAATTATAACAAAAACGCGCAACGCGCGGGTATCATCTAGTAGAATGAATAACGACAGTTTAGGGAGGAATCGGATGAACATAAAAGTTTAAGGGGAATATTATTAAAGTGGTAAAGTTTAGGGAGAATTGACTGTTTTCTTTTTTTATAATTATAATTTGATATGCAATCTAATATTAAATGTTTGAATCCCTTACTTTTTAATATTTATTAAACTAAAAAATGTTGATCTATCATATATTCATAGTCTTAGAGTTTAATTATAAATTTATGGATGAATTAAATTCTAAATATTGTAGGTTTTAATCCCTTAATTCTAAAAATACGTAATATTAAATAATATTTTTTGTGATGGATATCAATTCAAAATTAATTACATTTGTCATAAGAAATAAACAAAATTCAAAATTAATTACATTTGTAATAACAAATAAAAAAATCAAAGTCTTAGAGAATGCTCATTAATTATAAAAAATATTATACTAATGTTTTTATTATTTAATTTTATCTTTATATTATCATATAATATTAAAATGGGTAAATATTTTCTTTTCATTGTTTTTTAAGTTACTAATTTTTCTATTAAACTTAACCATAAATATATCAAAGAAATGTCTAACTATTCATAAATAGTTAAAACTGAAACATAATAAAATACATATTTAACATGTAATATGGATTAATTTAAACTGGAAAATTTTTTAGAAATGCACTGTGATAATTATTCAATTAACTACATAATGATTTATTAGTTTAAAAATAAATCAATAATTATATTAAAATAAAATAAAAATTACAAGACATTAATTTTAGGTTATATAGACATTCAATTTAAATAAAGTTTTCTAACTTTTAAAATTTAATATATTTTAAAAAATTATAATGATTCAATAGGTTTCAACATAATTTATTATTAAAATAAGATAATTCTGTTTTCTAGATATAAATGTATGTCTAAAACTTTTTATGGATTATAATGGATTTACATATGATTATGAACCGAAAACTTTATAAGAATATAAAATCTTTTAAACAACATAATGATGTCTTTCGTCCACTGATATATTTGAATAATTACATAATTATAAATGAAAACAACTTGTGATCAAATTTCTATTCTATTTGGAAGAATTTGGTTTACGAAAGTTCGAATTGTCGATAGAATTTTCTACAAATTTACAATTGTCGTTTTACTCTAGCATCGATTTGCCTAATGTTTTTTTTAATCTTGGAAACATAATGTCTCGTTTTGGAGATGAGTTCTGGGATTTTTCGTTTCAATGTCTCCGGTCGTCTTTGGTTTCTAGTATGAGTGATTTCTGCAATTGTAACATTTTTTAAATGTGACAATCATGTCAACGTAATAGACAAATGACAAGATAAATCATAGAACTTCAACAAAAATGGCATATTTTTTAAGGATGACAACAAGATGGTATATTATTGGGAAGATATTGATCTCTATATATTAATCAAATAATGAAAAGATTAGGTGTTACATCTAATTGTCTAAAAATAATATTTCAAAATGTAATCGCGTCAAAACGGGTAAAAAACATATCAAAAGTGGGTCAAATTAGGTGAAAACCGATTCAAAATTGAGTAAAAAATTGGATTGATTTCAGGTGGCAATCTGGAAGATTTCTGTAAAAATTTGGTGGTTTAGGGTTTCGTACTAAAATAATGAATTTAATATAAATTTGAACATTTACTTAACAAAAAGGTATTTTAGACAGAATTTGAATAAATCGGAAAAATAGGATTAGGTTAAAAGTTCAAAGAAAATTGGACAAAGGCGGAGATATCGGACTAAAATAGAATAAAATAGAAGTTCGAAGATTAAATAGACGATTTACCTTTTTTAAAAATTATGATGGGTTAAACCGGACCAATAACATGCATACTCAATGTGGATGGATTGGTTCGGTTTGATTTAGTTTGCCTTGAATTTGGTAAATTTTGAGTACGAGACTAGACCGAATCCAACTGTCCATTCAACTCATATAGAGTTAGCAAAATTTATATTCCAAAAACCTAATGAGAAATTAAGAAAGAAAAAAGGAAATGTTTCAGTAAAACATGGGAAAAATAATATAAAAAGACCAAAAGTGAGGAGCTAAGATCCCCATGTACACAAAAGAAGGGACTCCTCAACTCGGCCTAACTGAAACTGAAAAGGAACATATCAATCCATTTGCAAAGAGGTTGAGAGGTAAAACCGAAGTACAATTCATTTGCAAAGAGTTTGAGGGGTAAAACCGAAGTACAACATTTTCTTGCTATTCACTTCCTGCATCTCCAAGCTGAAACTGAATACAGAGGCCGATCTTGCCAACAAATCACTGCACACCCTTTCTCTTCTTTGATCCTATACCCTTCACACCCGTAGCTCTGAATCAGTCTTTTCGCCTGTAATGTCGCGTAATAGCTCAAAGGGATGTTTCCGAAACCCGCTGAGTCTAGCCTTTGGTTCCACTTCTCGAGCTTCTCGTGCCTCTCTGTCCTTTCGCGTCCCTCACACGCTATGATGTTCTTGATTTCTTCCCCAAAGAGTGTCTTTTCTACTCTGATTCTCTCTTGCGACGTTCTTGCTACTTTTGATTCCAAACAATCGAACAATGCCGCGTATGTGTAAAGGGATTCAAGTAGTCTTTCCATTAGAGTGGAACCGTTGTGGTCTGAATCTTGCTCGGTGACTACCATTAACTTTGGTGACAAACTGCTGATTGCATAAAGAAATCTATCCATTTTTCCTGAAGATAGAGGCAACGAGAAATTCGAGTCACCACTCGGGCTGTACCTGTTGTTGCTTATATCATTCTCTGCAGAATTCTGATTCACTTGTAAAACCCTCTGCAAGTCTGTTCCATGGAGGGTCTGGAACCGTGATCGACAATTCCTCATCGAGAACTCGTCATCAGAGGCTAAGAACCGGTGCAACTGAAGAACTGAACTGATTGCTAGTGCCTCTCCTGTTTTAACACGCAATTGGTCGATATTGAGTGACTCCAATCTGCAGACAACAGGATTGAACTGAAATGGGAGGTCTAACTTCTCCGCTTCTTCAGTGAGTCTATGAGCCATTTGATCCAACACCTCCTTCTGATGATGAACGCCTGTGATTCTTAAATGCGGTGGTCCTTCCGGTCTTGAGTTAAAAGCTTGAATGAGCGCGATCCATTGAGCTGGTTCGGACGCATCAAGATCGATCACGTGGACCATTTTCTCGCCCTCCATTTCTTCGATTATCGCTTGATTGGTGAGCAAGTATGACACCTTGAGAACTGGAAACATCTCAAAGAAAAGCTTCTTCACATAGATCTCCTCTGAAATATTCGTCATTTTAGTGGCATTCAAGGCCTTATAGAGCCCCGGCCAAGATTTCAAGATTCGAGTGGCTAGTGCCTCAGTGAAGTAGGCAGCAATTCGCTGCATTGTATCTCCATCAGGAGATGCGAGGTGAGAGAGTTGCTCGAGCGCTGAATTCGCGTTCTGGAGACTACCCGAAATGACATGGTTAGCACAAGTGAGCAAGAGGTGGATCAAGTAGAGGCCTCGTTCTTCGGGTTTAAGGTCTTTGAGCCAAGGATATGGTGATGATCCAACCAAGTTAGTCCTTGGTAGAGGCATCATGGAGAAAACTTGAAGAGGCGATGAGGCTACTGAAGATGTTCCATCTTCTTGAAACATAGCAACCATTGATTGAACAAAAGATACCTGAAATCAGACAACTCGGAGAACAGTCAAATAAATCGCACAGGAGGAGAAACCTGGTCAAGTCTCAGAAAACTTGGGATTCTCATGCAGGAACTTACTTAAATCTCGGATCTGACTTAAATAACAGTTCAAAGGAAACTGAACAAAGCAAGAAACAAGAGCAAGAAGAAACACAACGATGATCAAATCGAGAACAAATCAAGAAAATTTACCGGATTCTGCAATCGACGGAAAACCCACTTGGATTTCGGAGAAACACGTCAAAAACTCCCTCTCTCTCTCTCTCTCTCTCTCGTCAAAAACTCCGTATGTGCTATGTTCTAGCTTGATCTATTCTTGTTTGGGGAAAAGAACGGAAGAGGAAGGATTGAACTAAAACAGCCATTGTTCCTTTTGGCTGTACGTACCAGACAATGCGTGAGTGTCGGTTTTGTCTTTTTCTTGCTTGTTTTGTCCTTCTTTTTGAAGTTCCAATGGAAAATGAATATATTTTGTTTTATTTGTTTTGTAATATGTATGTGGTCAAGAGAAAAGCATTATATAATTCTATAACAATCAATTATAGTCTATCGACTATATTATATACTGACAAATAATTCAAAGTATGATATGAAAAAGTTTCCAACGTGTTATACGGTATCCGGTATATATATACACACACCACCAAGACAAAATAAGTACAAAAAAATTCGTAATCATGATTTCTTCTGATTATCACCGTATAAGTTCAAAAAGAAAATTCGTTAAAAATTATAAACCATTGCCAAATTTACATATCAATAAGTAAATTACAGTATAAATATACAAATTCATGTCATTTGAAAAAAGTTTAAATTTTTGGAAATGTTAAAAATTTATGCATGAACTTGTAAATTATATGTTATCATTATTCGAATTTAAAATAGATAATAATTCGTGTATAAGAAATAAAAATTATAGTATATTCTAGAATATTGAAAAATATATTGAATTCAAATATATATATATAATATGTGTAATATTTATATAGAATTCTATAGAGAATTAATTTATATATTATATATGAAATATAATATAAAAATTGATATACTAAAATGAATATTTGGTAATAATTTATAATTTTTATATAGTATATCTCAATACAATGAAAATATTAGAAAATTCGTGAAAATCACTCAAATCTTTCGAAACCCTTTGTCATTTAGGTGTTGGATTTTCATATATGAAATGGTAGATGGATACCTCCACTTGAATGGGTGGTTTTGTCAGTGCATTTGGTGGAAGGAGAATCATCATGACCTTATTTGCTTTAGGAAAGGAGGATAAAAAGAAAAAAGCGAGTTTGGAAATATTATTCTGAAAGGATGAAACAATCCAAACATGCCATAACAAAGACAAAACAAAACATTAACCCTCTCTTTTGTATTTTTTTGTTTTTAAGTTGTGGGAATAGTCACTGTTTTCTTCTCTCCCTCCAAACTCTTCTTTTGTCCTGTTCCCCTTTGTCATCTTTCTTCTTTCTCACTCTCTTACTTTTTCCTTCTATTTTTTTACTTCAATTTAATTTCGAAAGTTTTGTTTTCTATGTGGAAGCTAAAAGCCACAAACTCTTTCTTTTTTTTCAATCAAATATATGATACAAATTTTCAATGTTAATAAAATTTTTAGATATTTTTACTTTTATAAAAAACTAAAATAATGATGTATTTGTTTTACTCGTCTAAATTTTTGGCTTATGATATTATGGTATTTATTTACTATGCTTTATTGGGATCAAATAATTGTATATTTAAGCTTTGAAGAGATTTGAATAGAATGAACATAACAATTATCTTCTTTTTTATTAAAATACTTTCAATCCAAAAAAATTGAAAATGTTCATCATCGCCTCAATTTATTCTCAAAAGAAAATCCAACAAAATTCTAGAACCATTCATCCAAAAGGCAAAGTGATTGTTGGCCAATGTTGCATTCTACGTTGTCTCGAACATTCTTTGCCAATGTATAGCCCAATTTTTAATTGGATCCCTAATTTTCATAGTGAATTCCTCCATTTTTTATTGCCGGACCCTGTGTAGTGTTTTCCTTCGATGGCTATGTTTCCATGACAATCAACAGTTTTTGTTTTAATCAGGGAAGAATTCGTACGGTGCCGCAGATTTGTATCAAATTTTTTTATTATAGATGTAAAATTTATGTTACAAATAGATTATCATATGAAAAACTCATGTAATCGATGATGGTTACATAGTTTATATCTCATATTATAAAAAAAAAGTAATATGTTTGAATTTTTATTATAAATGGTTAAATACTTATTATAGTTCTATAGTAAGATCAAGAACAACTCCATTTTTGATATAATCATCTCATAAATTATTAGGATAAAGAAAGATAAGTAAAGAATAGAAATTATGTTGAGAAATAATAACTCAATTAGTATTATATAAAAAAAGATTTGTAGG
>CM071863.1:15033870-15046869 GCA_036759665.1 Gynandropsis gynandra
GACCGACTGTAGGTTCCTCGGAAGGAACCTCCTTAGGGGGGGCCTCTTCGACAGGACCGACTGTAGGTTCCTCGGAAGGAACCTCCTTAGGGGGGGCCTCTTCGGCAGGACCGACTGTAGGTTCCTCGGAAGGAACCTCCTTAGGGGGGGCCTCTTCGACAGGACCGACTGGAGCATCGGCATAAAATTACTTCATTCATTAGATGCGTATTTTGCGACCCTTGACGACTCTCGATGGAAATTGACTCAAATGAACTTTTGAGCTATTTATTACTTACTTGGTGGAACTTGATCAGGAGCAACGACTGCAGTAACCTCTCTGGAAATGTATTCATTTAGAGGAGTGGCGGCGACAGATGCGATATTTTCAATTAATATCGAAATGTTTGCCAAATCCTCTTCTGCGCCATCTCCACGGACATTTTCAGACTCTGACTCAACCGGCTCTTCGTAAGGACCTGGATATGAACGTTGAAGGAATTCATAGTCTCTAACACTGCCGGAATATTGGTTTGCGGTGCTCGAATCTATCTCGGCAGATTTTGATTTTGCCTTTTCAGCACCTTTGGGATTTGCCGCCTCTGCTTTTGTATTAGGCAAATGAAATCCGGCATCCCTTAGAAGATCTCTGACAGCGTTGATGATTCTTTTCTCCGACTTCTTTATTTCCTTCACTAATTTCTGCTCCAGTGTCAGCCGGACTGGAGCTTCTTTTCCTTCAGCTTCATCTTCATCCTCGCCTTCTCTTTCAGCATCAGCTTCAGCATCACCATTTCTTTCTTCATCACCTTCAGCATCAGCTTCAGCATCAGCTTCATCATCTTCAAGCTCTATCATTTTTTCCCCCACGCTCTTTTTCCTCTTAGTCCCCTTCCCCTTCCCCTTCCCCTTCCCTTTCCCCTTCTTTTCATCTCCAAGAACTGCTTTCCGCGTCAGCAGTTCTTGCTCACGAATGTCCTCCCAACAAAGTCCCTTCGGATTTCTACGAATATGTTCCATCCATATCTGAACATCGGGATCGTGGCATCCCTCATAGTCGTCCAGATCAAAACGTGAAAAGTATTCTTCGCGATCAGGACAAAGAATACTTCGAATATCCTGAAAAGCAAAAAATAGCCATTATTATCCTCTGTGACCCTTGTTTTCCTTGTGACCCTTGTATAATTGTTACCGTAGAATGTCCGATCAGCCTTATGACTTCTGCGTACTTCAGGTTAATACTGGGTTTAACCATCTTCTTGCACATTCTTGGGCATGATGGATCCGCATTCTCTACATCAACATACCATCCCTTTCCGCCCAAACTAGGGATGGTTTCGAAAGGAAGTAACTGCAACATTAAAAAAAATCAGAATGCAAAAAGTATGAAAAAATTCAAGTTATTCGAATAATATATACAACTTACCATTAGTGGGATCATGAAACCGCCACAATACCATTTTGGTTTCGGTGATTCCCCGCTAACGTGCTTGCGGCAAGTATCCACAATCTTCTCGAATGTGTAACGCCCCCATGGAAAGTCTTCACAAAATTCCAAATCATCAACCATGTCAATGAGATCATGGCTGATAGAGTTGTCTGATGAAGGCTTGTGATCAATAACTTGCGCCAACAACAACAAAGTTGCCAACCTCTTTTTGTCCTCGTCATTCTTCGCCTTCACAAGCTTTCCAATGATTTGTACGGGGGTCACCTTTCCACGGCCGAAATACTTCCGCCTGAATGTATCACCCTTTTTGGACTCCCATCCTTTGGGATATGGTCCGCAGTTCAATCCGGAAATTAGTGCGTGCTCCACTATAGAGTACCGGATGGGAACACCGTTTAAGACGAACCACAACTCCTTCTTGTCCCGTACAATCACGGAGTGATTTAGGAGGATAGACATTTGAACCTTAGTCAATGTGGAATCACATTGGAAATGGAATAAATGCTTAAATTGCGATTCCTTCTCGAAGTAATGCACGTCGTATTCATCTAAGATTCCTCTCAGCTTCGTTATTGTCTCGTGAGGATAACACTTGGTGGTGATCTTTGGCATTTTGTCCATGTGTTTGAATTGATACACAAACTTCGGCTTTGGGGCCACCTGCAAGACCAATTAATTAAAGCATACATTATACTTCTACCGACTCAAGCGACTCAAGCGACCCATGCGACGCATGCGACTCATGCGACCCATGCGACTCGACTGAACCATGCGACCCAAGCCGACTCACTAAGACAACCGACTCAAACGACCCTTAGACCCCCTGCGACGCTCAAGCGACGATTGCGACCCAAACCGACTCACTGAGACAACCGACTCAAACGCCCCTTAGACTCCCTGCGACGCTCAAGCGACCATTGCGACCCAAATCGACTCACTCAGACTCAACAGACTCACTGACACTCACACTCATTTCAAATCAATAAACCATTCTGGGACTCGACAGCCTGCAAACCCTAGAAATCGACGCTCAACCGACCATCGCGACCCAAACCGACCCACTGAGACAACCGACTCTTGCGACTCACTGAGACTCAACCGACTCATTGACACTCACACCATTTCAAATCAATAAGCCATTTTGGGACTCGACATCCTCCAAAATCCTAGAAATCGATCTACTTACACTTATTGACGCCATTGAAGATTGACTCGTGCTCTCTTCTCCACCGCTGCTGATTCTAGCCATTTCCTTCTTGCCAACTTCGAATTTCCTTCTTGCCAACTTCGAATCGATCCCTCTCAAGTTCGAAATCACTTGTTCTTTCTTGGCTTTTACTCTCCCAGAATGCGGGTTTGGCTTTTACTCTCCCAGAATGCGGTTTTTCTCACGTTCGAAAATTAAGGGTAAATTTGTCTTTTCTCCAGTTTTTTTCCGATTAAATAATTATTTTAGGGAAAGGTATTTTTAAAGCGTTTTAGCTCTACGAGGGTATATTTGATATTCCGCCTATTCCATCACTCCATCTTTCTCCAGTGATGAGGTCGTCGATTGTGGCGTCTATATTTAACAACAATTAATGAAAAAATTAATTTTTTTGGGGTTAAAGATGTTTAATTTAATTAATGACAATAAAATAAAAAACACCAAATTTATTCCAAGTTTATCCCAAATAAAAAAACACCTAAGTACGAAGGAAAAGAATAACTAATGAGAACCAGAAAAAGAGAGAAATCATTAATACAAAAATAGAAAGATGAATATAATCGATGATTAAAATAAACTTTTCCTATAAAATTAACGATTTTATTTGAAGAACGTAATAGAGTTTAAGATTGTCGATAGCCCTTTGAACTTTCATGCTCGCTTCACTTACTTCTACACCGGCTCATCGCCATTGAAAACAAAAGGAGGGAGAAATGCCTTTTTGATGTCAGATTTTTGCATGTAACAGGGAAAATATTAATTTTTTTGTGGATACATTAAAGTGGATATTATTTCAATGAAAGTCGAAGAAGATAAAGAGTCATGGAGATGTTCTCTTCCAATTTATTTAATTAAAAATATTAAATTTATACATTTATTGAGAGTTTTTTAATGTCATTTATTGAATCTTATTTTAAATTATCAAAAGATATGCCAACTTAAATATTCTAGGAACAATTTAAAAAACAATTAGCAAGGTAGCTTCACGAGAACCCACCATTTGAAAGAAATTTTTATATATAACTAGATGATTCTCCGATGGTGTTGCTTCTGCTTTTGCAGCCGGCGTAGGTTTCTTCTCTGACATTTTTGCTCCTGCATCTGCTACTGGTTTAAGCTTTTTCACCGGTGGTGCTTCTTCTTGGGCTGCTGTTGTAGCTTCTTTTTCATTTCCCTTCGCTTCCTTCTTCTCTGTAGCAACTACACCAGAATAAGCACCAGAATAAGCAGGTTACTTTCTAACATTCCAACACCCAAAAAAGAAAATTTTGCACAATGGAAGTCTTTGTCGATCCACAAAGATCAAATATTAGTGAAAACCCGAATTTGAATGTAGGTTTCATCTCTAAATTTACATGTACAATACATGTTTTGCAAAACTATTTCACAAAGGTGCATGCTTATAATAAGAAGCTGATATAGCATTTACACTTTGCTGCTTACGACAAATAGGATAAAAACTTCAACTGTTCTCTACAACCCAAAGAAACTTTAGCTGAAAACACTATAGGTTTCACGTTACCTTAGTCCTACAATTACCTTCAAGTGATCTTCTAAGGCCATTTTGATGTATTTTTGAAAATCGAACTTTATACTCAGTGTCAAATGAACCTAATAACAAAGGTCTGTTAAAAATATTTGCGGAAAATTTCAAGCACTGCCAAAGTATACTGTATTTGTGTTGAATTCTGCTTGGTTCCCCTGCTTACACTTTGTCAGTCTTGCAGAGTTTGCTAGAACCATAGTAAGCTGATTATATCTGTTATTGCTTGAAGATCAAGGACTTACTTGTGTCCGGGGATGGTAAGTGATCTGTTTTCATCCTATAAGGATTTAGGAAAATGAGTTTTTATGAAAATTTCCAAAACCTCATCGTTCCTTGCCTGCACACTTAAAATAGCGCCCACCATCTTCTTGCTTGCCAGTATTTGGTATTTGCTTTCGCCAAAAGGTAATGATCCTGCCTTCTTGATCTTTCTCGTTTCAGGTTTCCCACTCTTGGGCTACTTGAGATTTGATTTAGCATCGGTGTCAACCACAGACAACCATATCTGTAGTAGAGAGCCTTCTCTATCAGCATATCCCGATTTTAGCTTCCATCTTGTCTTCCACACCGATAACATTATGCATATTTAAAGGTACGATCTCTTCAAATATGCAAAACATAAACATTGATGAACCATGGTTTGTCTGCATTTGCATGCTAAAATTAGACTATATTCACAGGTATCCCGTACCCTAGAACGTACATATCAACCTCGTTCTTCAAACTCAGCCACTCGTCTAGATCCACTATTAGACTTCCCAACAGTGATCTTCCCCGAACATTCCAAGTCCCAATTAATATCCTGAAACACATACCACCAAAATTCACTCTCTAACCCTGATAAAAACAGCTGTGTAGAAAAAGAATAAGCTGTAATGCAAAGATTAACATGTAGAGTTTATCAAAACTTAATTTGACACTTATACAATTACTTACCCTTGTTCTTCCAAATATCATGGTTATGACATCAAAACGGGTAAGTTTGATGTTTTATAATTTACCTTCCAAGCATTCTCCATGCTTTGATCTGTGTTGTCTGCGTAAACTTTATGCGCCAGTGAAGTAAGAAGCTCGGCTTGTTGCATCAAAGCCGTCACCTTTGGATCATCCTTCTTAAGAAACACCCCTTGAGTACCTTCTTGACCTGTTAGCATCACAAACCATGAAACCCTTAGAACTAATTAAGGATCTTTAATATGGAAAACACACAAGTTTTTTGCCGAGTTATTTACCATCAATCTCCTTCACATTGCAGGTTTGATTATGTGCCTCCAAGCTATCAATAACAGTAACATTCTGGGAAAATACCGAAATTAGAGGTCTTATCTGTTGGTTCACGCATGACTCGACCTTTCCATGTGATCTATCCCCAAACCTGTCGATTGCTGTAAGATCAAGAATGTGGTTTCTCCTGGATACTCCAAATAAAGAACATGCAATGTGAACAACATTTCACGTCTCTTTTTGGATTGGTGAATTGAAGAATAGTAAGGTACCTCATTTTTTTCGCAAAAGGGGTTTCGATTTCGGGTTTTCTTTGTGAACTGATGCAATCTGGGAACAACATTCTTTTGTTATTTGACTTCACATAAGCTTTCTTGTTCTCTTTCTCCATGGCTTCACACTTGGCTCTTTTCTTACACAGTGTTGTGAAACGGTTTTTCAAAGCATTATCAGTTCTACGCACATGAACCACAAGAGTTGAACGGTTAATCTCACTGTCTGAATCATTACAATCACAATGTCATTTACCATGAAAGAGGTTGAGCAAAGCTTTGTTCTACCTACTTGACAGCACCTTTGCTATCCCAGTCCACCTATTCCCAAATACTTTTTGTGCCTATACCCAACAAAAAAAATAGAGTTAATGATCAGACAGAATTATAGAAACGTCAGACATCTAATGTTATCCATGTTAATGAAGTAATGGTTTCACCTCACACAAAAGCATGTCTTCCTCAGGGGACCAACCTCCTCTCTTGAAATCAGAATGCAAATATGTATACCATCTGCAAAATCCATAATCAGGTCTAACACTGGATATGTTGATTTAATCACAGAAATCAATTATCACTTATAGTGATTCGATTCAATTAATCTTCTTCTGCACTGTCTTGTGCTCTTATCCTTGAGCTTAAACGCGATGATTCCCCAACTGCATACAACATCAAACACAACAGAACAATACTCTTTTAGAAATTAACCCGTTTTCTTTTCTTTTCACAATCCGTAGAGGTTAATAAGAAACAGAAAATCCCATCACAAGGTTGCAAACTTTCCCGAGAAACAGAACTGGAAGACTCACTTCGCAGTTCCATGTAATAAGGAAACAAAAAATCCATCTCTCACCAATTTTGTTGCCATGTTTACTCGCAAAGGAACCAATGCAAATACATGATGTCATGGTACCACAATAGCTAATATAATTTGTGGGTTGTGTGTAGCGGTGCATCAACAACCCCTAAAATCGATCAGAGCTATCTCATTTAGTTTTAAATGGTTATATCTAAAATCCTTACCTAACTTATTTAACTTAGATTCAATGATTTCCCTCTTGAACTTCGCATTGAATCGAGAATGAATAAATTCTAAATCGCACACAGATTCAGGATAACGTACCTCTATATTTCTTGGCCAACGATTGTAGCCCGATAGCCGGTTTAAATTGCCCCGTACCATCGTTGGGTTTCCTCTTTCGCTCCGGTCTCCAATCCAATTGGAGAAAAAGAGAGGCTGTCTCATCATTCCATGAACGAACTCATGAAATTTCGTCACAATCTTCCATGAATTTCTTTTGTACTAAAAAAACGAATCCCATTCAAATAAAACAAAATTCTAGGTAAGATTTTCTTCACAATCTTCCACGAATTTCTTCTGTACTAAAAAAACGAATCCCATTCAAATAAAACAAAATTCTATGGGTGGAAGGATGCGACGATGAAGGAAATACACTTACGGTGGAGGGTTAAACCCATGGAAAAGGTTCTTTATGAGCCTTAACCCTAGGCGCCTTGGGCTGTAACACAACCCGTCATCCGTATCCCCTTCAATGCGGTGGAGGAGGGAGGAGGCGGGCACATTGTGGTAGTCAAGGGAGTAGGTTTACAGGCTTGCTTGAGGAGGCGATATCTACTGCATTTAGCATCCGTGCTACAACTACGACATCTATTATCTGCTCATACAACAGTCATTTTCCAATCATCATCAAAGTCATATCATGAAAGTTCAGTTCAGTATCTCCCATCATCATCAATTTTATCATTGCCAAACAGCACTTACTCCTGTTCTTTGGTGATTAAGTCCCCCACTTGCTGCAATAAGCAAATACCCATTGGAGGATCTCTCTTGAACCGCAGCTGCATACCCAAAAAAGAGGAGGACAAATGTGAATATTCACATGAGAGGATCGACAGAAAGAAGGAAACAATTCAATCCAGAAGTCAGTGTGTACAAATCTAAACACCCTTCAAAGCCTCCTCTTCTTGAAGAGGAAAATCTTTGCTGAAACGAAGAGGAAAGGTGTGGAGGAAGGGGGATTTTTCCTGAGCTGATGGCAAACAGATGGCGGTGCCGCTGGGAAAATCGGGCCGATGCAGAGGGCTCCATGCACAGCTCCAGGAATAGCTCCACGCACGATAGGCTGGACATGCGACTCGACGAACAGATGGGGTGACGAACGATGGACCGACACACGACTGGGAAGAACGACGATTCAAGGGCAACTCACGCAGAGGGAGGCGAAGAGACAAACCGGTAACTACAAGAGTTCAGAAACGAAGGCAGGGAAAAGTCACGCAGAAGGGCCAATCGACGCACGGCTCCCAGATGGTTCGATTTGTGGGTTGTGTGTAGCCTTGCATCAACAACCCCTAAAATCGATCAGAGCTTTTAAATGATTTTATCTAAAATCCTTACCTAGCCTAATTCCTCCAACGTTGGGAAACGAAAGGGCCTCGAAATCCTCCAAACAGGGTGGGAAGATAGACCCTCGACGGAAACCATGGGGGCAAGGAGGAAGCAGCGACATGGGGTGGAAGCAGCTGAAGCAAAAGGGGCTGGAGGCAGGTGCGGAGCGCCCTGAGTCCATGGTTGCGGCGGCTTCCTCTCCAGCAACAGGTGCGCCGATACCGCCGTCGCCTCCATCAGCGCACGCACGGGCATAACCTTCTTCTCAGCAAGCGGGGACACAAACAGATGGCTGAGGGATTGCAGTTAAAATGAATAGGGTTGAGGAGAGCAACAATAGGGGATGAATAGAGGTGAAGAGGACGAGACGGTAGGAGGGTTCGTGGGCAAAGCATGGTGTGAAAGCAAAGAAAAAGGGTGTTTTTCTTTATATATATGATTTCATTTATATATATGAGGAGGAGGAAAAACCTCCTTTATATATATATGATTTCATTTATTATTTATGAAAATTAAGAAAAATTTAAAATGAATTTTTTTATCTTTTATAAATGAAATGATATCATTTAAAGACAATCGATTATATAGATGGATGTCATTCATCATGGATTTCTCTAGAAATATTTTTTCATACGGATTCAAATCAAATTTTATTTCCTAACAATTGACATTAAATTATAGTGATTTGTTATAACAATATATATATATATATATACATATATATAATGTAAATGCTATATTTTAGAAATGTGTTAGATCTGGTTTGAGATTTCAGGTTGTTAAGAAGCTGAAGGAGAAGAAATACGGTTCAGATATTTTTAAATTAAAAGTGAAAGAAAAATGGGAAGAAAGGGGGAGTCAAACTAAAAAGAATGTAAAAAGAGGAAACATATGAGGTTGAAGACAAGGAAGTCTGTTCTTAGATTGAAGTGAAGATTAGGTGTGAAAAACTAGGGGTGTAAAATGAGCTGTCGGCTCGCGAGCCACTTCTAGGTTGGACCATATTTAAACGAGTCGAGCTGGGTATTTTCTAGTTCGTTTTTAAAACGAGCTGACGAGCTGAGCCCAAAACGAGTCCGAGCTTAGACGAGCTCGCTCGCGAGCTGACGAGTTGAAAAAAATCATGTACAAAAATAAAATAGTTTCTTTTTTTGGTATATCATATATAATATTGCATTTAATAAAATAACATATATTTTTTAAACATAGTGTACTATTATAATGTATTTTCCTATTTCGAATAATTGATATAACAAAATAAAGAAACAATTTAGTAAAATTAAGAGCGGTCGAATTTAGTACAATGATATTTTATACTTTTTATTCGAGAAAGTTATTTTTTATTTAGTACAATGGTATTTTATAACATTATGTTTGAGATAATGTTTTCATATTTTCAATTTTTTATTTGGTTTTTGATATGTTTTTATCATATATGATATTACAACTAATTCAAAATAATTGAATAGTCTGGCTCGCGAGCTAGCTCGTTTTTTGGCGAGCTAGAGGCGAGCCGAGCTGAGCTGGGATTTTCCAGCTCGTTAAACGGGCCGAGCTTAGCCAGCTCGTTTTTCGGCGTGCTGAAGGCGAGTTGAGCCGAGCTGAGCCGAGCCAACTCATTTTACACCCCTATGAAAAACAGACTATTAAGAAGGTTTTGTAACACCTAGGTTATGTATCGAAAGAGGCACAACAATTAGTGATATCTGATCATTACGGATTGTAGTGTAATTAGTGAGATACATAATAAAAGAGTGAAAGGGAGATAAACAATAAGTTGTTTATTTACGTCTAACTCAGGGGGAGTTATCCGTGGAAGTCTTGAGTATTTTGTAATGGAAAACAAGTGTACTCAAAAAGACTAATTCGTAAATAAAACTGGTATTGTTTTTTGATATTGGTTGCTCTTAGCTTTTGTTACTTGTCAATGTTGTCTTTCTACTTTTTCAATTGGTATCAGAGCCGGTAACCAAAGTTTAAAGACATTCTAATTATTGGTTTGAGATCCTAGAAGACAACATGGAAGGACCAAGAGATTTATATTCTTTTGGAAAACCAATCATGTTAGACGCTTACTGGAAAGTGAAAATGAGAGCTCGTATAAGAGGCATTGATGAAGATGCATGGAGTGCTGTTAAAAATAGGTGGAATCCACCGACAGTGATAGATGAAAGTGGAAATACTAAGGAGAAACCTTCGGATCAATGGACAACAAGTGAGAAAAGGAATTCAACATATAATGTAAAAGCTCTTACTGCTATTTTTTCATTTGTAGACATTAATGAATTCAAGCATATTCAAGGATGTGAATCTGCTAAAGATGTGTGGAATACTTTGGAAACTATACATAAAAAAAATTCAAATGTTAAGAGAACTCGTCTTGATATTCTGGAATATCAATTCGAAAAACTGGAAATGGGAGAATATGAAAGTGCTAAAGAATTCAGCAATAGGCTGAATGTAATCGTTAATGAAGTAAGTGTACTTGGACAAGCTTTTGATGATAAGAAGCTAGTCAAGAAGTTATTTCGGTGTCTACCTAAAAATTTCATGCTAAGAAGGTTGCCATGAATATGTCAATGAATAGTGATATCACGAGTTTTAACGAAATCGTTGGGATTCTTGCTGCATATAACCTGGAGCTTCAACTTGAACAAGGCAATACTCCAAAAGAGATAAACAAAGGGGTAGTTCTTTAATTCATTGAGAAAAACACAAGACTTGACAATCTTAAAGAAAATATTGCCCTTCTAACCAGAAAATTTGGAAAATTTATGAAAAAGCATATAAGAGTTAAACGGTCAAAAAATGAAGATCAAGGAAATAAAAAGAAAAGGAATTTTGGATTTCATTGTCATGAATGCAAGGTATTTGGACATTTAAAATCTGAGTTTCCAAGTATCTCAAAGAGAGAAAATGTTTTGAAGGGATTGCAAAAAACACAATATTACAAGTGTAAAGGTTTTGGTCATACAAAAAATGAATGTTGTGAGCAAAGAAAAGTTATTAATCGCATTCAATAAATCAAGTTCTGATTCTGATGAAAGTAATGAAGAAGACCTAACAAGTTTTTTTGCCTTCATTGGAATATTTGAAGAATGTGAAGTTGAAGGGAATGAAGACAAAAAGATTTGAAGAGTGTGAAAATGAAGAAGATGAAGTTAATGTGGAAACTATCTACAATGAGTGGCTGAATATAGCAACCTGAAAATACAACTGGTTAAAAAAATGAAATTAGAAAAACAGCTTCAAGAAATAAAAAATGAGGTAATTCTAAAAGAGGAAGAAGTTGTTTTAGTCAAGAGTCAACTTGAAGAGCCCAATAAGCAACTGAAAATGCTCTCAAATGGTACTAAAAAACTTGGTCATTTACCTTCATTGGAAAACAAAGAGAAAATAATCATAGAATTGGATATACTAGGAATATAGGAAACTCTAAAAACAAGTCTATCTTCTACAGTGCATGAGAATAAAAAATAGAGTTATTTATTCAAGAAGGAGGTAAACAACATAAACTTTGGTTCAAATATCAGACATTATAGTCATGGATATAATTCTGGAAGAGGATTTCAAATGCAATATCAGAGGAACAGTCTTGTGAGATGTTATTTCTATGGAATAATTGGACATAAATAATTCACTTGCAACAAGAAATTCAGGTATCATTCAGATGTGTATGTTTTACCAAAAATAAAACAAATTTGGATACGAAAAAGTGATATGTATTTCAATGTAGCTTACATCTCTACACAAAACGATAAATCAAATACTTGGTAATTTGATAGTGGATGCTCCAGACACATGACATTGATGCGTATCAATGTTAAATAAAATAACCTAAACTACCCGCAAGTGCACGGTACGTGTGTAGTATTTTAGGTGTCGATCCCACAGAGACTACGCAACAGTACCTAAACGGTTGACAATAGTCCCCGGCAACGGCGCCAAAAACTTGATGCGTATCAGAGTTAAATATAACCTAATCTACCCGCAAGTGCACGGCACGTGTGTAGTATTTTAGGTGTCGATCCCACAGAGACTATGCAACGCTACCTAAACCCGAACTATGAATCAAACTTGCTAACGAAAGAATGTGAATAAGGAATGAAATACTGAAGTTAACTAAACTACTTGGGTTCTAACGATGAGACAAACGTTCTAGGAAACCGGTTTCACCACAAGACTACCGAAACCAACGATCAACCTATCTATCATGCAAAACCAGTTCTGCAATCCTAGTTAAAGCTATCTAAGGCGGACGATCCTAACATGATATCTACCCTCTCTCAACGCATAGGCACGTGGTCTAGACAAGCTGCCCCCTACTTTCCTGGCTGACACCTTGAACTAAACCCATAGGCTCTATGATTCATCCGTTCACCCTCAACCGTTGCTACCCTACTTTCGTGGTCTAACCTCGGTTGTTCTAAACCTGACTTTCTAGGATTAGAATTCTCCTTTCGGTCCTTCTCCTAATCTCTAACACATGCATCTACGCGGCCATCGCAAACACAAGTAAATTCAAGCACTCAGATAAAGAATAGATGAACTAAAACAGGAAGATGTATTCAAAATAGATTCAAAAGTGGTTTCGGGATAGCCAAGGGCTAATCCCTTCTACTAGAACAAACAAACTACTCGCTCATGCGTCTGTAAAGAAACATAAACATAGTAGAAAGTCTAAGGAACATGAAAAGCAAACAAAACCGAAGTGTCGGGGCTTGATCTCCAATGCTCCTCGCTTGCCTCCTCGCAAGAATCTCCTTAATCTTCTACTGAACTAATCTCCAATGTAAGCTTGCTCTAATGACGTCTTCTGCCTCCTTTTAAACCTCCTAAGTCGGTCTAGATGTTGCTTAAATTGCCCCCATGAGTCCCATTTGTTTTAAGTTAAGTTTACTTAACTTAATA
>CM071863.1:15047004-15094559 GCA_036759665.1 Gynandropsis gynandra
GCTCGGGTGCTAGGCAACAGCTCGGGCATGTGCTTGCCCGAGTCGTGTGGTTTGTCCTGTCCAAAGCCCGTGGGTTCTGCCCGATCGTGTAAGGCTTGTACCCGACCGGGGTGGAGGCTTTCCATGCTCAATCTCGTCCCGTTTGTCCCGTGATGATCCCCGAAGTTGCTCTTTAGCTCCATGCATGCTCCATTAGCTCCAAAATGATCCAAATACGCGTAAAAACCTGTAAGAACAGGAAAAGCACGAAAGCAAGTAAAACGGATACGGAATCATACGTAAAACATCACATATGTATCAAAAACGTCTCCTAAATCGTGCAAGAAATACGTATGAAAACGAGATGATCAAAATCCCCCAGACTTGAATGTTTGCTTGTCCCTAAGCAAACGTAAACGTGGAATACATGGGGTATGAAAATACGAGAATCCCCCTTCTCCTAGAGATACCGCTAAAGCGAGCCTAACCGATCAACTAGCATATTGTGAGCAAATTCGGCCTAATCGAGTTTTCAGTCTTAATTCTAGGTCCACCACGGTTACCCATGAGAAAGTAAATCAAAGGAGACTAGACACGCTACCGTAACTCCCTCCACCAGACAAGACTTCAGACTATGCTAAACCTAGGTTAACCGAGGATACTTGTTTCTTTCTTTCCGAGCTTCTTTCTTTCTTTTTTTTTCTTCTTTTTATTTTCTTTTTATGACTTTTTCTTTTTGTTTCCCTTTTTATTTTTTTTTCTTTTCGTTTTTTCTTTTTCTTTGCATACACACTAGGCTTCTAGGACGTCGGATTTGAAGGGATCCAGCCTCTACTTAGACCCAGACTACCGATGACGGTATACTCATGCATCTCGTGTGAGAGTGCAGCAGAGTAGGCGGCTTTTTGTGCCGTGCCCTTAGGACGTAGAAAGATGATCGCCAACCCACCACTTAGACCCGAGCCACCGAAGGAGTAACAAGGTCGATGCACTCATATCGATTTTTGATCATGCTTATTAGGCACTATTTCTATCGACAGCGGAGTGTTAGTGTGCGCTTTTTAATCTGCAAAATAGCACGATTTTATATGATCTAATAATCCTCAATATGACAAAAGTAAAGTAGATGGGTTTTTGGTAGCTACTGGGTCCAGCGGGTTTCGAAGCTCCGACTATGGAAACTACTGTTGCGGTGACTCTAAGGGGGAGAGAAGAGAGGTGGAGAGATAAGGAGATGGGTTTTTGGTATATTTTCCGAGATGAAGAAGAGATGCTACGGAAGATCGGGTCTCCACCATCACAAGTCTTCACGGTGACCCCGAGGAGGTAGCTTTGAGTTTTATGTTGGATTGTTCATTGTTTCTCATTTTAGTTTTAATTTTATTTGTTAGTGGATTTTGCTAGTATTATGTGTGAGCACTATGTGTGAGTGAGTTATTTATAAGAGATAATGGGTTTAATAGGATTAGTGGTCTATTTATCATTGTTAATGTGTTAATGCATAATTTACTCCAATTGTAATTTGTTTCCTACAAATTGTAATGAAATGTAATGGAAAATCATAACGTCAAAACACGTATCTTTGTAGTCTTCTTCCTATGTTTTTTATCATTCTATTAGAGAATCAATATTTACAACAATTGTTATCAGAGTATATGTAATTGATCCATTGAGCAATATCGTTGATCTCGCACAACGCTGGAGCATCAAGGAGTCCTGTAAACACATGATGACATCGACAATCTCTTTCTCCTCCTCCACGACGTGGGTGATATCAAGATGATGGTAACAACGTGGTGTAAAAGGTGGTTAAAGAGGTGAGATGTGCGATATTTCCAATGCTCACGAAGACTAATTGTGGAGATTGGTCACTAATGATGAAGGTGATACTTCGAGGACGTGGAATTTGAGCAACCGTCGAGGTAGGCACCGATGAAAAGAAAGAATAGCAGATCAGTGCGGCGCGCCGTTAGAGATGATCATTTTGCTAGATTTGAAGAAGAATGTGAAAGAGGCTTGGAAAGCGGTTGAGTCAATGCAATTGGCTATGATCAAGCACGTAAGGCTAACGCTAAAAAAAAAATACACAAGGGGTATGAGATAATAAATTTCTATGATGGTGAGACGGTGGATGACGTTTCCATGCATTTCTCTGGCATAGTGAATCAGCTAACTGTTCTTGGAAACCCTTAACTCCCACATAAGGTGGTCGAGAAATACCTACGAGTCATCCCTCCCACATTCGGACTGATCACACTTTCCATTGAAAGTCTGCTGGATCTGTCAATACTTTCTTAGAGAGGTAATTTGGAGGTTGAAGGTTGTAGAAGATCCGTTTAAGCCGTTTGATCCTACAACGGGGGTAAGGGATAAATTTTACCTCATTGAAGAGGAATATATTGCATGGATGAAAGAGCAAACAAGAAGAGACTTCCTTTAGAGGCTCTAAGTCCTGGAAACATCGTCGAAAACAACGACATTGTAAATCCATAGCTGATGGTGGATCTTGTTCTAGTGAAAACCAAGATAGATCAAAAGACAAGTGTTGAAATTATGTTAAGAAAGTTCATTGGGCTAGGGATTGCCGACGAGCCTATGCTCCTTATGACAAAGGCATGTGAGACCATATTAGATTCGCTGACAGGACAACTTACACTGTTATGGTCATCACCATTACATAAGTGCCCTATCCACCTTATGTCGATGAAGGTTACTGCCCATCTTAGTCGTGAGTAAGAGCGCAAAGGCGAACTATGGTTCTTGGCACCAGAGCAATGAAACACATGACATGTGTACGTGCTGCGTTTTCTAAATTTGACCAATTAGTTGTTGGAACCGTGAATTTTGGAGATAGATCTATCGTCAAGATCCTGTACAAACAGGGGTCTACTAAATTCCTCGCGTTACCACGAAATTGATTAGTATGGAGTAATTGGACGACTCAAGATTCCAAACGATCATCGAAAGGGGCATTTTGATGATAAGAGACCTACAATAATGACTATTGGCACAGGTACGAAGATCCTCCAATAGGCTTTATTCGATCTGTGTCAACATTGCACGATTGGTATATTTGACAACAAGATGCTCAAAAGAATCGTGGAAATTACATGTGAGATACAACCACATTAATTTTTAAAGCGCTACGCAAGCTCGCATAACATAACATGGTGCATGGGTTTCCACATATTGGTCAAGTTGACAAAGTATGTGACAGTTACCTCGTGAGGAAGCAAAGGCAAAACTCGTTTCTAGAAAAGGCACGACAACTTGCGATAGATATTCTTAATCTCAACCATGGTGATCTATGCGGGCCCATCACACCTAGAACACCAAGCAGGAATTGTTACTTCCTACTGCTCATAGATGACTTCAGTCGTTACATGTGGCTCACTTTTCTCGCAAGCAAGGACCAAGCTTCGGTGGCAATTAGGAGGTTCCAAGTTACAACAGAGGTACAATCGAGATGAAATCTCAAGGTGCTTTGCACTAATCATGGATGCAAGTTTATATCGGTGGAGTTTTGAGAATACAACACTGAAAGAGGAGTCCATCGATAATTCACAGCCCCCTACTCGCCATAGCAAAATGGAGTCGCTAAACATCACAACCAAACCATAGTTACCATTGCTCAGTCTTTGTTGAAGTTCCAGGAGAGTTCTAGGGTGAGGCTGTGACCGCTGCAGTCTTTATCCTCGAACGCGCCCCAATACGTAGTCTTGATGAAAAGACACCATATAAGGCTTGGTATGGTGCAAAAGCGACAGTCCATTTCCTTCGTACATGCGGTTGCATTGCACATGTTAAGGATACAAGGCCATATTTGAAGAAGCTTGAAGATCGAAGTACAACAATGATCTTGGTCGGGTATGAAGCTGGGTCCAAGGTATACCGGGTGTTTCATCTAGTCAGCAAACGAATCCATGTGACACGTGATGTTTCTTTGATGAAGTGGCTCAATGGGATAGGAAGCCTATGAAAAGGGTAGCACTATCGTTGCACTAGAGCCATTCATCATCACCACGAGTGAATTAGGCCCAAGAGAAATGATTCAAAAGTCCCCTCAAGCTCCTGATGCAATACAAATTGAACTCCACTTCTTTATCTCAAAACTTCAACGTGAGTCTACCTTCCGCACAATGTATGATTGTCTTAACCGTATTACGGCCTACCGAGGATGATTGGGATCTTCTTGTCCTCCTCCATATCCAATACGACAAAGTCAACCGGGACAAAGAACTTTCCCACTTGCAAAGGCACGTCTTCCAGCATTCCTTCGGGTATTCTAACGCTTCGATCAGCCATGGTGAGCGCCATTCGTGTAGGTCGAAGATCCATCCTACCCTTAAGATCCAATTTTTCGTACAATGACAATGGTAGCACGCTTACGCTTGCTCCGACATCGATTAGTGCATGGTTAATTTCATAATCTCCTATTTTACAAGGGATCACGAATATACCTGGATCGGGCATCTTCTTGGGTAGATTTGGCTGCAACATCGAGTTAGTCACTATGACGGTTTCCGTCTCCACATCTCGCTTGTTTGTGAGTACGTCTTTAAGGAACTTGGCGTATGAAGGCAACTTCTTCAACGCTTCGTGGAATGGTATCGTGATGTGCCTCTTGTTCAATATCTCAGCAAACTTTGCAAATTGAGCATCATCGTTCTTTTTGCGTTGACATTGAGGGAATGGAAAAGGAGGAGGCCTCGGTTCGGGTTTGACGTATTTAGGCGCCTCTTCCTCCTCTTTGTGCTCTTTGACCTTGCTGCTCTCTCTCGCTACTGTCCTCGATGGTTCTCCCTTTTCAAACGTTGAATAAGCGGGCTGATCCAATGTCTTACCACTCCTTAAGTGAATGGCGTTGATTTGCTCACGAGGATTTGCTTCCGGTCGCACCGGTAGAACTCCTTGCGGTTGAGAGGAGTTCGCAGCGAGTTGTGCAACTTGAGTTTCCAAGATCTTTAGGTGCGTCTTCTTCTCCATGTTCTGGTGTCATCCCTCTAGACTCGTTGTATAGATATTTTTGTCCTTGTAAGAGTTGAGCTAGCATAGACGTAATATCGGTGTTAGCTTTTTGTTATGGAGGAGGAGGCGCACGTGGCTGGTAATTCTGGGTTTGGGGCTGCATCCTTGGCTGAAAATTCTGATTCCTTTGCATCACTCGTGGCTGAAAGTTTCCCGATAGTTTCTGTGCGTTGGATGCACCGTCAGAATTCTTGTACGGGAAATTTAGGCGATTTCTCCATCCGGGATTGCGCGTTTCCCAAAGGCTGGTTGTTGCTCACGTAGTTTACTTCCTCATACCCTTGGACTTCATGATCTTCTAATTGCTCTGAATATTGTGGACGACGTGATTCGGATATAAAATTGTGAATTCCAGCAACTTGATCTTTCATCTCGGCCAACCGGCATATAGAGCATGCGCATCGTTCACATGAGCTATCCTTGCAGGAGTGTTGCGGCTATATTCTCCAGCAGTGTTGCTACCTTCATCAGCCATACGATCGATTAGGTCTTCGATCTGTGGAAACGTGAAATTACTCAAGGAACCTCTAGCGGCGGCTATGATCAGAATCCTCGTGTTATCCCTGAGTCCTTGCAGAAAATTATGTATGAGATAACCCTGATCCACGTCGTGATGTGGGCAAAGGGGTTGATAACCTTTGAATCGTTCCAACGCTTCGTATAGACTCTCAGCTGCCCCTTGAACAAACGTGTTGATTTGATTCTTGGAAAGCTGAGCTTTACTCTGAGGGAAGAATCGCATCATGAACTTTTCCTCTAGCTGTCCCCATGATCCTATAGAATTTGCCGGTTGGGAATACAACCAATCTTGCGTCTTATCCTTCACTGAGAATGGAAAGGCAGCTAGCATGACGTCCTCGTCCGAAATTCCGTCTCCGGTTCTGATAGTTGTGCATAGCATCTTAAAGTCAGTAAGATGCTGGTTCGGATCCTCGGTGGGTCTCCCTCTGAACGCCGTGTTACCGAGCATCTGGATGAATGCCGGCTGTAATTCCACGCGAGCGTCTCTCCTAGTGATGCATGACAAGAGTTGTGTATGCTTAGGAACCGTGTATGATCCATAGGTCATCGCTGGTTGCATTTTTGGCGCGTTTGGCACGTTCAAGTCTCGACATTCTGCCATTAGCTCTTCTTCACTGTTGTCTACACTCTGTGGCTCGATTATTATCTCGGTTTGGAAGTCTAGGTGCACTTGTGTGGTATGGACCATTAGCTCTTCTTCCCTGTTGTCTACACTCTGTGGCTCGATTATTATCTCGGTTTGGAAGTCTAGGTGCAGTTGTGTGTTATGGACCGGTTGGCTTGCACTAGCTCTCATTTATCTCCTTAACTTTCTGAGCGTTTTATCGATATCTAGGTCGAAAACTAGATCCGCACTTCCGGTATTTCTCATGCACAAGTGAACTGCATAAGATAAAGAAACAAAACACAAAAGTCGTATGGGTTTTGAGAAGTAAACGAATTTGACTCTAAATAAAAAAACAGAAATACGAAAAAGAAACAAATAAGACTCCGAAAAGGACTATGTCTTAATCTAAAAGTATTCTAACTCTAAAGTCGTAATCGTCTCCCCGGCAACGGTGCCATAAACTTGATGTGGTTAATCTCAAGTAATAATATACCTAGACTAACGCTTCCGCAAGAATACAAATCGTATAGTACGAGGGTCAAACACAACGAATTGATGCAACTCTAAAGCTATTTAACTAATGGATAAGACGTGTGAAATCGATAAGTGATGGGAATGCGAAAGCAACAAACTAAACTAATTGACGGGATAAACTCAATGACTGAACACCACGGGTTTTGAGAGATGCACGATGATGCAATCGAAATTCTAACAAGATCATGGTTATAGATATCGTTACGTATTCGGGGAATTCAAGCTCTTTCCTAGGGAATGACTCTCCCAATGCCTAAACCCACTATCTAGCATGCGTATACCAATCTCCCAATTGTGTATCTCACCTACTAGATGCATTAAGATCGCTACCTAGTTCCTAAATTTAATCAATCGACCGGCCAAGGTTCTAAATCAATTGAGACTTCATATCATGGCTACGTTCCATGATCCAATTCATCTTCCAATGCAATTAGATCTTTATAGACATTCATTCAAGTGGCCAATAAGAACAAACGCATTACGAACAACCAATCAATCCGAAACGATCAAATATTATAACCAATCGTTAAGGAAAAAACTTCATACAAATCGACAAAGCTATCTAACCCATGGCTATGGATCTAATCAGACATGAACTCAGTAAAACAAATGCAAAAGATAACTAAATTCGACATTGATAGAGAATGAGATCCCTCCCTATTCTATTATTGACGTCTTCAATAGTTCCTCTACGTTCCGGCTACCTCGTTGCGTCATTCTCTCTCTTTCTTTGTCTCTGAATGTCTCCACTAATGTCTGATTCGTCTCCTAGCCCTAGAAGGCTTCTTTTCTCATTAATTGCCCGTTCAAACCTTCAAAATAGTTAGTTCCGGATTAGGCGGCCCGCGCGGGCACAAATGCAGCCCGGTCATGCAGCAGGTCAGCCCGATCGGGCATGCATGCCCCGTGCGTGTTGTTTACCAGCCCGAGTCGGGCAAGGTTTCGGCGTTTTTCGTCCCTAATTGGAGCTCGAGCTGGTCCCCTTTTGCAGCCCGAAAGGGCATGGTCACCCGACCATGTTCTTTTTGTGCCCGAGTCCTGTATGGTTTTAGGGATTTTCAGCCATAATTTCACAACCTCAGCCCGAGCGGGCATGGTCCAAGCCCGAGCGCATAGCCTCTACTTTGCTGTTTCCGCTCCTTTCGCTCGATGCTTGAGTGTTCGATTTGAACTCGTGGCCTTGCACATGTTATACCTTGTCATTCAATCATGTTTTTGGGGTTGAATTGTCGTAATCACTCGTGTTTTGCTTCATGTCTTCGTTTCCTATTCAAAACACGAAATTGTAGATGAAGTCCTTGAATAAACTCGATAAATTGGTAAAATCTAAGAAAACTAATCAAAACTAAACCTAAGAATCATGTAAATACTATGACGGATTACATGTTATCAAAAGTCTTCACAAAATTCCAAGTCATCAACCATGTCAATGAGATCATGGCTGATAGAGTTGTCCGACGAAGGCTTGTGAGCCATAACTTGCGCCAACAACATCAAAGTTGCCAACCTCTTCTGGTCCTTGGTATTCTTCACCTTCACAAGCTTTCCAATGATTTGTGTAGGGGTCACCTTTCCACGGCTGAAATTCTTCCGCCTGAATGTATCACCCCTTTTGGACTCCCATCCTTTTGGATATGATCTGTATTTCAATCCGGAAATTAGTGCGTGCTCCACTATAGAGTACCGGATGAGAACACCGTTGAAGACGAACCACAACTCCTTCTTGTCTCGTACAATCACGGAGTGATTTAGGAGGATAGACATTTGAACCTTAGTCAATGTGGAGTCACATTTGAAACGGAATAAATACTTAAATTGTGACTCCTTCTTGAAGTAATGCAACTCGTATTCATCTAAGATTCCTCTCAGCTTCATCATTGTCTCGTGACGATAACAATTGGTGGTGATCTTTAGCATTCTGTCCATGAGCTTGAATTCATACACAAACTTCGGCTTTGACGTCACCTACAGAATGACCAATCAATTAAGAATACATTATACTTCTACCGATTCATGCGACCCATGCGACTCAACCGACCAATGCGACTCAACCGGCCCATGCGAATCAAATGACCCTCGGACCCTCTGCGACACTCAACTGACTCACTGAGACTCATGCGACTCAACCGACCAATGCGACTCAACCGACCCATGCGCCTCAAGTGACCATTACGACCCAAATCGACTAACTGAGACAACCGACTCAAACGACCCTTAGACCCCCTGCGACGCTCAAGCGACCATTGCGACACAAACCGACTCACTGAGACAACCGACTCAAACGACCCTTAGACCCTCCTGCAACGCTCAAGCGACCATTGCGACCTAAATCGACTCACTGAGACAACCGACTCAAATGACCCTTAGACCCCCTGCGACGCTCAAGCGACCATTGCGACCCAAACCGACTTACTGAGACAGCCGATTCAAACGACACTTATAACCCTTGCGACGCTCAAGCGACCATTGCGACCCAAACCTACTCACTGAGACAACCGACTCTTGCGACTCAACCGACTCACTGAGACTCAATAGACTCACTGACACTTACACCATTCCAAATCAATAAACCATTTTGCAACTCGACAACCTGCAAAACCCTAGAAATTGATCTACTTACACTTATTGACACCATTGAATATTGACTCGTGCTCTCTTCTTCACTGTTGCGGCTGATTCTAGCCATTTTCTTCTTGCCAACTTCAAATCGATCCCTTAACTTCGAAATCACTTATTCTTTCTTGCGTTTGACACGGTTTGACAGTTTTTCACGTCGAAAAATGCAGAACGTGGGTTTTTTCACGTTCGAAATTTAAGGACAAATTTGTCTTTTCTCCAGATTTTTTTCCCGATTAAATAATTATTTTAGGGAAGGGTATTTTTGAAGCGGTTTAGTCCTATGAGGGTATATATGATATTCTCCCTTTTCGCGATGTAAGAAAAACCTTCTTTCCCTTAGTGTATTCCTACAGCTTCTCACTTTGATGAATGTTCATTTAATTTCTCATCCGATTTTCGAGTTTTTTCTTGCGTCTGCGTTTGATATTTTCGTGTGTTTCCGATCTAAGTTCTATTACAACTTCTTTTCTTCCTGCTTGCACAAGAATAGAGAGAACATTAGCAAAAATATTGTTCTCTATGTAGAATTTTATAAAACCAGATAACAAACAAAAAAGCCGTTTGAGAGGCTTCTGTTTTGAAGCATTAGTGAACATTCAGCTCTACAATTACCAAAATACATTCAGTTTTATTTTTATGTTGTTGTTCCATTCCATCGACATAGATTTGTTTCAATGTTATATTTTTCTTTGTTTTTTGTATTCCAGCTCTAAATTTTGGATAAAGAAGGTTTTTCTCCCATTGTTCATTTTGAAAGCTCATAGTTTGGATCATTTATATATTTATATCGTGTTGTTTTATTTCCTCTATTCTATCGTAATTGTCTTGAAATATTTTGTTTACATTCACCACATCATTAACGTTGTCATTTGTTCATTTATGGATCAATTGCTTTACTTTCTAGGTGTCTATGATTTCTTTTGTCATTTTCATATAACAGTCAGAAATTTTCTTTCTGCAGATTTATTTTTTTCCTACTTTTTAATCCATTGTTACGTGTACTCCACCGGTTCTATAGGTTTTGGCAACTTCTATAGGCCTGATACAAATCAAACTTTGTTATTTCTGAGGCCTAATTCTCATTTTCATTTTCATATTTTACGCAAATATTTTAAAGTCGTAGATAATTGAGAATGCGGCGTATAACGTAACTATTTTTTGCTCTACTTAATAATTGATTGAAAACGGTTACGCTGAACCAATCCGATTAGCCTCATATTACCCTTTCCCCATATCTACATGCCTCCTTTATTTTCTTTCTACTCAAAGGCATATTTACAATACTTACGCATAAATTTGAATCTATCTATGCACTATGCGGGTCGTAATCTTGTTAAAACTAAACTGAAACCTTTATATGTATTTTAAAGATTTTGAAAATTTGGAAAAAATATCCATACGTCCTTTTCGAACATCTCATACTTCCAACATTGTATCATAGGAGTCAAAAATTTATTCTAAAAATATATGAACTATATAATTTTTCATGCATATTTCTCCAAGATTAAAAACATGATTGTTGTTTTCCAATTGGTTAGACAGTGTTGATAGAAGGATAGGGTTTAAGTGTCATGTGACAAATTCTGAATCATTAGATCCATTAATCTAGTGTGATGTCCATTTTTTCACTATTGGATCTTGATATAAGTACTGTTCATTGCAAGACGTTTTGTGGGTTGTTTGATCAAGTTGGATTGGAGATAATACGACTGAAATCTCGCGTTTTCAAAACCGTTAGATTAGATCATGGGTAATACTGCTCTATTTGAGTAGTTGATTTTTGTAGGAACAAATATTAATTACTGTATTTGTCGATTGGATATCATTTACTATTAATGTTTGACTAAGACTAAATGAACGTGACCATCCTATTAAAATTTTAGTAACAAACCTTTTAGAGATGTTGGATTTTTCGACTTAGATAATATTGGAGTCTTGTTATGATTAGACTATGTTCTTGATTCATTTCTCCTTAATTGTATATATCTCTTTAAGTCGTGTTTCTTCTAAGAAGAAGAATGTAGCACCTTGTTGATGGCAACATCCCAAGCGTGTCCAATGATGATAACAACCTTGTACGATCGCAACTCGCCAAATCTAACCTTAAGAGTCGATGTTTATGAAAGTATATGGTGAATCAGCCACAATTTTCATCAAAGCCAATTAGGAAGGATGTAGAAGGTGACATTGCAGATCGTGAAACCTTGAGAGTTTTTATGCTACTGTAAATTCCCCGGATCCTCATATTATGAGGTCCTATAGGAACAGGACCAGTGAACACCTTTTATGTAACAAAATGAAGGCAGTTTTCACCAAAACCACCAATCTATCCGCGGTTTTTGGATCAAGAAGGTGCTGAGCACGCTTCAGCAAGATAGCAAACCCTTCAACTATCATCTCATCATCTCGGAGACTTCAAGGTCTCCACTAAGAGCTTAGTGAGTTTCTTCCTTTCACCATAGATACCAAGAAGATTGTAGGTAGAGACAATCAAAAGTAAATGTTCGAGCTACTTCAAACTCTGCATAAATCCTACACTGAATCATCATCAATCATGTCCTTCTTCAGAGTTCTATTTCACCATTCAACAAAGTTTCAATGAAAATTCAGAAGGTCAATGAAAATTCAGAAGGAGGAAGGATCATTACACTTTTTCTATGAAGGTCCACTGGAAGCAACTCACTACAACAAAGCCAATTCAAGGGTTGAGCAAAAAGTTTCCTAGTACGAGAACTGCAAGAAGATGGGTCATGTTAATGAGAATTGTTGGCTGATGCATCCCCGTCTAAACCAAACTAAGACTTATGATGAAGCGCGCTATACTAAAGAATCCACCTTTGCAACCGAGGCTTACATAGAAGAAATTAAACTTCTCATCGATGATCATCTCGTTTTCATACGTATTTCTTGCACGATTTTAGAGATGTTTATGATATAGATGCGATGGTATACGTATGATTCTGTATCTGTTTTACTTGTTTTCGTGTTTTCATGTTCTTATATGTTTTTATGCGCATTCGATTCATTTTGGAGCTAAAGGACGTGCACGAGACAAAGTACCAACATCGAGGATCATCACGGGACAAACGGGACGAGAATCGACAAGGAATAGCCACTACCCGCGTGGGTAAATCTCTAGACCGAGCGGGCATTTGTTATGGTGATTTTGTCCAGAAAATTGAGCACGAGTCGGACAAGAAATACCACGCCCGGGGCCTTAGCCCGAGCGGGCAGCAGCACATCCCGAGCGGGCAATAGACAAACCCGACCGGGGCACCTTCTAGCCCGAGCGGGCTGCCTTATTCTCCATCGCGGAAGAAAGTAATGGAAACGTCACCCAACTTATTCAAGAATGGAAACTCATAAAAAGACAACAATCTGTGGCTGCCGCAACATAATGAAGAATGGAACGGCCGAAAGGGAAAGAAGGGAGAAAAGGAAAGAATAGATGAAGGAAAGAAGAAGAGAGGAGTGAGGGGTCGAGCTCATTCACTCATTTTTCAATTCTTGATCGAAGGAGAGAGAGTAGAGAGAAGGAGGAGGTTCTTGCGAAGGAGACTTACAAGGAGCATTCGAGATCAACCCCACACTTTGGTTTCATTTGGTTTTCATGTTCCTTAGACCTTCTATTTCGTTTATGTTTGTTTACGGACGCATGAGCAAGTAGTTTGTTTTGTTCTAGGAGAAGGGATTAGCCCATGGCTATCCCGGAACCACTTTTGATTTATCTTTGAATGCATCTTCCCGTTTTCGTTTATCTATTTTTTATCTGAGTGCTTAATTTACTTGTGTTTGCGATGGCCACGTAGATGCATGTGTTAGGGATTAGAAGAAGGACCGAACGGAGAATTCTAGTCCTAGAAGATCAGGTTTAGAACAACCGAGGTCAGACCACGAAAGTACGGTAGCAGCGATTGAGGGTAAAACGAATGAATCACGGGTCTTATGGGTTTAGTTCAAGGTGTCAGCCACGAAAATAGGGGGTAACTTGACTAGATCACGTGTCTATGCCTCAAGAGAGGATATATATCATATTAGGATCGTAAGTCTTAGATAACTTGACTGGAATTGCATGATAGATAGTTTGGTTGTTGGTTTCGGTAGTCTTGTGGTGAAACCGGTTTCTTGAAACGTTTGTCTCATTCTTAAGAACTAGTTTATTTATTAGTTTTTAGTATTTCATTCTTAAAACCATATTTCGCTCGTTAGCAAGTTTGATTCGCAGTTTGAGTTTAGGTTGTGTTGCATAGTCCCTGTGGGATCGACACTTGAAGTACTACACACGTGCCGTGCACTTGCGGGTTGTTTAGGTTATTTGTTTAACTTTGATAACGTATCAATCAATCGTGGTGTGGTTAAACAAACTGATATGTGTAAAATCATCCTACTTTCTAAGTTTAACAATCACATTATAGTCGATTATGCAACCACGAGTCACATGATAAATAACTTGAATTTAATTCAGAATGTACAACCTTATTCAGGAAATGTAATACTTGCAAACGGAAGTAAGATTTAAATTATCTTATTGTTTTGAATCTAATCAACTTTTGGATTCTGGATATTTTTACGAAGAAAGTCGTTAGAGAAGGATCGCTCAAGAATGGTCTTTATGTTTTAAAACGTTTTGATAATATTTTTAAGTCGTATGTTCGTTCAAAAATTACCAGTAATATGAATACTCAACGTTGGCATGCTAGATTAGGGCATCCAAATTATAAACCATTACAGCTTTTGTTTCCTAATATTGTCTATAATCATGAAACATTTGAGGTTTTCATACTAGAAAACCATTATAGGACTGTTTTTCACGAATTTAATATATAATATGAAACATTGTTTTGATTTAATTCACTCGAACGTTTGAACATCACGTAGATTAACTAGAGACTTTAAGAAATATTTTGTAACCTTTATATATTTAAAATCAAAATACACATGGATTTACTTATTAACATTCAAAAGTGTTGTATTAGATGCATTTAGAAAAACGTAGAATTATGTTGCAACATAATTCTATGTTAGAATTAAGTGTTTTAGAATAGAAAATAGAGGAGAGTACACGAGCCATATGTTCCAAACATTCGTGGAGGATAAAGGAATCGTGTACCAAACCGCATGTCCATATACTGCACAACGAAATAGATGGTCAAGCGCAAGAGCATACATCCCATTAGGTTACACGCATCATTATGTTCTATTGACACATGCCCATCTAATTTCAGGGAGATGTCGTCATAAACAGGCTTCCAAAGAACTACTTATAGCGATACCCCCTACAAGATATTAAATAACACCAAACATGATCTTTATTGTCTTAAAGTATTTGGGTGCATTTGTTATGTATATGTACCTTGAAGTATGTGGTTTTCATTATTTATCCTTTTCACTCTTTTTATGATTTGACTAACCTACAACATCAAGTCTTTGTGAGTCAAATTGATAACATTCAAGAATCCACTTTATATTAGGAAGTTTGATCCATCCCAGCATGCCAATAAGCTATAGAGGAGAAATTCAAATCTCTCCAAAAGAATAGGACCTGGATTTTGTTAAACTCCTAATGGAAAAAAGGTATTTGGCTCCAACTTGATTTATAAGGTCACATTTTGCAGCAATGGAAAGTTTCGTGCTACAAATCCAGATTGGTGGCAAAAGGCTTCACACAAACATACAAAGAATACTACACATAAACATTCATATCGGTAGCAAAGCTACACATTGTGTTCTACTGTCCATTGTTTCTAACCTCAAAGGGAATATGTTACAGCTAGATTTCAAGAAAGTGTTCCTGCAAGGCGATATGGAGGAAGAAATCTTCATGAAAACTCTTCCATGACATACCTAACCCGACAACAACATGGTGTCTTGGTTGAAGAAATCGATTTAGGGGTTGAAACAATCTTTGTGTGCCTAATATTAAACTTTTCGTAATGTTTTACAAGAATATGGTTATCATAACTGTAAAGCCGTTCATTCGTTGTTTTCAATTCATAGAGAATTAGGAAGCTATCGTATTAGTTTATGTAGATAATATTATTATTACAAAAATATTATAAAGGAATTGAAAACATTAAAATGTACCTTAAGAATAAATTTGATATCAAAGACTTAAAAGAGGTATTGAAGTTGTTTGTATGTTAAGAGCTAAATTCTTCATGACACTCATTGATTAAAACTTTAAGATCATTGACATGGGGACCCTTTCAAGGATGTGGAACTATATCAGCAAACCATATGTAAGTTAATATACTTATGATTTTGCTACCTGATATTTGTTTTGTCGTGAACAATGTTAGAAAATATACGCATGCTCTACCTCAACATGAATGGAATATGGTGGAGCAATTCTGAAATACATTAAAGGATGATCGCGTAAAGGAATTCAAATGAAGTGTAACAACAACAATGACATCATAGGCTATTGCGATTCAGACTTTACTAGAGACTAGGATGATTGGAAGTGAACCATAGGATTTTCCATGTTTTTAGGAGGCAATGTTGTTACGTAGAAAAGTAAAAAATAAAGTGTCGTGCACAGATCTAGTGCAGAAGTTAAGTATTTGAGCCATGAAAAATATAACTTGCAAACTAGTCTGGATAAAATCAATTCTTGAAGGACTAGAGATCAAGACCAATTGACCCATGGTTCTTCAGCTGACAATCAAGCAACTCTCGGTCTTTCATGAAGGCACTAAACACATCGAAATGGTTTACCATTACATTCGAGGAAAAATCTAAGATGGCATAATCATCACCACATACATCCCAAGCACGGATCAACTTGCGTATGTCTTTCACCAAAGCTACAATGATCGGATATGTTCAACGTGCATAAAAAAATTGGTTTTGCAAATCTCAAAACTACAAGGTGGAATGATCTCCTCAGACACATGAATTGTGAGTGTACTTTTTTTTCTTCACTAAAGTTTTATTCCATAGGGTTCTACTTGTTAAAATTTTAACGAGACATATCACCTTATGGCGTTAAGTTTGTTTTTATCTTGAAGGACAATGTTAAACAATGTACTTCACTTACAGTGTTTGGTTTATTCTCCACCAAGAAAAGGAAAAAAGAAAGTTTCATTTTTTTTCCTTTCATTGTGTCATCCATCTTTGTAGAAAGAGTTTCCTTTTCTCATTTTAGGCATTATGTATATTTAATATTTCTTTCTTGTAATTAGTTTACATTATTAATATTTCCATTTATCAATTTTACCATATTGTAAAATTGAAATATCATACCTATCATGTAATGGACGAAAAATATGTAATAATAATCTCATAATTGAATTAGTAATTCTTTATCTCTCATTTATTCTCTTGTTAATCTTTTCTAATTTTCATCTTAAGCTTTTTTTATGGTACAATATGCGATATATTTTTTCCTGTAAATTTATTAGTGTTTTAATTTGAATAACTATAGTTTTATTCGAAGTTGCGACTTTTTGTATAGCTTTTTTAATATGTTTAGATCATGGTATTTCTAACTTTATATTGACGAAAATTTATATGTATTTCTAGATCATGGTTTTTTCATCTTTATACTAACAAAAGTTCATTTGATTTATATATATTGTATGGTATTAATGTTTTTTTGTATAATTTGCATTAGATTAGTTACTGGTAGGATAATAAAGTTATTTTTTAGATTAAAGATGATAACATTACTTCAACAAGTTTTTTCTTTTTCTTTTAAATTAGATTAAGTATGGTAATGTTATTTGATCGAATGGTTATTTGCCTCTATATTTTTGTGGTCGTACATGTATTTGTTAAGACGAAAGTTCGCGTCCCGCTCTTTCTCCGCATCCCGAGCCGTGTCCCGCTCCCTTCTCTGCGTCGCGCTCTTCTCTGCGTCCCGAAGCCATGTCCCGCTCTACTCCGCGTCTCGAACCGCGTCCAGATCCCTTCTCCATGTCTCGAGCCGTGTCCTGCGTCTCGCGTCCCGTATCCTGTGACCTACTCAAGTCTATTTATGACCTCCGTGGTCTCTTATGCCTTGTTGACCGCACCAGCTCATGCAAGTTACATTTAAACTTCTACCTTGCATGTGTACTTGTATTTTCCTTGTTTTTCACCCTTTCTACTTGTATAAATAGGTAATTTTAGTTCTAATGAAATGCATAAGAGAATACTTATTCTTATTCTCTCTAATTTTCTCGTTCTTTCGCTCGCTCTCAGTTTTTATATCTTTCTTCCTCTGATTCATCCTTTTTCTCTACATGGTATCAGAGCGGTGATCGCATCTTTGAAAATTTTTTGATCGATTTTTTTCTTTTGAAATCTATTCTCTTTCAAAAGTTATTTTTTGTCAAATTTTTTAATCTCTCTTTGTTTTTGTTTCCCTTTATTTTCTCGGATCTCTTTTCATGGACTCGACCAAAAGCATCTCAATCCGGTTCATTGGAAACAATTATTCCATTTGCACAAAGATTGCTACGGCCAATCTTGGCATGCGAGGTCTTTCGGGTTTTGTGACAGGATCGGATGTGAAACCGATAGATTCAAGTGCTGGTTAAGAAAAATGTAAACAAAATAAACTCACTCCCTTGTTTGTTTTACAAAATTGCCTCGAATCTCATATACTTCGTACATAAGAGCACATAGAGTATCCTAAGGAGCTTTAGGACGAGCTGAAACAAGTTTTTGGCAATGAATCCAATCTTAGCCGTGTGTATAAAGTAAAGAAATACCTTAATAATCTAAGATAAGAGAGAAAGTATTTTAGCCAGGATTTGGGTGATTTTAAAAAATTATGCTCTCAACTCTAAGGCCTCATACTGTGGATCCTGTAGAAATTGCTCTAAGAGCGAACCAGGATCAGGTCTTTTGTCTTTTATTCTCCCTCGACGACAAATACAATGACCTTATTCGTCACATACTCGCCGAAACGAGTTTCCCTCGTTTAACGAAGTTTGTACGATGATTAAAAGGGAGGAAGGGGGAATCAGTCTCTTTAAAGGAATGACCGAGGATGCTAATGTCTCTAAAAGCACCTCTAGGAAGCCATTTCTCTCAAACCTTTCAAAAACAGTTTTTTTGTGAGCATTGCAAAAAGAAAGTTCATACAAAGAATCTTGTTGGATCCTTTATCCCCATTTGAAGAACAAAAGTCGTGGCGGCCAAGGTAAGGCTAATATGGCCTTAGAGTCCGAGTTTGTCATTAACACAGACCTCAAGGAGTTTTTCCAAATTATTAAGTCGAAAAATCAAACAAACAAAGTAGATGTGGGAGGTAATGTTACCTCTACTCTCTCTATTTTTTCGAAACCATATTATAATAGATTCTAGAGCTACAAATCATATGATCGAAAATCATGACTTGCTTAAAGATATAAAACCTTACAATGACTCTGTTTCTATTGCGAATGGGGAGAGTGTTACAATTAAAGAAACAGAGAAGCTTAAGCTTCTCGGTCATGATACAAGGGCTCTCTTTGTTCCAAAGTTTTCTAATAATCTTATTTTTGCTCGAAAGCTTTCAAAATACCTTAATTGCTATGTTTATTTTGATTCTAACTCATTCTAGATGCAGGATATTAAAAGCAAAAAAGTAACCAGGTAAAGGAAAGCTCCTCAATGGTCTTTATGTTCTTCAGTCTATAAATTGTGGTCATGAGTCCGTGTTTCTATCAAATTCAAATATTGATAAAGTTTCTATATGGCATGCGAGACTTGGATACCCTCATCGAAAAGTTCTAAGTATCATTTTTCCTGATCTTAAAGATAAACATGGAGCATGTGAAGCTTGCATCTTAGGAAAGCACGTAAAATAAGTTTTTCCAAACTTTGTTTTGGTTTATAAAAATTGTTTTGAACTAATCCATTCTGATGTTTGGACAGCTCCATGTGTTTCTCGTGATCAAAATAAATATTTTGTAACCTTCATCCATGAAAAATCAAAGTTTAGATGGCTCTATACTCTCTCGTCTAAGAGTTGTGTTTATGATGTATTTGTAAAATTTCATAAGCATGTTTTAACTCAATATGACTGACAATGGTGGAGAATATACAAGTCTTCAGTTTCACAGGTACCTTGAAGAACAAGACATTACACACCAAACCTCGTATCCCTATACTCCACAACAAAACGGAGTGGCTGAGAGGAAGAACATGCACCTAATGGAAGTCTCGAGAACTATCATGTTCGATCAAGATGTTCCTAAAAGGTTTTGGTCCGATGCAGTCATGACCGCATGTCACATCATTAATAGAATTCCTAGTAAGGTTCTAAAGGACAAATCACCTTATGAGGTTTTAAACTCTATAAAACCTGATATTGAGTATTTTAGAACTTTAGATTTTGTGTGTTTCTTCTTATTCATGACTCACAGCGAAACAAGTTGGAACCAAGGAGCACTAAAACCATGTTCATCGGATACTCAGTAAATCAAAAAGGCTACAAGTGTTTCGATTCAAAATCTCAACATGTAATAGTGTCTATGTTTCTCGAAGACAAGAGCATTCATGATAAAATCATTTGGGAAGAGATTAAAAGAATCTCATAACCAAATGACATAGGTTTGTCCCTTAGAAACTTAGTAAATTAAATTTCGAAAACTAACAATGAAACAGGTCCTCTGCCAAGTGTATTTGAACGTCATGAAGAACAAAATGATCAAGAAATATAAACAAATGAAGAACAAGAAAGCCATGATAAGATCACATATTCTGAGCAAAATCATGAGGAGGAAACTAGGGCCTCAAATCATGAGAATGAAGATCAAAGCCATGATCATAACCAAAATGATTATCATAACATCGGTGAAGTTGAAGGAAGGATTCTAAATGAGATAGTGCCTCGGAGAACACTAGAATAAGGCGACCAATCGCGGGATGAATTCACATCCTATTCAAAATTTTGTCTCTTTGGCATTTATCTCTACTGATCATAAAATTTTTCTTAGTTAAATTGACAGGAACCACAAACCTATAGAGAAGCCGAAGGGAAGCCAGAATGGGAGGAAGTCATGCTGAGGAGCTAGAAGCATTAGAAAAGAATAAAACATGGGACCTTGTCCATCTTCCTAAAGAAAAGAAACCCATTGGAAGCAAATGGGCATACAAAATCAAATATAAAAGTAATGGTGAGGTAGAACGTTACAAGGCAAGCCATAGCGCAAGGGTATAATCAGAAGTATGGAGAAGATTATACTGAGACTTTTGCTCATGTTGCTAAACTTCATTCTGCTCGCATTATCTTTTCTATTGCTATTAATCTTAATTGGAGTTTGTGGCAGATGGATGTTAAAAACGCTTTCCTTCAGGGGAAAATAAAGAAAGAGATCAATATGAAACCTCCCCTGGGCCTCCAAATCGAAAAAGGAATTGTATGCAAACTAAAGGGAGCTATCTATGGACTTAAACAGTCCCCACGAGCTTGGTACACTAGGCTCTATGATGTTGTTCAAAAGTATGGTTTTAAGAGGAGTGAGGCTGATCAATCCATGTTCATCATTCGAAACAATTCTAGTATCATCGTTCTCTTAGTTTATGTTGATGATATCATCATAACAGGTGATGATAATAAAGGAATAGAAAGTATTAAACGTTTTCTAAAAGAAACATTTGATATAAATGATCTGTGAACTTAAGTACTTTCTTGGAATTGAAGTAACTAGATCTAATGATACTTTATTTCTTTCTCAACAAAAATATACTTTAGACTTTTGAATGAAATAGGTAAACTCGGATCTAAGCCGGCCAAGATCCCCATCGAAGAAAAATACAAAGACTTGCGTGAGGGGAACCATTTCATGATATAGAACAATACGGCGCCTTGTCGGTAAGCTAATATACCTCACGATAATAAGACCTGAGTTGTGTTATGCTGTGAATCAAGTCAGCCAGCATATGCATGCTCCAAAGGAACAACATTGGAAAATGGTAGACCGAATCCTCCGTTACATCAAGAATGCTTTAGGAAAAGGTATACTAATGAGTAAAAACAACGACACTAGTCTAATTAGGTATTGTGATGCAGATTGGGCCTATGAAGGCAAAGATCGGAAATCAACAACGGGGTTCTATACCTTTATCGGGGGAACCTTGTCACTTGGAGAAGGAAAAAGCAATCGGTTGTCTCTCATTCCAGCACTGAGGCCGAGTATCGAGCTATGGTAAATACAACATGTGAGCTCATTTGGATTCGGACTCTCCTCAAATATCTTGGCCTCGAATCTTCACAAGCCATGGTGCTTCATTGCGATAATCAGGCGGTAATTCACATTGCATCCAACTCGGTGTTCCACGTATAACAAAACACATTGAAGTTGATTGTCATTTTGTTCGAGAGAAGCTCAAAGATGGCGTCATTGAAATCATATACATAAGAAGCGTAGATCAGTTGGTCAATATCTTCACCAAAGCGACAAGTGAAAAAGTCTGCAAAGATCTCCATTACCGACTCGACCTCATTGATATCTTCAGTCCCACGGCACCGCGTTCAAGCTTAGTCGATCATCCCTCGAACTCATAAGCTTTTGTACTCTTTTTTCTTTGTCGGGTTTTTTGTCCCAATTGGGTTTTTCCCGAAAAGGTTTAATGAGGCTTCACTTATGTTACTTTTGAACACATAAACTTGAGGGGGAATGTTAAGAGGAAAGGCTACGTCCCGCTCTTCTCCGCGTCTCGAGCTGCGTCCCACTCTCTTCTCCGTGTCCCGAACCGCGTCCCGCTCTTGTCTGCGTCCCGAGCTGCGTCCCGCTCTTCTCCGTGTCCCGAGCCGCATCCTGCTCTTCTTCGCCTCCCGAGCCGTGTCCCGCTCTTCTCCGCGTCCCGAGTCGCGTCTTGCTCCCTTCTGCGCATCCCGAGCCGCGTCCTACGACTTGGTCAAGCCTATTTATGACCTCCGCGGTCTACTATGCCTTGTTGACCGCTCCAGCTCATGCAAGTTACATCTAAACTTGTGCCTTGCATGTGTACTTGTATTTTCGTTGTTATTCACCCTTTGCACTTGTATAACTAGGTACTTTTAGTTCTAATGAAATACATAAGATAATAGTTACTTTTATTCTCTCTAATTCTCTCGATTTTTCGCTTGCTCTAAGTCTTTCTATCTTGCTTCCGCTGATTCATCTTTATTTTACAAATTCTGTAGTATTTGGTCTTTAAAGTATATAGTCCTTATCAAATGTTAATTGTTGTATTATGCACTTGGTCATTTAAGCATCTATTATTTTACATTTTTCTTTCTGCTGGTTTTCCTTCTTAGGTTTGCATATTTTTCTCATTTTTTAGATTTTATATTCCTAAGAATTGTCGTATACATTTAGGATTAGAATTATCCATTTGTAAACATTTGTGGGATTTCATGTGTGCGACTCTTCCTCGAATAAAGAGATGACTATTTATGATGAATGGGTAAAACTGGTTCATTGGATTAGTCTATAGATTAATTATTGAGATCTGTACAACATATTTATCATAACTATTAGATTAATTGCAAGAGAGCAAAAAAAACCTCTTTCCAAAGTATGTTTTCTAGTTTCATACCTATAAAAAATTTTATTAATTGTGAATTAGTATTTAATTTTATAAATTTTAAATTTAGGGTATACGTCAAAATTCTTAATGATATCGATAAAGCAATCATGTTTATTATGGATAGAGAAGTTATACAATTAATAAAAAACTACGATTTTGATTCGTTAGCATAAGACTGAGATCATCATCATTTTTATTAACGAGTTTAAACTTTTTTTATTATGCTTGCAGAGAATTTTCATATTTCCGATATTTGGAGCTACCTAGAGGAACTTTTGACCTTGCAAAATCAATAGTTTTTATTGAGACTATATGCTCCACCTCAATGGGTTTCAACTTGGGTTTCAACAGCCTTGGTTACCATAAAAGTTCTTCGATTATTTCGTGAGTGAGTAAATAACATATAATTGAGGCACCATTGTTGTTGTTGGGTTGCTAATGGGTACCAGAAATGTCTGTTTTTTAAACAACCCGAATATAGATCTAGTCATATTTCAGGAAGAGATCATGTGCGGTTTCACCAAAACGCGAAGAACGGTTCAGGGTTTTCTATTTTTGCGAATACGAACGTGTGTAGGATATGAATTCAGAATGTACAAAGCTTCTAGAGTATCCACTCTGAGATCTGCCTTTGCTTTCAACTTTTGGTACGAATCTAATCACAAACGGAAACAGTTCCTTCTCCGTTCTTTGTCTCTATTTTGATGGCTAGGGTTTTGATTCAAAGAAAATAATGAATAGTCTATAGAAAACTATTTTCTTTTCCCTTTTATAATACTAAACCTTTAGGTATTTACAAAATAACTCACGGCTATTTAATATTACCTTTTTTGGCACCATATTTTCAATCTCTCATTTGCCTTAATGTAATTCTCAAATACTCTAAGTATATTATCTCCATACATATACATGTCCATACATATACATGTCCATACATCCGATATACAACCCTTAGAGATAAAATCAAGTATGATAATATTCGTTGGTGCTAGCAAACGATTCTCACATATTGTCTTACAATCATAAGCAAAGACCAAAACACTAGTGAGTGTGTGAGCTCATAGGTTCATCACTAAACAAGTAGCTAATTAGTTTTCACTAATTAACTAATCGAGATTTGTGTCTAACAACACTCCTCAACGATCAGATAGCGTGAAGTAACATTCTTACTCATACGAGTAACAATTTTACTCACAACGAACCGTGGTGAAGATGATGTTAGTATTTTCTTTCGTCTTTACAGCTCCAGATAAATCCTAGGCATGGTTTTACTGTCAAGCCTTAAAGATTATCAACTATATTATTCATTCATTCATGTAACCCCGACCGAGGATTTGTTACACTCATTTTGATAGCTGACAACATAGAGCTCAAACTCATACCAAGAGTTGACGGATGCCATTTTGATCGTGATCAATCACTAATTGCATAAGCATTTAATTACTCCCAATATATATCTAGCTAGTACAAAAAACATACTACTTGTCTAGAATGAAAGAATAATAGATAGAATGATAGTTACTATTCTCATCTGAGGTCTAAGGAAAGATCTAACATTCCAATCCTCTTGAGAAATTTTATTGACAAACTGATAACACGTAAAGTGTATCAATTTTAGGCTAGGTTTTAGTATCATTTTCGCATATATTTCTTAGTTAGATTTACATTTCCGATATGATTCTTCTTTACATACGTCCATTTTGTTGGTTTTCAGATTTTAAGGCGACAAGGCCTAAACGAGCATAAAAATACGAATTCCTGAGTAAAACCATACAAATTGAAGATAAATTCACTCGGAGTCAAAATCAAGCCTCTAAACTCAACGGAACACCTGAGAAACGAGCGGAAAAGAGCAAAATCCAGGATTAAAGAGTGCCCGCTCGGGCACTGAGGTGTACCCGCTCGGGCAAAACCTACGGGGTTTATTTACGACACCTTGCACGACGCGGGCACGAAGACTACATGATCGGGTAGTGATACCCGATCGGGCGCAATCAGGCTACCCGTTCGGGCGTTAATTGTTCCTGAAAATCCCCGAGAGTTTACACGACTCGGGCTGTTCAATCACACGATCGGGTGCTGATGCCCGATCGGGCAGGACGAAGTACACGACCGGGCGAGGCTCTGCACGACCGGGTAAAAGGTGTACCCGAGCGGGTCGCCTTTCTCGCAACAAACTAGATCTTGGATTCAAACGAGTTAATTAATAGACAAGAACAGATCTAGAGGCAAGGGGGCGACGCCTAGGGCAAGGGAAGGCTTGGAAATCAACATGAAAGGCTTGGGAGACGCTGGAGAAGGAGAGAAGCATCAATCCACACATCGGTAACACAATAGGGAAGATTGAGGCATCGAGTTTCCTAGGGTTTATCATGTGTAGGGTTGTGTCATCTTCTTCGTCTGTAATCTCCATGAGTGAGTAGATTCCAAACTATGGGTTAGGGATATCGGATTGTAACGGATGTACAAACTTATGCGTTAATGCTTAGATCTATTGTATTTATCTTGATATTCGGTTCTACAATCAACACCGTAAACGTCTACACTAGTGCTGCCCGCTCAGTAACATAGGAATTCATATTTTGTTGGAAGTTAAAGTATGAATCCGGAACTGTTGAGTTGTAGGTTAAGTTCGATTAATGAGAATCTGACCGGTCGGTTAATCGACTTAGGAATTAGGATTGCGTTCATAAAGCTGCCATAGTACGGGTTAATTACTGCTGGAAGGTAGGGTTGCACGTACTCATGGTTAGGAGGTCTAGGCTCGGCAGAATCATTCCTCACCTTAGGGCATGAATTTCCCGTTATCAAGATAATTCGATAGGTTTATGATCTTTAGTTGTTACATCCATACGATTCCCGGTATCCCGACACCCGTAGTGTTCTTCATAGTCAAGTCTTCCCCAACCTTCTATCGTTGCCACCATTAGTTTAGTTTTTTAGATATTTCTCACCACGCCATCACCTACTTCTTACCGTCTTAGTTTAGTGATATTCTTAGGATAAGGCTGCATTACTCCCTAGAGTTCGACCCTGGTACTACATGAACCGTATACTTGCGGTGAAGTGGTCTAGGAAATATATTGCTTGAGATTTCCGACATCACAAACTATTGGTAATTTAAGAATTAAGAGTTCTCCCTTTAGGGCAGTTCATTGATCACATCTCTATGTGCATCACCAACATATGTGATTTATTAAAAACGATCCACTAATTTCTATCATCATAGATACCATCACATACATGTTGTTCTCTCTGGATCGCTAAACTCCGATTATTGATCCAACAAACAAGAACAGTTTAGACTAAATCTTACCAAAAACTTAACTCTCTTTATTATAATTTCTATCATAACATTAAGTTTCTAGACTTAATCATGGAATCTATCTTATACCTACGAGAATCATCAAATGATAAAAAAAATATAATGTCATATAAAATAAAATGATGTCTGAAAATAATACATAACTCGCTACTAGTCTCTACAACAATGTCTAACATGTGTTACAACTATTTCTAGGTCAACATGTCCCTCAATCCGATCCTCAGCTTGTGCTTTTCAAACTCATTTGATCTAAGAGTCTTCATGAACGGATCTGTTACGGTTTCTTTTCCATCTACGTTCTGGATTTAAACGTCCCCACACTCAATGATTTATCGAATAAGATGGTACTTTCTAAGAACATGCTTCGAATTATTATGAGACCCTGGTTTTCGCCTAGACCATAGTCCCGGTGTTATCACACATTAAAGGAACGACTTTCTTTATCGAAGGTACCACACCAAGTTCATCAATTAACTTCCTTATCTAAAATAATTCTTTAGGCACCTCATATGTAGCTATGTATTCTGTTTCAGTGACCGAATCGACAACCGTAGCCTGCTTGGAACCTTTACAACTTACTGCTCCTCTATTTAGGAAAAAAAAATTAACTTGAACTGGATGGGTTGTGATCCTTGTCTTTCAAGAAACGCACATTAGTAAATCCTTTTAACTCCAATCTAGAACTTCTACATATGAGATATTAGTCCATAGTCCTTCTCGAGTACTTAAGGATGGTCTTTACCAACTTTCAGTGTCTCTCACTAGGATCTACCTCATATCTATTTGCTACATCAAGCCTAGTTCATGTCATGGAATACATGATGGATCCCATTGCGCTAGCATATGGGATCTCACTCATGTGTTATCTCTCTTTTGAATCTTAGGACAATCCTCCTTAAAGAGAGTAATTCCAGTGCCTATAGGAAGATAGCCTTTCTTGAAATTTTCTATGTTGTATCGTCTTACGATACCGTCAATGTACAAGGACTAGGATAGTCTAAGCAACTTTTTTGATCTATCTCTATAGATCTTTATTCCTATAATATACGTTGTTTCTCCTAAATTCTCTATGAAGAACTGATCAGACAACCATGACTTTTTCTTTTGCAAAGATGGTATGTCATTCTCTATGAGCAATATGTCATCTACATATAGGAAGACAATTATGCTCCCACTAACCTTCTTGTACACACAAGGTTCTTCTTCGCATCTAACAAAATTGAACTCTTCAACTGCTTTGTTAAAGCGAATGTTCCAGCTCTAAGAAGCTTGCTTAAGTCCATAGATGGATCTTTGAAGCTTGTACATCATGTCACTTTGAGATGGTAATGTGAAATCCTCAGGGATAGTCATATAAACTTCTTCTTGGAGCTCTCCATTAATAAAAGTTGTTTTCACATCCATTTTCAATATCTCATTGTCATAGTAGGTAGCTATCCCAAGTAGAATCCGAACATATTTGAGAATTGCCATAGGGGAGAATTTTTCTTCATAGTTAATCCCTTTACGGTGACTATAACCCTTGAAACTAGATAGGATTTATAAGTCTCTACATGCCCATCCATTCTAATCTTCTTCTTGTAAGTCCATTTACAACCAATTGATTTGGAAGTCTAAGAAGAATCAAACAAAGTCTATACTTCGCTGACCTTCATAGATTCCACCTCTCATTTGATGGCTTTCCGCCATTTTTTAGCATCTAGATCCTGTATAGCTTCTTGAAAAGTCAACGGACCGTCATCTCTATGACCGATCATGTCCTCTTGCATCATCAGATTCAATCTTTCAGGAGCACATCGAGAACAGATAGATCTTCTCAAAGAGGCTTGTGCAACAGGTCCTACTTGTGTCGGAATGTCTTGTTGAACTTATTCTTGAACACGTTCTTGAACTAGTTCGTAAACTGAATCTTTGAACTTTCTCTTGAATAGGTGCTCTCAGTTCAACATTTGAAGATGGGGCCCTTGGGTTCAAAAGTAGATCATCCAGTCGTAGCTGCTCACTTGACATCTGATGTCCTTGAGCTTGTGTTAGTTCATTAGGTTCTTGAATTGCATCAAGAACTATTTCTCCACCATGAAATCATTCTTAAATAAATTCTCTTCCCTCAAAGGTTACAGTTCTTACCATAAACACTTTGTGCTCAGAAAGGTGTTAGAAATAGTATCTCATAGTTTTTTTTTGGGATAATCGATTAATCTACACTTATCAAACCTAGTATCTAACTTATCTGATTGAAGTCTCTTTACGTATGCAGGATAACCCCAAACCTTTATGTGTTTCACGTAGGTTTTCGTCCTTTCCACATCTTATATCACTACTAGAAATTTTTAATTTCAGGATAGAATTTCCGGAGAGATTTTGTTCGTCTCTAAATTCCATACGAAACTTTCAGTCCATCCCTGAGTTCCGGAAGTATTTTAATCTATACATAATTTACAAATGAAATTCTTTCAATCCCTATTTCCGGATGGATTAAGGAATGTCATCAATCTGTCCCTAAAACCAGACGGATTAGAGACAAATTTAACGTTTTCAAAAAAATTTAAATTTTATTTGTTTTTATTATTTAAGTTTTTAGACAAAAAATTCTAAGTGGACTAAAACTTCCATCCAGAAATTAAGGACGGATTCTTGTACCCGTCAAGAATTTTTTTACGAAAATATTTTTTTACAGAAAAGGTTTTTTTAGAAAAATGATTTGTTTACAAAAAAGAAATAATATTTAAAAAAGGTTCTGAACAGACAACCATATCGGTCCGTAATTTTTTTACAAAAAAAATTTAAAAATAAGAAAATAATAAACTAAAATAAAAATCAAAATCAAACATTTGTTTTAATCCGTCTGGAAATAGGAATGAATTATTTAATTCGTTCGGAATTAGAGACATATTTCTTTAATCCGTTTGGAATTACGGACGGATTTTTTTAATCCGTCTAGAATTAGAGACAAAATTTTTTATTTCGTACGGAATTAAGGACGAATTTTTTTAATTCGTCCGAAATTAGAGGAAATTTTTTAATCCATCCGGAATTGTGAAATCTAAGCTGATAAATTCAGTCGGAAAGGAATAAGAAGAATAAAGAACAGAACGAAGAAGAAAAGGAAGAAAGGGAAAAGGAAATAGAGAAAAAGGAATGGGAGGCGACGACGGCGAAGGTGGAGATGACAACGAAGTAGGAGGAGAAGACGACGACAAACGGGGAGGAGGCCAAGATGATGGCGACGGAGGTAGAGGCAACGATGGCGGTGGAGTAGGAAGCGACCATGGTGGCGACAGAAGAGGATGCGACGACGGAGACGAAGGAGGAAGAGATGACGAGAAAAAAAAACCATCCGAAATTTTTTTCTAATTTTCGGAAAACATTTCCGGACAGTATTATCCGTTCATATTTTTTTATTTTTAAAATTTTCTGGACGAAAAAATCCAACCGAATCTTTTTTTAAAAAGAGGAATTTTTTAAGGATGGCTAAATCCGTCTGGAATTTCGGATGAATTTCGAACGAATATTAATTAGCGATGTTTATTTACAGACCATGTCTTAGATGAACAAGAAAATCTTATTTTGTCTTAGATGAACAAGAAACTATTGACTTAGATATTCTCTATCCGAGTCAGACCTCAACACATTGATACTATTTCCGTTTGTTCTCCACTTCAATGCAGAATATCTTGAATATTTCAAAAATTCAGATTTGTGTTTTATAAGATACACAAACCAATATCTCAATATATCGTTATTGAAAGTGATGAAATATGAATATCCACCCTTAGCTTGAACTTTCATAGGTCCACATACATTCGTATGTACGAGTTCTAAAAGTTCCGTACTCTTTGGGTCCAGTAAACAGAGATTTGGTCATTTTATCTGTAAGACAAGACTCACGAGTTGCATATGATTCATAATCATTATGGCCTAGAAGGCCATCTTTAGACAACGTATTGATTCTCTTCTCACCGATATGACCAAGTCTACAAAGCCAAAGGAACGTCTAATTTAGACGATCATCTAACATTCTCTTATGACCAGAAATGTGAATATTAATAGATTGAACATTCACATCAAGATAAGGTATAAAGACCCTGTTGAACATAACCATTTACATATAAAATCATCACCAGGATAAATAGAGCAAATGTTATCACCGAAAACTGTCTTAAGACAATATTTGTCTAACATAGAAATGGAAATGATGTTCGAGACAAATTGAACATAGTAAAAGTCTTCTAACAATAAGGTCTTGCATGTAGGCATAGGAATGAAAATGATTTTCAAAAAAAATATTTCTATCATACGGCTAGAGCAACAACACTTGCGATATTTCTAACACTCAGAATGAATTATCCTTTCTTTAACCTAGTGATCCTCGGCTCCTACAATATACTGCAGATGTTAAAGATGTTACCGGTATCAATACCCATTTAGATTAATCAATAGTAGTTAAAGAGATCATGAAATTTCCATTGAAGTCTTACTTTGTTTCTTGTCACCAAATATGCAAGGTATTCCTTGCAGTTCCTTTACCAATGACCTTTCTTCTTGCAAAAAAAAAAACACTCAGCATCTCACTAGTTGGCCTTGCTAGTACTGCTCTTGGCCTTGTTCACACCATCCTTAGGCGCACATTGCTTGGTTCTGGGCCTTTTCTTGCCTTTCTCTTCTTAGGAGAAGTTTGGCCCACCAACAACATAGAACTGAACCCCTTCACCTCCATGGATTTCGGTTTCTGGTAATCCGTTGGCATGTTATGCATCTTATGCAAATCGACATCCATCTTGTTCATGTTGAAGTTAACAATGAACGATAAAAAGAGTTCGAGAGTGACTGCAGGATCAGATCTTGTTGCAACTCCTTTCCGATCATGCACCCTAGCTTCTCAAGTTGTTCCATAAGACTTATCATCTTTAGGATATAGGGCGACACCAGGGAGTTTAGAGTTAGACTGGACTTGAACAAAGTCTATGACAACTAATACTTTTGTACGACTTTTTGATCCATACATCTTCTTAAGGTGTTCGATGATCTATGGAGGATTCATATCCTCGTGTTGCATTTGGAGTTCAGCACTCATCGACGCCATCGATGCCAAGTTGATGCACTTTACAGTAGTGTTACCATCACCATGCTTCACAAAAGCATTTGACGGCATCTTGATTCGCGGGGCCAGGGAATGCAAGAGTTGGCTTATCATTCACATCGATCAGCTTCTCATGAGTCAAAATTAGTCGCAAGTTGTATTTCCAATCCTCGAATTTTTCCCAACAAGCTTATGGGTCTCGAGGAATGTACGCATGGACAAAGAAGATATATTCGAGAAATCTGTAAACAACTAAACACGAAAACATAAGTAGTAGGGAATGAACATCATAATATGATAAAGATATGGACTTTTATCTATATGATATACATGCTAATCAAGGTTACAATAACATTAGAAATCCAATTTAAAATTGGCATTAACCTATAACTATATGAGTGAACCCATTGGGTGTCATGACGTTTCCCAAACATATAAAGCAGGTTGAATACAAATTCGATCTTATAAAATCCATCATCTAAACATGCAGCTCTACATCACATAGTCACCTAGTCATTAGCTCATTCATATTGATATAGTTGAGTTCATCATTCATCTCATGCTCAGATAACAATTAAGTTTATGTCCCTAGAGTAGTCTAGACGTATATAAGAACTAAGTATCCTCCCACTATACATCTCATGTTATAGACACACTAATCTAACTTTTGAACTACATGCCTCCTAATTGTCAGACCGTTCCATGTAAACAATAATCGATTCATACGTCTACTTAAAAGGAAAAGCTAAATAATAAACAATTAATCATTAGAACTCAATTATTTGGGATGAGATAGAAGCAGCATTTGGTTCAATGGTCGAACCATAAGGTCGTCTGATTAAACTGCCATGATATCACACCTAAGATATTAAGCTCGATTGAGTTGTCACTCCAATCGATCGAGTCACGATCCCTTGTGCTCGACATTTGGTCTCGCTCGATCGAGTTGTCATAAAGCTTGAACGAGTCAAACATTTGGGAGATAATTATGATCGATCGAGTTATATCTTAACTCGATCGATTTTTGGTTCTGCTCAATTGAGTTATCTTAAAGCTCGATCAAACTAAACCCTCCAAGAACTCACACGTGTGAAGTGTAGCTCGATTGAGTGGCCATAACGTTCAATTGAGTGGAGTTCACAGAAAACTTCACAAACCCTAACTTCCACTCGAACGAGTCATCACATGGCTCGATCGAGCCATACTTTGTGAAGCTCGCTGACATCTCTATCAAATCGATTGAGTTGTCTTACGGTTGAATCGAGCGATCACTTCTTGGGACAAAACATCGCGATGTTTGAGTTTCGGTTCAATTGAGCCAAGATGTTGCTCGATCGAGTCAAACTCTTGGTCTTGAACCCTAATCGCGAGTTTTTACGGATTTTGATCTTTTGTTCCTCCCCAAATTGATCCCAAATCCTAAATAAAAACGACCATGCTCTAATACCATGGTTTGGTTGCTAACGGGGTAGCGGAAGCGTTTTTTTAACAACCTGAATATAGATCTAGTCATGTTTTAGGAATGGATCGTACGAGGTTTCACCAAAATACGAATAACAATTCTTAGGGTTACTAGTTTTGACGAATACGAATGACTGAAGGATGTTAGCTTCGAACGTACGAAGCCTTTAGAGTATGCAAACCGAGATTTGCCTTTGTTTTCAACTTTTGATTTGAATCTAATCACGAACAGAAACGATTCTTTCTCTGTTGTTCGTCTCTGTTTTGGCGGCTAGAGTTTTGATTCAGGATAAATATTGAATCGTCTGTTGAAAACTGTTTTCTGTTTCCCTTTTGTAATACTAATTTTTAGATATTTACAAAATAACGCCACAACTATTTAATATTACAATTTTGACACCATATTTTCAGTTGCATCATCAAGGTACGTTCGCATTTTTAATACTTTATTGTTGAAACTTCGAAGATTATAAATCATTCAAGAAATCATTTCATACCTTGCAGAAAAGTACTGGGTCTTCTTCACATTACCTTTTCACTTGGTTCAACAGCGGTCAAAATGCATTATCTTTCATTCTTCAAAGAAAACCACTTAAGCTTGATTAATTCTAACAACTCTATATCTAGAACTTCTTAAATATATGTTATTAGGAGATGATACAGTTCTTAGCCGACCAAGACTCGATTGCCTCTGCCCTCCGGAATGTATCCTCAATCCACTCGTCTAGAAAACCAATTTTAGAAAACGTTGACAGTTACTTCTCATATCATTCGCTTCAACCAAAGTAACTTCCTCATCTTCTGGAGTTGAAACAGCTGGCAAAACAGACAAACGTGCCTAATAAACCTTTTTAGTGGAACGTGTCAAAAAGGTTCACGTTAAGGAACAACTTTTAACCCTTGGACTGCCTTTCCGTACGGAACTTTCATTTTTGGCTAGTTAAAACTCAAATTATATATATAAAAGTTCTTGCAAAAGGAGGCTTCTCGTGAATCCACCTCAGCAAGACTTTTTTTATTTAATATATATAATTAAATCAATAATGAAATCTATTAAATATAACTAAATAAATACATTCAAATTTAATATTATAATAATGGAAATCAATAAATTCAAATTTAATATTATAATAATAGAAAGGTGAGAAGATGAAAAGATGAAATCTTTTACACAAATGATAAATTTAAATTATAATAATTTTACATTTGTAATATAATACATAAAAACACAAAACGAAATTTATAAAAAAATACTTTTTTTTCGTGATACAATTTAAATTGATGTAAAATCAATAAAACTAAAACTAAATTTATTAAATTTTACATATATAAAAAAAAGCTTTTTTGCGTGATTTAATTTAAATTGATCTGAATTAATAAAACTCAAATTTACATTTGTAATACAATACATAATAATACAATTCAAAATAATATATATAAAAGTTGTTTTTAAAATTAATCGTTTTTATAATTAGTCAATAATTAAATTGTTTTTAATATATTTAAAACTTTTAAATACTTTAATATACATATATTTTTATTTATTATAATAATTAAATCAATTATTAAATTTATTAAATATAACTAAATCAATAAATTCAAATTTAAAATTATAATAATGGGAATGCGAGAAGATGAAAAGATGAAATCTTTTATACAAATATTAAATTTAAATTATAATAATTATATATTTGTAAATATAATACATAAAACCACAAAACAAATTGAAATAAAAAAAGCTTTTTTGCGTGATACAATTTAAATTGATGTGAAATCAATAAAACTCAAATTAAATTTATTATATATATATACATATATATTTAAAAAACGCTTTTTGTGTGATCCAATTTAAATTGATGTGAAATCAATAAAACTCAAATTATTTTATTACGAATAAAAATACAAGTTTTTGGTGGGTTGTGAGAGCTTCTCGTTTCTGAGCCCTCCACCTCAGCACCAACATTTATTTCAGCTTTTCTCCCACGATCTCTCTTCTGTCCCCCACGATCTTCTCACCGCAACATTCACCCTGCAATAATCTCCACGCCGGCGTCACCCGTCTTACAGCATCAAGCTCTTCTCCAGCAACAGTGCCTCTACGCCCCGGGCCTCTTCACCGCACCTTAGGTGCGTTCTCTCTCGCCCCCTCTTTTCAGTGTTCTTTGCGTTACCTATGCGATTTTATTCGATTTCTTCTGGATTTTCAGGTTCTATCGGTCTTTTTGTCCCTCCACCGCCCCGGCCTCTTCACTGCACATCGGGTTATTGCTCTCTCGCTCATCTCTTTTCTTCTCTTTATGGTTCTTCTACGATTTATTAGTCGATTTCGTGGGATTCTTTGTTTTTTGTTTGGTTTACGATCTGGGTTTTTTGTTGCTTTTGATGCGCGTTTCGTTTTTTGGGTGGCAAAAAATGACAGCCTTGAAGAAAGCCTACGCCGAGATAATTCTCAACACAGCGAAGAAACTGCTGCTAAGGTTATGGTGTCTAAGAGAAATTATGTACGGTTTCAGCACGTACGATCTGCGTAGGCCGGTAAACCACTAGTGTAAGATCTATTCCAAGCTTGAGAATGACATCCGAGGTACTATCAATTAGTAATTCTGGAACTGTGGTTGTTTAAAATAGTTATAAAACGGAGTAGATATGAGAAATATGGAGAATCTACTCGAAATTTTGAAACTTTTGGTGTTTTAGTGGACACCCTTTTGAATTTTGAGGGCTGATAATTGATATGTGTTGGAGGATTTGTCTGGTTTAGGGTTTGAGTTGGTGTTCGATTCAGTTTTATGTTTTGTTCATCTATCACTTTAGGGTTTGAGTTGCACAACCAGTATTTAAATTGTTCATAATGATTCAATTATTTATATGTTGCACAACCAGGAAAGAACGTGTGGTTGTAATGGAAGAACAACAGAAACACATTAAAGAAGTTATGGCATCAAAACTAACACCATCTGAAGATAACTTTAAGCTGAAAGCTATGAAAGCCTTGGGAACCTGAACCTGAAGAAACAAGAACCTGAAGAAAAACCATGGCTTTCGAATGATAAAAGTACTGTCAAGAAGCTTCCTAATGGCATGAACAAAGCTATGAGCCCAGATTTGTCAGAGATGAAAAGGTCGTGGCAATCAAGCAAAAACAAGTGCTTCATTTTTCATATGATGCTTCTGAGATTATAAAGAGAGAAGTGGTGAAATCATCTAATCTCTCTGATGGAACTCCAGAGCCGAGGGACTCCCTGTAGAAAAAGAAAATGACAACTAATTCGAAACTGAAATCTTCTCCTATTTCAGGAATATATGGAAATGCCAATACTTTGAAGCAGAAAGTTATGTAAAGATCTCATTCGGGACAAGCAATTATGAAGTCAAAGGAACCCAAACCATTAATGGGGAAGGCGAGTAATGATGTAAAGATTAAGAAGAAAATTGGACCCTCTAACGTTGTTTCAAAGAAGGTTTCTGAAACCCCGAGAGCTTTAGTTTCGCCGAATTCATCAATCAGATTAGCTGAGAATTCAAGTTTGAGGAAGAGTGAGAGCTTAGAAGATTCATCTTCTCCACCAAATCAGAATCCAATCAATGTAGGGGAAAGCATTGATGAACCTAAGCAGTTAAATAGTTATCCAGTTGAGGAGAAAACGTTGCACATTGTAGAAAAGGAAGAAGAGAAGAACAAGATTGAAGAAGACGATCTGTATGAGCAATGCATTGTAGAGAAGAACAAGATTCAAGAAGATGATTTGAATGAGCAATGCATTGTAGCGAAGAACAAAATTGAAGAAGATGATCTGAATGAGAAATGCATTGTAGAGAAGAACAAAATTGAAGAAGATGATCTGAATGAGAAATGCATTGTAGAGAAGAACAAGATTGAAGAAGAATGTGTTGTTGAATCATCTCCTCCTCCATTGTTTTCTTCAATTGAAAACAGCAAAGATGTAGAAGAAGATGATAAGAATTATGACGGAGAGAAGAATCTGAGAGCGAGAAATGAAGGAGATTCTGCAGACTAGGGACGAAAGAAGATAAATTTTAAAGAAGGAAGTGTTTTGGATATTAATTGTGAGAATGAAAGTCCGAGGAGACTGAAGTATAAGAAGAAAGACGATATTGAAGAAGATAACAAAGACGAAACGACGGAAATAGTTTGTTTGAGACATCAAGGTGTGCAAAACAAGAAAGAGGAACAAGGATTGTTAAAAAATGCCATTGAAGAAACAACAAGTAAACTTGTTGAAACCCGAAATAGCAAAGTTAAAGCTTTGGTTGGTGCTTTTGAAACTGTCATTTCTCTACAATAATCAAATCCTTCTGCCATATCCACAATATCATCTTCAAGAATCAAATGGCAAGAACAAGATATGAAGCTGCTGCCTTTTTTGTTCTTCGGTTCGGTTCATTATATCACCATAAACCGAGATCAAGATATATAAATTTATGTCGAACGAACCGTGGTTAGATATGTAAACATATGTTGGGTTTGTTTTCGTTAGTATGTTTCCTTCTATGCTCATTTGGTGATATACATAAACCGGTGAATTTTGGTTGCTTTGCCTTTGGTTTTCTGGTCTGGTTTGTTGGGTTTTTTTTTTCGGTTTTGTACGGAAAATACTGCTCTGATTATTAACATATCATTAGAGAAACCGTTTCTATAGTTGAATTACAACCAAAACCGGTCTTTAATCTGATTTGATATGCTAAACCGGGATTCATTATACAAGAGGGGTGTAAACAAAATGGATATTATGTATATTCGTATATATACAGTTGCTATTTGTTTCTGATTCGTTATTTATTTAAACTTTGGATATCTCATGTGAGAAAATTGGAATAAATTTCTAAAATATGATAGTGTTGTCCAAAATATAAATAAATAATCTAATAAGTTTAGGTGAATAAATTCAAAATTTTAAAGAGTTAAGAAAATTTAATTCATATACACCACATAATCTGGTTTGTTTAGTTTTTATGTCATTCCAATATCATCGTTCTCCATCAAAGCATCAAGGATTGAAGTGACAGAGCGGTATGTTGGATAAGCTTTCGTCTCTAGAAAACCTCTACTTCCAATGCCTTATGCAATTTCAACTCAATAAACACAGTTGCTTCCAATGCCTCATGCAATTTGATTTCATGTCCCTTTTGCAAGTGCTTTTCATGTTTTTAAAAGTAGAGTTTTTTTCAAACGCATCCCCCATAGATCTTTATTGGCAGGCTGAGAAGATAACATTTAAAATGATTTACGATGATAGGATCAAGGGTTCCATAGACCAGGTAAACAATGATGGAATATCTATTGTTTCAGTTTATTTTTTATTTATACGTATTTCTAAATGAGGTTGTAACAACATTTTCGAATCATTTAATAGCTTTTTTAGGCCATTGAATCGAAAAATATTCCGACAAAAGAAAAGGAATAGATTGTGGAATGAGTTTTAGATGTGTGATGTTCATACTATCAGGCATTTACATACGCCCTAACTGAACCCAACGACTCTCGACTCTTTCAGGTGGAGGAAGCTATACACTTTGAATATGACAATTTTTAGTTTATTTTTTACGTATACATAATTCCAAATGAGGTTGTAACATCATTCTCGAATCATTTAACAAATTTTTGTGGGCCATTGAATTGGAAAATATTTTTGACAAAGAAAAGGAACGAATTGCGAAATGAGCTTTAGATTTGTGATGTTCAGGTGGAGGAACCCATACACTTTCAAGATCACAATTTAAGTTTATTTTTTAGCAATACATATTTCTAAATGAAGTTGTAACATCAGTCTCGAATCATTTAATAGTTTTTTTAGGCCATTGAAATGGAAAACATTTCGACAGAAGAAAATGAGCTTTAGATGTGTGATGTTCAAGTGGAGGAAGACACACTTTGGAGATGACAACGAAGAACTACAACAATATGTTTACCATGTATGATATTTATCTTTTTGCATAGACCCCCACAAGCTATATGTCGATTTGAAAATGTACTTGGAGATTTTCAGATATCTAGATTATGCCAAACTCTCACGGATATTATCAATAGTATGGTGAATAAAGGCTTTTCGATCCCTATCTAATTGACTTTTTTGCATATAGTATATAAGAGGGTAATATAACATAATATTCCTATCATTAGTCTTGGTGGTATTTGTATATGTCGAAAATTTAAGATACTTTTCTGGAGAAATATTATAGGAACCTAATATTTTCTGCTCCAACAGCTGTAGTAGTAGGACTAAAATGGGTATGTGTTCTTGGTTGGTCATTGCTTTCAGGTGTTGTTAGGTTTAAATTTCTATTTTTTCCATTGTTTTGTGTTTTATGGTTGGCGGTAAAGTTTGTAATAAAGTTTGTAAACTATCATGGTGTTAGCTTATTGTATACATTTCGCAGAGCAATTGGTGATTTAAATGTGATTGAAGTTTGATTATAATCTTTATATGTTCAAATAAAGCAAGGTGATAATTCATGTAAATGACAAAGTTACATATGAAGACTATTATATTAAGATATTATATCTAGCTAAAACAATTGACAAATGGACAATATATCTTATTATATCTAGCATGGATAAATTGTATGAATTAATTTATATTCTTAATGTATTACTTTTATTTCATGAATAAAATACAACATTAATATATTTTAATCTAAAAAAATTATTGCATGTTCAATTTAACTTTGAATGATATTGGATTATATCGTATGATTTGATAAATCTTAATTTTATGTCAATTGCAATATGAACAAATAGCATGATCATTTGTGCATCGATATAGTTAAACATAAATAAATCACTACCCGCGCATCGCGCGGGCCTTTTCTAGTAATTGTAATATTGTTAATTATGAATGTTCAAATTGATGACTCAACCATATCATTTTTTTATTTTTAAAAATAGAAGATTTTTATCTATAAATAAGCAATTCACATTCTCTTAACATATATCTAAAAATTATAAAAAATCTCATTACAAAAATAAAATTTTCTTTTCATTCTCTCTCTTCCATCTAGGACTGGGCCAAATATTCGAAATATTCCTATCCGATTCGTATTTGATTTGTATTTGAACCGAAAATTCAAATATCCCCTGATACAAATACAAATACAAATATTAGAAATCAGATATTCGACAAATACAAATACAAATAGTAGACTCAATTATCCGAACTATTCGTATCCGTAAGTATTAATATACAGATACATGTATAAAAAAATTGATTTAAATCATCAAATTGGAAAAAAATATTGTTTATCTTATTTAAACATTTATTATATAATTATATATAGCCAAATATATAATATATTTATGATGAGAAGACTAAAATATCAAATACTTTAAAATAACTAATATTGTTGAATATTTAATTTATACTTATGATGTATTCTAATCCAAATGGGTTGGATAATGTTATAGAGACATTATAATATATGAAAAAAATACAGAACTCACTAAATATATAACTTTTTGCGAAGTTTATTTTAGTGTGTAATCTAACCATTTTGTTTTATTGTTTTAGATGAATGGACAATGTTTGTAGAATCATCCACGAAACTAAATTTGAAATGACTGGTGTGGAGATGAATGTGAAGATTTGGTGTTTCGCTTTATTTATATTAAGTATATTTGCATCTTTGTGCTACTTGAAATTTTAGTTTTAGATTATATTTGATGATTATTGGTTTTTTATTAAAATGTTATATATATATATTTTATAGGTTAAAAAAATTTAGATTCAGATACGAATATCCGTATATCCGACGGATATCCGTATATTCGACAAATATTCGTATTTACAAATATCTGAATTTACAAATAAAAATACAAATACTAAATTTGGATATTCTTCGAATACAAATACAAATACAAATAGTCTGATATTCGCAAATATCCATTATTTGGTGAGCCCTACTTCCATCTATTTTGGTAATTCCTATTTTCATTTTGTTATTTACTTTTTATATATAAATATATTATATACATTTATATAATATACATACAAGTATATATTATTTACTTCTTAATTATATTATATATATATATATTATTCCTATTATCATTAAGATTATATATTAATAGTATGATACATGTACTACGTACATGATTATGTATATATATTTAATTTAATATATATATATATATATATTAACGAGTACCTTCGATATATATATATATATACATATTATATATGCTTACATATATTGTCACTGTTAATATTAATATAATAATAATTTTATTGTATTCAAATAATATATGTTCTATACTTAAATATGTATATACATATACATATATATTAATATTTATCAACATGATCACTTTTAATAAACTAAAAATAAAAAACTATATATTTCATACCGTTAAAAACTCTTCAAATTTATTGATTTTATTTTCAATCAATTTTAGTTTTCAATTTGGACTCAATTTATAATATATATATACGGATTAAATACCAGACATAATGAACTGAATACAATGGACTAAATAACGAATATTATGAACTAAATATCGGACATTATGGATTAAATAACAAACATAAAATACATGTTTTATATTATATAATTTTATAGATTCGGTTACTAGCCAATATCTTAATACCTTTGTGTTATATTTTGTTCATTTTTTATAAATGAGGTAACTCCACCTAATTATTTATTTATTGTCATTTAATTTTACCTACTAATTAAATTTTTATTCTATTTTTAACATATTTATTTTTATTTAATATCATATTCTAAATATTATTATGGTAATGAATAATTTAAATTTTATTTTTGAATATAGTTATCATGTACACCCTTATGAACCTGAAAATCACAGCACTTTATACCTCTGGAAAAAAATTACACGACATAGAATTTGATGCGAAAATGCATCTAAAAAAAGGCAAAAACCTCATTGCCATTATTGATAAAGATAATAATTCCTCGTATGAAGAAAAGGCAAAAGCCATGATATTTTTATGTCATTATATTGCCGATGGATTAAAGAATGAATATAAAACAAAAGAAGACCCCGCACATTTATGAGAATCCGTTAAAGATCAATTTGATGACAAAAAATATATGATCCTCCTAAGGGAAACAAATGATTTGCTGAATTTAAGATACAAGGATTATAACTCCGTGGACTAATATCATTTTGCGATATTCGAAATAATCTCCAAAATGGAATTATGTGGAGAAAAGATAAGTGAATATGATAAACTGGAAAAAACAATATCGGTATTCCATGTGGATAATGTAATATTACAATAACAATATCGTGGGAAGGATTTTAAGACATAAGCGAGTTTTTATTGCTTCTCTTCGTTTTAGAACAACATAACGAGCTATTAATGAAAAATCATCATTCTGGGTCTACTATTTCTACACTATTTAATGAAACGAATGCGACTTCATCAAGTTATAACCACTAGCATAACCGTGGACGTAGATATATAAGTGGTCGTGGCCGAGATCGTGGACGTGGTCGCGGTCGTGGTAATGGATATTGTAAAGGAAGAGGTCGAAGAAATCCACCAAATAATTTTCATCATTGACAAAATAAAAGGAAAGATCATTGAGTAATTGAAAATAAACACGTGACTGAAAAAAGATACAATATGTTATTGATGTTGTAGAATGGACATTGGTCCCAAGTGTGCCGAACACCAAGACACTTTGTTGACTTATACCAAAAGTCACTCAGGGATAAAGAAAAAAATGTTCAAACAAACTTTGTCTCTAATGATCTCGATGATTTCCTGGATGACAACAAGGGTGGAATGCACCTAGACATCACAGATTTTGTGTATTAACCTGAAAAATGAAGATGAGGAAAGAATTGAGATTTCTACATGAATTTCTTTTGTTATCACTGTCTCACTTTAAGACTTACCTTGTTTTTTATATTCAGATGGATTTTTCGCTATTTGTTTTTAAATTCGATTAGATTATCTTTTATTATAATATTTTGTTACATAGTTATATATTATATGAAATGTTTGCTTCATATTTTCAGGTTCATCTATATCTTTATCGGATCAAAGTTGATGTGAAGCTTCTTGAGGATCACTACAAACCATCCATATCTCACTTCGTTCTTGTTGTTCACCAACCGTTGAGGAAATGGTATAGGAGGTTTGTACGCCTATGGAGCAACATACAACTTCTCTAAATCCGGTTCAGCCCCTTCCATGATTGTTATGCCCTATCCTTTATCCATAGATTTTCCAGCAATTTTCTCTTGCTCTTTCGGGGATGGGTTCTCAATCACGTTACTGTTGCGCAAGGTGATAGCATTCATGTACTCTCTAATTTAAGATCAGACTTTCAAGGTAGCGTTCCGAGATTCTGAGAGGATGAGACAGCCTGTTGTGCTATGGAGTTCTCTAGCATCTTCACGTGTGTTTTGAGCTCATTGATCGCAGTCCCCTTTTTTGCATTGAGTTTAGCTTAAAGTTATTGTTGTTGCCTTTGCTCCTTGATGAATTCAAGTATTACCGCCTCAAGGCTTGACGACGGAGGTTGAGGAGTTTGCTGGAGTTGCTATGTTCCTTGCTACTACGGTTGCTATGGTTTTGTTGAAATCCCGAATAATTTACCAGTTGAGTTGTTCGATACGAGAAATTCGGGTGGTTCCTCCAATTCGGATTGTAGTTGTTCCCGAATTGCATGATTCCTTGCTTTTGAACATAATTCCTTTGTTCCACATTTCTTTCCATCGTGCATTGATAAGCTACATGCTATGTATCTCCGCAATTCACACAGTACATGGCATTCGCTGCATTGCTCATCGCTCTACTCTGATTCACCTCGTATTGACCTCTCGTCTTATTTGGCATACTCCTCGATGTTGACCACATGGTGTGGTTCATGGCGAGATTATCAATCAGTTCGTATGCCTCCTCAATTCTTAGATCCATGAATGATCCTCTAGCAGCGTTATCCAACATCGCCTGTGCTCATCCACGATCCCATTTTTGAAGGTTTGGACAATGTACCACTGCTCTAGACCATGATCTTAGCACATTTGAAAAAGGTCTTTAAATCTTCCCCATGGTTCAAACAATTTTTTCCATTCTCTCCATCTAAACATCATGATTTCTCCCCTCATCTCAATCGTCTTGCTGGGGGGAAAGAATCGTGATAGAAATAATATGCAGAGCTGCACCCATTTAGTGATTGAACCAGCGGGAAGAGATTGCAGTCAAGTTTTCGCTCATCCCCCAATTGAGAAAGGAAAGAGACACAGCAAAATCGCATCCTCCGAGACTCCATGTATCTTGAACGTGCTAGAAAGCTCTAGAAAGTCTCTAAGGTGCTGATGAGGATCTTCGTTATTTCCACCCATGAATTGCTTCTCATAAAGCATGTTGATCATCGCAGGCTTGATCTCGAATTGCTCTCTAGCAACAGTAGGCATTTTTATGGCAGTTTGGACGTTCTTGATATTCGGTAACACGTAATCTCGAAGTCGACATGGTGGAGGAGCCTGTGGTTCTTGCGATTGTGGTGCGAGTGGTTGTTGTTGTAATTGTCCTATATTACCACTGGTTAATTGGGGTTGTCCGTGACCGCCCAACATATTTTACTGGTTGTCTAGTTAAAGTTAATCATTTGGTTCAGCGTTCCCTCCTTCCTTGCCCTTTTTCGACTTTCTATAAGTTCTCTCGATCTCGGGGTTGATTAAGCTGAAGCTGAAAGTACCTTGAGATCTGGTCATACACTAACAAAAGACAAGCAAAAGGAATTAGGTAGAAAGAACAAAAAGAAAAGAAAACAAAAACAAGAATGACTCTAAATTTGAATCTAAGACGTGTTGACGAATAGTCCCCGACGCCAAAACCAAAAACTTGATGCATTCCAAGTTAAACAAATTAACCTAAACTACCCCCAAGTGCACGATACGTGTGTAGTACTCTAGGTCCTTCAGGGTCAGGGACTATGCAACACAAACTAAGCTCAAACTAGAATCAAACATGCTACAATAAAATATTGGTTTTAAGATGAAATAACGAAAAGGAATAAACTACGAGTTATTGGCAATGAGACAAATGTTTTAGGATACCGTTTCACCGTAAAGCTTCTGATACCGTAAAGCTTCTGATACCTACCCTCTTTCAAGGTATAGGAATGTGATCTAATCAAGTTATCCCCTACTTTTGTGGCTGATACCTTAAACTAAACCCATACGATCTATGATTCATCCGATTAACCCTCAACCATTACTACTCTACTTTCGTGACCTAGTCTCGGTTGTTCTAAGACTAATCCTCTAGGACTAGAATTCTCCTTTCGGTCTTTCTCCTAATCCCTACCACATGCATCTACTTGGCCTTCGTAAATACAAGACGATTCAACACTTTGACAAAGAATAGATAAACAAAACGGGAATTGCAATCATAGATAAATGGAAAGAGATTTCGAGATAGCCATGGGTTAATCCCTTTCTCCTAGAACAAAACAACTACTCAGTCATGAATTCGAAATCAAACAATATAAACGAAATAGTATGTCTAACGACCATAGAATACAAATGAAGCATAGTCCCGGTTCGATCATTCGCCTCCTTGTTTGTCTCTCGTGTCAAGAGTTCTCTCCAACTAACGAATAATGAATGATAATGTCTATCCTCTTCTCTTCACGTTCTATAACTCAAAATTTGAATCCTCAGGTGCCAAATTCCGCTCAAAACGGAAGTGAGAGAGCTTACCAAATCATGCTCGACCATGCATGGTATGCAGCCCAGTCGGGCATGCATCTTTCCTTGTTAATAGAACGGTTTCTTTGGGTGTCCGACCGTGTTGTGTGAATGCTCTGACCGTGCAAAGCTCTCGAGGTTGTTTGGTGTATTGAGCGACCGACCGTGCATTGTGTCATGCCCGGTCATGCATGGGGTACTTCATTTCAGCCTAATCGTGCATCATGAACTTCTCGGTCGTGCTCCTGATGTTGGTTTGTTCCCCGGTTGTGCTTGTTGAACTACTCGACCGTGTGTGCCTATGCCCGGCCTAGTTCACATCTTGTCCATTCCTTGTCTGTTTCTCGTCTCGTTTGCTCCGTTGTGATGCTCTGATGCTCGTACTTTGTCCCGTGTATGTTCTTTAGCTTCGAAACGAACCAAATATGCATTAAAACCTGTAAGAACATGAAAACATTAAAACAAGTAAAACAAATACAAAATCACACGTAAACATCACAAATATCATCATAAATATTTGTAAGATCATGCGAGAAACGTGTACGAAAATGAGATGATCAGGCGTTTGGCTTACCGAGAAACTGTATATATGGTTCCTGATTGTAGTGATTGGAACATTCCTCCTCAAAATTCTAAACTTCCTATTCTACCTTCTATGTGGGCAGATAAAAGGCAAAATATGAGGCCTAAAGAGAATCGTTATCTTAAACATGGTAAGAATCGAAGAAAAACCCCATCATCGTCGAGACAAACGGGTTCAAATGTTAGCATCACTCACATTGTTTGGAACGTGACAACCCAAACAACACCAACTTCAAAAAAGAAATTTTTGTTAGTTAGTATATTATTGGTATATTTGGACTAAGCTTGGTGACTTTCATCATTCTCAATTGAAAAATTCGTCAAGTTTGTATCTTTCTTCATTGATGTTTAAGGACTATTTTGACCTTTCTTACTTTGTGACCCTCGCGACCCTTGCAACATATGCGACATATGTGATTCTTTCGACATATGCAACCTATTCTACCTATGTGACCTTTTCGACCCATGCAACCCGTACGACCCATGCGCCCCGTGTGACCCTCGCGACATATGCGACCCATGGCATCCTTATGACCTTAGTGACCTTTGTGACCCTTGTGATCCATACGACCCTTGCCACATATGCGACCCTTGTAACATATGCAACACATGCGACATATGCTACCCTTATAACACATGTGACCCTTGTGACCTTTGCGACATAGGCGACCCTTGCGACATATGTGACCCATGCGACCATTGTGACATATGCTACACTGGCGGCCCATGTTACATATGCTACCCTTGTGACCCATGCGACCCTTGACCATTGCGACCCATTCGACATATGCTACCCTTGTGACATATGCTACCTTTCGACCCATGCAATACTTGTGACCCATGCGACCCTTGACCCTTGCGACCCATTCGACATATGCAACCCTTGTGACATATGCTACCCTTGCGACCCATGCGACCCTTGAACCATGCAACATATGCGATCCATACAACATATGCAACCTTTTCGACATATGCGCTGATGTTGATGCAACATATACGATCCATGCGATATATGCAGCCCGTTCAACATATACACCTTTGCGAACCATGTGACCCTTGACTTTTGACCCTTTCGACATATGCGACCCATGTGAATCAAGTTCCAAAAACAATATGAATCAAGAAAAAATATAATGAATCAATTTAAAAAATAGGAATCAATTTATAAAAAAAATGAATCAAGTTATTTACAAATAATATGAATCAAGTTCAATGATGAGATGATGGGAGGCGTTGGTCGTGAGGTACATCGATAATCATTCCATTCACAAATACTTCAGCAACAATTTTCTCACACATGCAAGCAACTTGGGCGTCATAAATTTCAGGGAACTTCCTAATATCCCGATAGAAAGGTTTATAAGTATTTGAAGGCGATAACATCGTGAGTGATTGCATGAAAGCATGATCACAAACTTACTAATTCTTTGACCCACATCAAAATCTAAATTTTCGGATGCGATTATGCAACTCGAACAATGCCTCATCCAATTGTTGCAAAAAAAAAAGACACACGAATACATATGACCCATAATGACCATTGTGGCTTTTGTGACTGAGTGTTAAAAAAACTTCTACCATCTTCAAGCCATACATCATCCTTTCGTATGATCTCCCAAAACTCTGCCCCCCCCCCCCCCCG
>CM071863.1:15105524-15124486 GCA_036759665.1 Gynandropsis gynandra
GATCGTGCGAGGAATTCGGCAATTTCGCGTGCCACACCACATCGAGAACATATTGCACGCGAAACGCTACGGACAAGACGACGTCAACAAGACGACGCTGATGAGTAGCATGCTTTGGTCGAGCTAAAGACCGAAAACAAGCGCTTCTCGGGAGGCAACCCAAGCCATATATCCTTTTTCTTTTTCATTTCATTTTTGTTTTCGAACTTCTTTTTAGACATGGACAATTTTTTTTAGGACTTAGAGATTTAGAGGACTTATGATATTTGCTGCACGGTTTTCCTCGCTTTCTTTTCAAGTTTTGCAGCAAATACCCGATCGGGTATCACCATATCACCCGCACGGGCGGAGAGCGCAAGAGTTACTACATCCGAGCATATCATGATTCGAGAAAGACACACGCACACACCAGGTGTAATCGTCACCCTTTTCATACTTTCTCGAATTTTCTTCATGTAGAAGTCCCTTATCGGTCTAGAACACCGGGACTGTGTTCCGTTCAGGTCTGGGGGGTTTTCTCACATTTATTGATGCGATACGGATGCACACTTAGAGCGACTTGATTAGATTTAGGATTAGGTTTAGAAATAAGATGGATCTAGTGAAAAGTTTTAGAAATTAGTCATATTTTTGCGACTTTGTTGAATCGTGGATAATGGTCTAGGTTTGCTTAGAAGTCTTATAGATACCGATTAGTCGAGTAGTTATGTTTGAAACCCTATGTCTAGTTGAATTCACTCCTTAGATCTCGATACCAAGTAGACATATCTCCGTATATACCATTTATTGTGTGATAACACCGGAGCTATTGCTGAAGCGAAGGAACCAAGGTCTCATCAGAAATCGAAACATGTTCCGCGGAAGTATCATTTGATACGAGAGATCATCATGCGTGGGGACGTGCAAATCCAAAAGGTGGATGGAAAGGAAAACACAGCAGATCTGTTCACGAAGGCGCTTGGGTCAAAGCAGTTTGACAAGCATAAGCTGAGGATCGGATTGAGAGAGATGACGAGCTAGGATTAGTTTATAGACTAGTAGCGAGTTGTATAATTTTGGACATCGATTTTATTTAATAACATATGGCATTATTTGTCATTTGATGAATTTCATAAGTGTATGATAGTGTCCAAGATTAAATATGAAACTTGACATTATGATAGAGATCATAATAAAGAGAGTCAAGTTTCTGGTATGATTTAATCTGAAACGTTCTTGTTCATAGGATTATTACCCAGACTATGATTTAATATGATTTAATCTGAAACATTCTTGTTCATAGGATTGCTCCGGTGCAACACCTGTGCCCGAGCGGGCCGCGTAATTCGCAACAACCTAGATCTCAATTTCAAACGAGCAGATAAAAAGAACTGAACAGATCTAGAGCAAGGGGGGCGACGAACAGGGCAAGAAAAGACTGGAAAAACATCTGGAAAGGCTCAGGAGGTATCGGAGAAGAGGAGAAGCACCAATCCGTACACCGGTAACACAATAGGGAAGGTCGAGGCATCGAATTCCTTTGGGTTTATCATGTATAGGACTTTGTTATCTTCTTCATCTGTTTATTCCATGAGTGAGTAGAGTCCCTACTGCGGGTAGGGATATCGGATTTGTATGTATGAACGATGTTTCGCGTTAATGCTTAGTTTTATGAATTTATTCTTGATTTACGGTTTTACGCTTAGCAATATCATTCTTACGTTAGTGCTGACCGCTCAACAACATAGGATCTCGAACCTTGCTGGAAGGTTAAGGAACGAATCCGGTTCGCTAAGTTGTAGATTAAGATTGACTAATGAGAATCTGACCGGTCGATTGGTCATCTTAGGGATAGTGATTGCGGTCATAATGCTGCCATGGTATATGTTAATCACTGCTGGAAGGTAGGGTTGCATGTATCCATGGTTAGGAGGTTTAGGCTCGGAAGAATCACTCCTCACCGTAGATCATGAATTTCCCGTTGTCAAGAATAGGTTATAGATCTATGATCCTTAGTCGTTCATCTATGTAATTCCCGGTATCCCGTACACCCGTAGTGTTCACCATATCTAGTCTTATCTCTAACCTAGTTTCGTTGTCACCATTAGGATAGTTTTAGGAAATTTAGGACCATATCCCATTCTATCTTCTTTCATCTTAGTTTAGTTTCGTTCTTAGTTTAGCCACTTTAGTCCCTAGAGATCGACCCTGGTACTACACGATCCGTATACTTGCGGTGAAGTGGACTAGGAAAATTATAACTCGTGTTTCCACACGTCAAGTTTGTGGCGCTGTTGCCGGGGACTAAAAACGGCCTAGACTAGGAATTAGCTATATTAAGATCTAGTCCTTTTCGGAGTCTTCTATTGTTTGTTTTTGCTTTTGTTTTTCTTTTCTTTAATAGAGTCAAAAAAAATGAAAAAAAATATAATTTACCTCACAGAGCTTAATCGAGTTTGATGTCCTTTGTCTTGCGAGGTAACATGGACGACTTCAACTCTTTGGGTGCCGACATAGCTGAATTGAAGTATCAGATTTTCGAGTTTCGTCGTAAGTTCTCCGAATTATACCACCCGCAATACTTTGAGCGATCACGGGAACAAAAATCTTGGGGGTATTGGAGGAACCTCTTCAAAAATGTATTCAATCAGAGAAATACTAAGCTGAAGCCCACTCGAAGAATTAGCGGCAAATGTAATATTTTCAATTAATGTTGAAATGTTTGCCACATCCTCTTCTGAGACATCTCGAAAGTCATTTTCAGCCTCTAACTCCATCGGATCTTCTTTTGGCTCTTCTCTTGACACTGGATATAGACATTAAAGGAATTCAAAATCATCATCTCTCAAAATGTCATAAGATTCGTGTTTAGTGCTCGTATCGTTTTGGATAACCTTTGATTTTGCTGCCTTTTGGCCTTTAGTATTTTCTTCAACTTCTTTATTTCCTTCATTGAAAGGACTTCTTCTTCTTCTTCTTCTTCTTCTTCTTCTTCTTCTTCTTCTTCTTCTTCTTCTTCTTCTTCTTCTTCTTCTTCTTCTTCTTCTTCTTCTTCTTCTTCTTCTTCTTCTTCTTCTTCTTCTTCTTCTTCTTCTTCTTCTTCTTCTTCTTCTTCTTCTTCTTCTTCTTCTTCTTCTTCTTCTTCTTCTTCTTCTTCTTCTTCTTCTTCTTCTTCTTCTTCTTCTTCTTCTTCTTCTTCTTCTTCTTCTTCTTCTTCTTCTTCTTCTTCTTCTTCTTCTTCTTCTTCTTCTTCTTCTTCTTCTTCTTCTTCTTCTTCTTCTTCTTCTTCTTCTTCTTCTTCTTCTTCTTCTTCTTCTTCTTCTTCTTCTTCTTCTTCTTCTTCTTCTTCTTCTTCTTCTTCTTCTTCGTAGATGTTTCATCCATATCAGAACATCTGGGTCATTGTATCCTTCGTAATCTTCCATATCAAAAAAGTAAAACCTTTCTCGTCGTGTTCAGCACGAAGAATACTTCGAATATCATGTAGAAAACAAATAACCATTATGACCCTTTTGACCTTTGTGACCCTTATGACCATTTTGACCCTTGTGTAATTTTTACCTTAGAATCTCCGATCTGCTTCATCACGTCTACATACTTCGGGTTATAATTTGATTTAACCTACTTCTTGTACATCTTTGGGCATGATAGATCGACATCCATAACATCAATGTACCATCCGTTTTCGCTCAAACTAAGGATGGTTTCAAATGGAATTAACTGAAACATTAAAACAAAATGATAAGAACACAAAATGTATGAAAACATTCATGTTATTCTAATAATATATACAACTTACTATGAGTATAATCATTAAACAGCCACAATTCCATCGTGGTTTCGGTGATTCCCGGTTAACGTGTTTGTGGCAAGTATCCACAAGCTTCTCAAATGTGTAAAGCCCCCATGGAAAGCCTCCACAAAATTCCAAATCGTCAACCATGTCAATCAGATCATGACTGATAGAATTGTCTGATGAAGGCTTGTGATTGAAAACTTGCCAGAATGCCATCAAAGTTGCCAACCTCTTTCGGTCGGCGGAATTGTTCGCCTTCACAAGCTTTTCGTTCTCTTGTGTGACGATGAACTTTCCACGGTCGAAATTCTTCAACCTGAATGTCTCACACCGTTTGTAATCTTATCTTCCGTGATAGGGTCCATAGTTCAATCTGGTAATTAATACATGCTTCATTATAGAGTACCGAATGGGAACACTGTTTACCACAAACCACAACTCCTTGTTGTCCTGTACAATCACGGAATGATTTAATAGGACAGACATTTGAACCCTCATCGAGATGGATTCACATTAGAAATGGAATATATGCCTAAACTGTGACTCCTTGTTGAAGTAATGCAATTCATATTCATCCAAGATTCCTCTCAACTTCTTTATTGTTTCGTAAAGATAACACTTAGTGATAATCTTTGGCATTCTGTCCAAGTGCTTGAATTCATAGAGAAACTTCGACTTTGGTGGAACCTGCAAAATCACCAATTACGAATACAATAGATTTCTACCGACTCAAGTGACCCTTGCGACTAGCGACCTGATAACGCGTAATTTGTCTTAGGATTTTCACCTCTTTATAGGATTAGTTTTATTATGATTTTGGATTTTACCGACATATTAAGCAGAATTGAGGCTTCTTCTATCGTTTTCTCGTGTTTTACAAGCAAATGTCGTAAAACTTTCAGAAGTGCTCGACCGGATGCATTAGACAGCCTGATCGGGCTCATTAATCAGAAGACACCCTGAAGAGAACGCACGGCCTGGGCAACTCCATTGCTCGGGCGATCGCCTCTTTTGAAGAAGTGCCCGTTCAAGCAGTTTTTTGCGCCCGATCAAGCGTATAGGAAACCTAAAATGCGTTTTCACACGAAATAAAAGGAAAAAAGAAAGGAAGTTTGGGACGCACGCCGTTTAGACCAGAGGACGCCGTTTGCAGAGAGAGGAACCACAAGAGGAACGGTTTGCAGAGAGAGGAACCACAAGAGAAACGGTTTGAAAGGAAGTTTTTGTCCTATATTTGAACATGAATTCCCCATTGAATGATATAATCTGATTTCATGATTCATAAAAACGTTCATTACAAGCTTCGGCATTTCTGAAACTCGTGGTGTTTTATCGTACCGAATTTAATCTCGTTTTTCTTTTGTGTCTTAGTTTTCTGACTTGATAAACTTCCAATCCCTGCATTCTTTTCATTTTTATGATTTTCTTTTATCTTCTAGCTTGAAAATCATATCTTGATCGATCTTCTTCTCTTGATTCTTAGTTTTGATGTTCGCACTAGTTCGTTGAGTTCAATCCTCGCATTACACAATCCGTATACTTGCAGTAGAGTGGTCTAGGAATTAAAACTTGATTTAACTACATGCCTAGGACCATGGCGCTTAAGTCAAGCGACCCTACCAATTTAAGCGATCCTTGAGACTCAAGCGACCTTTGAGACTCGACCTTAACGACTCAAGTGACCCTTGTGATCCACTGAGTCTCTTGAATCGAAGAGGGTCATGAGTCTCAAGCAACTCACTAAGACTCCTAACTCACTTCGACTCAAGCGAGTCAATGAGACTCAAACAACCCTTGTGACTCAAGCGACCCTTGAGACCCAATGAATCTCTTGAGTCGAAAAGGGTCATGAGTTTCAAGCGACTCCCTAGGACTCTTGACCCTCCACGGCTCAAGCAATTCATTGAGACTCACACCCATTTGAAATCAACAAACAATTTCGCTTTCAGTAGCCTAATCTCTAATGTATTTCATCTGAAACGTAAAACGTTAGAAATCGATCCACTCATAGACGCCATTTATGATTGACTCGTGCTCTCTTTTTCATTACTAATCTTTGCCATTTCTTTTTTTGTTTCCTTCTCATTTCAAATTTCTTTGGTCTCAACTTCGAAATGTTCTTCTTCCATATTTTGAACTCGATCCTTGCTCTTAACTTCGAAATCACCTCTCCTCCTTTCTCTCAACTTTGAAATAGGTTTCGTTTCGAAAAAGTATCAAACCGTTTGTTTTCACGTGAAAAAATAAGCGTAAATTTATCTTTCTTCTTTTTTTTAATTTGTTTAAACTTTTGCGGATATACGTGAAGCAATAAAATCCTAAAAATACATTTTTGATATTTTTCCAGTACAGAACTAGTAGTTATTCTTTTGAAAGAGAGTATTGTCAAACTTAGGGGTGCGCAATTCGGGTTTCGATCCGGGTTCCTCGGGTTTCGGTTCGTTTTGGATTCCTCGAGTTTTGAAAAAATAGACCTGAATTGAACCCGAATGTTTTTTATCTGGATTTTCGAGTTCAGGTTGTTCGGGTTCAAAAGCATTGGACCCGAAATAATTCGAATTACATTTGAATATTTGGGTCTTTTGGGGAATTCGAGTTGTTCGGGTTTTTCGAATATTATACATAATTTGGGTCATTTAGATTAAAATTCTTTGGATAATCTGGTTTTTAATATAAACAAAAATAAAATTCTTTGGATAATTCGTTTTTAATATAAAATAAAAATAAAATATGAAATATTACATAAATATATATATACCTGTATTTTTTAGTTTTTAAATATTTTTTTAAAAATTTTAAATTATATTTTTTATTTTTTTAAATTGGATTGTTCGGATTGCTCGGATTTTATCCATTAGAATCGGATCGATCCGACCCGAACGGATTCTGAAATTTAAACCCATATGAAATAACACATATTTCAAAAGATTTGGCTTATCGAATCAATCCGGTTCGAATCGATCTGGATAATTCGGATTGTCCATCCTATCAAACTCTTTCATATATCTATCTGGAATAAGAGCCGAATTTATACTGGACCTGAAAATAATCAATCGACTCAATTATCAATTTCTTAATTGTTTGGGTTGTCGGGCCTAACATGTTTTGGTAGGACTCGCCAATATTTTAAAAATTTGTTGTCAGAGTTCAATTGAAATTTTTTTATTAACTTTAAAGCATGTACTTGTTAGCGTTAGCTAATTTCACCCTTCTTAATCACATATTATTAGATTCTTAATGTAATTGGTTTAATATATATATATATATATATATTATAGCAGTCCGAAACTGAATGATAAAATATGTTTTCTATTAAATTATATTGTTGAAATATGTATAAATTAATTATATTTGAAACGCATAAGAGAGAATTAAAAATATTTCTTAACTAAATTATAGTTGTCTACCCGCAAAAAGATTTATGATAAAAATAATGCATTATTTATTTTATTTTGTTATAATTTTATTGAAATAGATTATTTTTTATAGATTATGAAAGAACTCTCTAACACTTTTAATATTTTGTGGGTGCAATATCCACAACTTCCATAACAACAAGTATATAATATAATTTCGTATATAAATTCTCATTAAAATAGAAACAATTTCATATAATTACCGAATAACATAAATGAATTTATCGATTAATTGTTGAAAAACTTGAAGACAGACAACTTTACAGATTGTCAATTCAAAGACATCAAAATATATAAAACATTATTCGTTTTATTTACCAGTCAATCTTTAAGTACACTTATTTTCTTTTACAATGTACCAAAGATCTCCACAGATAACTTCCCCTGAGTTAGACGTAAATAAACTCTCACTATTTCATTCCACTCAATACAATATCGCTCTAAGTATACTTAAAAACCTAAGAACTCCTTCTCTCTGTTTCCAAACACTCCTTCGATATCTGTCCAGATAAATTAACCTTTTTATTCTCGTCAAGTTAATTTATCTACCTTCGTCCGTGCACAACTAACCTCCCCGGTTTTCCAGCCGCGCCTCCTTGCTGATTCTCCTCAGCCTTGACTTCGCCGGATCAACTTTTGACTTCATCTTCTTCTCCTTAAATTTTTCATTGACTCCTTCAATTTATCTTCATTTGAAGTTCTACTCCTTGCATATCTCAACAACCTGAATTTACAAATATATCCTACGATCCTATTTTTATTGCATTTACAATCTCCCCATTTGAATTCTTATCACAGAAACACACGTCAATCAACATATACAATTCAATCACAATGCATAAAAGATTAAAACACAACAATACCACAGAACAATCACATCACGGTATCAAGAAACCACATCAATTCAACCATATATATGATCAACATGAATAAGTTCAACCATGGAAATGATTAAGTACACTTAAAATAAACTTTTTCCATAAGTGCACTTAAAATAACTATGACTACTCAGGAACACATCAGTTCCTCGGTCTTTTGCCTTTGGCCTTGTCTGCTAGCTGTTCTACGCGGTCCTCCTCCTCCTGTACTTCTCCCCCTGTTTTTGTGATAAGAGATTCAAATAAAAAATCAGACACATAAAGATATCAGAACATGCTAGAAAAACAAAAAAATGCACTCGTTTACTGTGAAAACGCTTCAGAAGCCCTGTGACCGACTTCTAACCAGTGTCTAAAGTGGACTCCATTGAGGCAATGGTTTGTTTCAACTGGAGAAGTTCTTGAACAACATTACCACCAGAAGTAGCATCAGCATCTCAAGATGGTATTTTAGCCATATATCGCTTCTCCAATATGATCCAAGGTGGGATATTTTCTCGGATTTCCTCGGCACCAATGATATCTAGAACCTGTTGACTCAGAATGTTCTGAATCATGCACGGAAAAGGTAGAATAAACTTTGTGGAATTTGATAGGCCAAGACCCACAATGGAGTCCAGAAAACTCTTCCAAAGTTTATTTTGATATCATTCTTCAAGCAATATAGAAAAATTAACGTATCTTGACGAATCTCGTCCGTTTTCTTGTTAGGAACCAATTTGTGTGGCCTATCTTCAGTTTAAAATTGGGAATCTGTCCAGGCCACCTAATTAGATTACCATCAGTGAGTTCCTTTTTGACTATATCCAAATCCAGATCTATCTGGAGCTCCTTTGTCCGCGTAATGTCCACATGTGGTGTCCTAAAAAATTGTTAATGACTTCAGCATTAAATTTAATAACCTTCCCCCGAACATATGTTGTACCAAAAAACACAGAGCCAGAATCATCAATTTCAGGAATCAGATTGGCGTAGAATTTGTAAACTAGTTCTTTACACACAGGTACCACAGTTGTGACTGTGTGTAAGCTTCCTATTCACTAACAACTTCCAGATGTCAAGCTGTTTTAGATGATTGACACTAAGACCACGTTCTGAGAAAATTTCTCGTTCCTTGAGAGTCTTCAATCGAGTGACATAAGACTCTTTATATAACTTTTGAGAAAAAGCTTTGAACGAAGATAAGGGTGTACCTCTCTGTGAAGACTGTGGGCCAGATTTCTCAGTGGTAGGTACCGTGGGTTAAACATTGGTCTGTAGTGTCGGCACCATTTGTGGAACATCTCTAGGTGGGGTCGAGGTTGAAGGAAACCTTGATGAAGTTCAGGAATGGTTTGAATTTGAACCAAGAACGTCGCATTCGAGCGTTGATTTTCGCATTTATTTAGAGCAAAAAATTTCGTAGGAAGGATTTTGTACCTTTTTTCCGTTAACTCTTGATGGATTTTATGTGAACACCAAGTCTTTCATTCGTACTTGTTTGTTGTCAAGCAGTATAATAGCATCGTCTTCCAGACCAAGAAATCGACTGCTTCTGGTTTCCATTGTTGCTTATGTTGTTTGTGAAAATGACTGCAACCAAAATCGCTTTCCTTTCTCTCTCAAGTGAAAGTTAGGGTTTCGAAATTTCAAAATGCAAGTGAGGAGAGACGGTTTAAAGAAGGTTAAGTGCAGTTGCAGTTTAGACGAAAAAGAAGGATTTCAAAAAATAATAGAAATAACTGCACTAGTCACATCAACCACAAAAATATCAAATCACAAAAAAAAATTCAGAAAACCACCATGTTTAAATGAGAACCACTTGAGTACTGAACTTATTCGTCAAATCAATGTATAAAATAAGCTTTAAATATGTTAAAAAAATGCAAAGCAAATCAAACCGTTAAGAATTAGTCAAATAAGGCACAAGACTGATTATTTAAGTACACTTACTCAATTATGTTTTTCACTTAGGACAAGCTTCAGCAACACATATTTTTTTTCTTTTTCCTCCTTTTCTTATTAAAAAATCCAACAGCCTCTAGGATATTGTGTAGATATCCTTTTGTTCATATAACAAGTTTCTTGATTACCTATTCTTTGAGGTATACTCTTATGTAAAAGAATTTAACGTAGAGGAGTATGTAAGCTTATATTAGCTTTGTATCATAGGATGTTATAACTGAAACTGAATATCTCCCAACTTAGACCCGAGCATATGCTCATAACATACTTTCCTTATATCTGCATAGAAATAAGTGTAAAAGTTTTTATAAGAGTAAGTGATACAATTACGTGCACTTGAGTCACCAGGTAGGAAACTTGTTAAAAACAGAACCACAACAGTATCCAATAAGCTGAGCAGGAGTCAACTAAGTGTACTTAAACCATGCCGACTTATACGTATTTTCCCTTTTCTTCGTAATTACCTCATTAACTCTGAAAATTTTATCAATTTGTTACTTCCATCAACAGAAAAAACATCAAAGCTCACAAACACCAAGTGATTTTCTCTAAGAAACAAACCAATTTAAATCCAAAGATTTTGTGAAGATATCCGCTAGCTGACGTTCCGTAGGTACATATTCCACTTTCATTTGTTTTTGTTCAACCTTTTCTCTTAAAAAATGATGTCTTATTTCAATATGCTTTGTTCTAGAATGTTGAACAGGATTTTTTCGAGATATCTGTGGCACTTGTATTATCACACCATGCAACAAAGGTTTTAGAACTCATACCGTAGTCCATTAGCATCTGATTCATCCATAAAAGTTGAGTACATCAACTTCCTCAGGCAATATATTCAGCCTCTGCAGTAGATAACGACATTGAATTATGCTTTTTACTATGCCAAGAGACTAAATTGTTTCCAAGAAAGAAACAGCCACCAGACGTGCTTTTTCTGTCATCCGCATTTCCTCCCCAATCAGCGTCACTGAAACCAGCAAATTCACAGTTAGTATCTTTTGAATAAAAAATGCCATATTCTGTTATATCTTTGACCTATTTGATGATTCGTTTCACAACAAGCAAATGAGATTTTTTCGGTTTTGCTTGATATCTCCCTACACTTAAACATAAATAGGGTCGACTTGCTGTAAGATAAAGTAAATTTCCAATCATACTCCTATAGGGTTTAACTTCAACATCTTCTCCATCTGAGTCTTTTGTCAGCTTAGTTGTTGTTGACATGGGAGTACTGGCCGACTTGCTATGATCTAATTCAAATCTTTTCACCAGATTTTTTGCATATTTACTCTGAGATATGAATAATCCATCGTCAAACTGTTTCACTTGCAAGCCAAGAAAATAACTTAGTTCACCAAACATACTAATCTCGAACTCTCGCTTCATTGTTTGAACAAACCAATTTACTTTATCCTGCGATTTGGAACCAAAAACAATGTCATCAACATAAATATGTACAACTAACAGAATGCCATCAGAATCATGAATAAACAAGGTTTTGTCACCTCTCCCTCTCTTGTAGTCGTTCTGGATTAGGAAGATTGTCAGGCGTTCGTACCAAGCACGTGGGGCTTGCTTCAACCCGTATAAGGCCTTCTTCAGTTTATACACATGTTCTAGATAATGCGGATCCTCGAAAGCTTTCGGTTATTCAACGTAAACTTCCTCTTGAAGTATACCATTTAGAAATGTGCTTTTAACATCCATCTGAAAAAATCTTAAAGCCAAAGAAACATGCAACACCAAGCAGTAGTCGAATTGACTCTAATCTAGCAACAGGAGCAAAAGTTTCATCAAAATCAACACCTTCGACTTGCTTATAACTCAGTGCCACTAATCTTGCCTTGTCTCTGACAATTTCACCCTGTTCATTAGTTTTGTTCTTAAATATCCATTTTCTGTCAATCACATTTAAATCCATTAGACGAGGGACCAAAGTCCAGACATTATTTCTAACAAATTTTTCTAACTCTTCATGCATGGACTTTATCCAGGATTCATCATCTAAAGCATCACAAACACACTTAGGTTCTATTTGCAAAGTAAAACATGCAAACTTAACCATATCATGATAATTCACCCTTGGCTTATTACGTGTTCTTCTACCATCTTTAATGTTTCCAATGACATCTTCTATTGAATGATTCTTATGCACCATTGTTTGTTCCATGTTGGTTCTGTGATTTTTGTATTCAGAAAAATCTCCATTTGTTTCACATTCAGCAACTACTTGGTCAGTAGGTAAACTTAAATGATCATTAGCTGATTTTGACTGTTCTTGTATTGTTTCTCAGGAAAATTGAAAAATAATACTGTCAGTCAAATGATCTTCATAAAATACCACATTCATAGATTAAATAACTTTTCTGGTACGCAAATTAAATTTTTGAACGCAGTTGTATTGTTGCCATATCCAAGAAAAATTCCTTCATCACTTTTGGCATCAAATTTACCCAAGCACTCTCTATCATTCAACACATAGCGAGTACACCCAAAAACATGAAAATAGCTTAGGTTCGGGCTCTTACCTTTCCATAACTCGTTAGGAGTTTTCGACATACCTGGTCGGATGTAAACACGATTAATGATGTAACATGCAGTTTTATGGCTTCAGCCCAAAACCTGATAGAGATAGATTTCCCATGCAACATTGCCCGTGCCATTTCTTGCACCGTTCTATTCTTTCTTTCAACAACACCATTCTGCTATGGTGTTTTGGATGCAGAAAATTCATGAATGATACCATGTTTTTTACAGAATTTTTGAAATACTTCATTCTCAAATTCCTTCCCATGATCACTCCTGATTTTTTCAATACATCCTTTTTTGTATTTTTCAGTTGAAGGAACAAAAAATGAAATAATTCGAAGGTGTCAGATTTTTCTCTTAAAAGTTTCACCCAAGTGTACCTAGAAAAATCATCAACAACAACAAAAATATATCGCTTTCCTCCAAAGCTTTCTGTTCTCATCGCACCCATCAAGTCCATATGTACCAGCTCCAAAATTTTGTCTATCTTCACATCAAGCATTCTTTTGTGATGTAATTTTACCTGTTTACCTAATTGACATGGTTTACAGACTTCTGTTTTATCCAGTTTTAACTTAGGAATACCTCTGACAGCAGTTGATTTTGACAGTTTCACCAGGGATCTGTAGTTGACATGTCCTAATCGTTGATGCCACAAGGATAGTACATCATATGTTGCTTTCAGACAGATTTTCTCTTCACTCCACATGTAGCAATTATTTGAAGATCGTGAACCTGTAAGTATACACTCATTGTTAGAATTCATTACTTGACATTCTTTGTTGTCGAACTTAACCTGATGATTGTTGTCACACAATTGGCTTATGCTAATTAGAACCCGCAACAAATTGCACATTTTTCAGATCAGGTTGTCCTGGTGAGTTTATGTTGCCTTTTCCAAGAATCTTTCATTTATTTCCATCACCGAAAACAACACTTCCTGCATTCTTGATTTCTACAAAATTTGAAAGTAATTCTCTTGTACATGTCATATGTCTAGAGCAACCACTATCAAAGTACCAGATGTTAGATTTTTCCTTTTGTGTAGAAATGTATGCAACATTGCAATATATATCACTCTTCTTTATCCAAAATTGTTTAAATTTAGATGACTTACCTGAGTCATACCTGAATTTCTTGTAGCAAGTACGTTGTTTGTAACCTCTGATTCCAAAAAAGTAACAAGTCACTGGAGTTCTCTTTCTGTTTCCACCTTGATATATTCTTCCAGAATTATGTCCATGATATTGTGCATGATTTATCCTTCTCTTGTTGTAGTTGTGATATGGAGCCTGAAATTGTCTTCTGGAATTGTACCCATGAAAATGATTATTTTCATTTCTGTTTGTCTTGAGATGTTTTACAATTGAGAGTGATGTACGGTTGTTTTTTTCTTTTTGTTTCATATTTTCTTGCAGATCACCTCCGGAAACAAATTTGTTTTCAGAATTATTTGATTTTTCCAAATAACCAATTTCATGGTTATCACCTTTTCTTTTGCCAATTGAAAGCAAATGATCCAGTTTATCAGTTCCATTTGACAACATCTTCAATTGGTTATTTGTTTCTTCCAGTTGACTTTTGGCAAAGTGCACTTCTTCTTCCTTCAGCGCTACTTCCAGTTTCATTTCTTGAATGTGAGCTTCCAGTTTCTCATTAGTTTTGACCAATTGAACGTTTAGTTTACTCATTTTCGGCCACTCATTATAGATAGTCTCTACATCAACTTCGTATTCCTCTTCTTCAAATTGATCTTTGTCACTTTGTTTGTCAGTCTCATCAATGATTACAATGAATGCTACAAAACTTGACTGTTCTTCTTCAAATTCATCTCCAGATTTAGAACTAGATTCACTAAACATGATTAGTGACTTCCCTTGACATAATTACTATCTGCACACTCATTTTTGGTATGTCCAAACCCTTTGCATTTGTAGCATTGTGTCTCTCAAAGATTTTTCAGCATACTTTCTCTTTTTGTGATGCTAGGACATTCTGATTTGAAATATCCAAACCCTTTACATTCATGGCACTGAGCTCCGGATTTATTATCCTTTTTATTTCCAGTTTCTTGAGTTGATGATTTTTTTCCCTCCTGAGCGCTTTTTCATAAATTTTTCAAATCTCCTGGTCAGTAAGACAATATTTTCTTCAAGATTTTCTAGTCTGGAGCTTTCTGATGTAGCCTGTAACACAACCCCTTTGCTTCCCTCTCTTGCTGTATCTCCTTGTTCAAGTTGAAGTTCAAGTTCATATGCAACTAAAATTACAACTATTTCTTTGAAACTTGTAGTATTTGTATTCAAGGACATATTCATTGCAACCTTTTGTGCATGAAATTTCTTAGGTAGACATCTAAGCAATTTTTTAACTAGCTTCTTATCGTCCAGATTCTACCCAAGTACACTTACTTCGTTGACAATTGCATTCATCCGACTACTGAATTCCTTTACACTCTCATACTCACTCATCTACAGTTTCTCAAATTAATGTTCTAGAATATCTAGACGTGTCCTTTTGACACTGGTAGTACCTTCATGAATGGTTTCTAAAGTATCCCATGCATCTTTTGCAGATTCACATCCTTGAATTTGCTTAACTCGTTTATGTCTACAGATGAAAAAATAGTTGTTAAAGCTTTTGCATTGAATGTCGAACTTCTTTTCTCACTGGGCGTCCATTGATCTGAAGGATTTTCTTTGACATTTCAATTTTCATCAATAACAGTTGGTGAATTCCATCCATTTTTCACAGCACTCCAAGCATCTTCATCGATTCCTCTTATGCTTGCTCTCATTGTGACTTTCCAATACGCATCCAACATGACAGGTTTTCCAAAGGAGTACAAATCTCTTGGTCCTTCCATATTGTTGTCTTCTAGGATCTCAAACCAGCTCTTAGATTTACTCTAAACTTAAGTTACCAGCTCTGATACCAATTGAAAAACTTGCAGACAGACAACTTTGCAGATTGTTAATTCAAAGAGACCAAAATATATAAAATAGAACTCGTTTTATTTATCAGTTAATCTTTAAGTACACTTGTTTTCTTTTACAATGTACCAAAGATCTCCACAGATAACTCCCCTAGAGTTAGACTTAAATAAACCCTCAACTGTTTCACTCCACTCAATACAATATCGCTCTAAGTACACTTAAAAACCTAAGAACTCCTTCTCTCTGTTTCCAAGCACTCATTCGATATATGCCCAGATAAATTAACTTATCTATCTTCGTCCGTCCGTGCACAGCTAACCTCACCGGTTTTTCAGCCACACCTCTTTGTTGATTCCGCTCAGCCTTGACTTCGTCGTATCCACTTTTGACTCCATCTTCTTCTCCTTAAAGTTTTCACTGACTCCTTCAATTTCTCTTCATTTGAACTTCTGCTCCTTACATATTTCAACAACCTGAATTTACAAATATATCCTACGATCTTATTTTTATTGCATTTACAATTGTTAAAGATATGTTATAAGAACTCATCCGTTAATTTATATTTCATTTAATATATCACAAATAATGTATCATAATCTGAAATATATTTATGTAATATAATTATATTTTGATAATATTACAGATGTTAATGATTATTGCAAAATTAATATTTTTTTATCCAAATGTAAATTCAAGTTTCGTTGGTAATTGCTCAATTATAATAATGTAAATAAAACTTCGAATATATTTAAAAAATTGGTAAAGAGAATAAAAGTTTTAAAAATATTAGTGTATTATCATTTATTTATTAAATTTAAAAATTACCATTTTATTCAGAAAATTAATCTGAACCTAAAAATCTCATCTTACCTTTAAAATTAACCTAAATCTACTTCATTCCCTCTATTTCCTTCTCCCTCTCTTTCTATTGCCGCCTCCATCTCCTTCCAATCTTATGTTTCCACATTCAAAAATAGCATCATTACCTTCCATTGCTCTCCGCCTCCGGGACCCTCGTCACCACTTTAGGGCGATAGAATCGATGACCCATACAGTTTTACGGAGGCGTTTAAGGAAGGTGGAAGTGCACTGTGATGGTGTCTCCACGCCGACGAGTCGTCATGTTCTCGGATCCCGCCGGTGACGTGAACGCTAGAAAGCTTCAGTCCCTCCCCTGCGACAAATATAGCTAGAAAGATTATCAGACGGTTAGTATAAAAAAGATCCAACGGTGCAGATTCATTCACGTAATAGAAAATAAATACTAACGACTAATAAACAAAAGGATCTACACCCAAAAAAATAATAATCCAACGGTGAACAGGCGGCCACACAGTGAAAGCAAATTGGATGTCTAAACGGACGACAAGTGCTTTCAAACACTGTTTATAAACGCTTGTTTTAGGTATACTAAGATTTATATATAAAGAACTTGATTGTTTTATTTTAGTAAAATATGAATCGAATTGATCAAAATATTATATTTTATTATACAGTAATTTATAATAATTTAATCAAAATTCCAAAAACAGTTATAATTTCAGCAAAGAAGTTGATCACGGGATAAATCGTTTGAAATATTTGCATAAATCGAGACGTTGGATATTCATAAGGGCGAATATAATCACACAATAATCTAACATTTAATCAAAGTTAAAATATTTGCAGACCAGTCGTAAACAAAAGGCCTCATTTATTTAATCATAAAAGATTTAGTCGCACTAAAAATATAATTATAAATTCAATATATATCTATATGTATATATATATATATATAGACACACGCGCGCGCATAAGGCATACGAAAAAATTGCACGAGGGGATAATAATTTCTCAAATATTTTCAAGTTCTTTAGTGTGTTATATATAATTATCAATTATGATCTCACATAATTAATAAAAAAAAGGAAAATGTATAAAGTGGTGTCCATTGTTTAACTATCATTGAAGAAGAGTTAAAATAATAGCCGAAATCACAATGAATCAAACTAAATCCAATATTAAATTGTGAATTTTATTAGTATTTGTTCTATATTCAGATAGTGTATTGATTTTTATGGTGTAAAATTTTAATTTAAATAAAATAAAATAAAACTGATTTAAATTTTTTATTCTTCTTACGTTTAATAAATAAAAAAACAAATATGCAATAATTCCGATTGAATAAATGTGTCTGAATAAAACACTAAAATAAACCAATAAATTACTTTTTTAATCGAAAAACATTTGTAAAATATGAAAAAAATATACAAGTTTATAACAGTTTATGAATTTGATAAATTTTTATATAGAAATTATTTTAATCAATTTATACACTAATTTATAGTATGTTCATAAAAAAAACTGATTTTATTAGAAATCATGTTAGTTATATATTGTAGTGTACACACTTTTTATTAGTGTATCATCTTGACTTATGTGTTTTTAATATCATTTCTTACAAATCAAATATATTTTGGATGTTTTTTTTTAAATATATATATATATATAGAGAGAGAATGGCATATTAACAGATGATGTATGAATTAGATAGATGGACGCATCTTTATGTATAAATTTGACCAATAAAATCACGGACTCATATTAAAATGTCAAACAAAAGATTTCAAAGAAGGATGGAGGAATACAAAGTTTTGATAATCTAACTTGGATCAGAAGGAAAAGAAATATACATATGATTTTGAAAGTAATTGAAAACCATATCTTACACATTCGTGGGTTGGATTATGCTTAGCCTTTACTTTTCAAATGCAACCTTAATAAGTCCCCCTTTTGTCCTACTTTAATCGTACCAATAACATATAAAAATATTCAACTTTTTAATAAGATTTTGATAATTCTTCTTTCTTTCTTAGTAATATATCGTTGGCCACTAAAATCATGGCCGACAAGCGTCATCATAGTGTAGTTTGCCTTTTTGTTTTGCCATTAAACTTAATATATCGTTTAAAATCATGGCCGACAAGCGTCATCATAGTGTAGTTTGCCTTTTTGTTTTGCCATTAAACTTATGATGAGGTATATATATATATATATATATATATACTTTTAGATAAAGTTTATGTTTTTTAAAGTTCGTTATGTATTTGATTTCGTAATAATTAATGCAGATATTGCTTTCTCAGTGTAGCGAAAACAATTTGTATCTTTTATTTATTTACCAATTGAATGTATTATATATATGTGTGTCTGTGTGGTTTATTTTTTAAAACTTTGAAAATGTGAGTGAAAAGATTGAATTTAACATAATATTTTTTTAGTGTTTTATTTTTTTTTTTTTTACTTTTATGGGGTAACTTCAAAAATATCTTTGTAGGGTTAAAACACTTCAAAAATACCCTTCCCCAAAAAGAAAATATTTCTAACTTCAAAAGTACCCGTATAAATGTTGATATTCCCAAAATACCCCTGCGACTTTACGACCCAGTTCGACCCAGCGACCCAGTTTGATCCTGCGACCCTTGTCCCTCTGCGACCCTTG
>CM071863.1:15131749-15151031 GCA_036759665.1 Gynandropsis gynandra
CAGCATCAGCATCAGCATCACTCACGCACTCCTTCCTCTTAGTCCCTTTTTCCTGCAAAATGACCAATTACGAATACATTATACTTCTACCGACCTAAGCGACCCATGCGACTCAATCGACCCATGCGACGCAACCGACCCGTGCGACCCTCAACCGACATGTGCGACCCATACAACTCAAACGACCCTCAGACACTGTGCGACACTCAACCGACTCACTGAGACTCAACCGACCCACGCCCCTCAAACGACCATTGCGACCTAACCGACTCACTGACACTGACACTCACCCGTTTCAAATCAATAAACTGAGTCTAAGATGGTCATGAAACTACTGCGACCCTTGCTACTCAATCGACTCACGGAGTCGAAGATGTTCATGCAACTCCTGCGACCCTTGCGACCCTTGCGACCTAACCGACTCACTGACACTGACACTTACCCGTTTCAAATCAATAAACTGAGTCTAAGATGGTCATGAAACTACTGCGACCCTTGCTACTCAACCGACTCACGGAGTCGAAGATGTTCATGCAACTCCTGCGACCCTTGCGACCTAACCGACTCACTGACACTGACACTCACCCGTTTCAAATCAATAAACTGAGTCTAAGATGGTCATGAAACTACTGCGACCCTTGCTACTCAACCGACTCACGTAGTCGAAGATGTTCATGCAACTCCTGCGACCCTTGCGACCTAACCGACTCACTGACACTGACACTCACCCGTTTCAAATCAATAAACTGAGTCTAAGATGGTCATGAAACTACTGCGACCCTTGCTACTCAACCGACTCACGGAGTCGAAGATGTTCATGCAACTCCTGCGACCCTTGCGACCTAACCGACTCACTGACACTGACACTCGCCCGTTTCAAATCAATAAACTGAGTCTAAGATGGTCATGAAACTACTGCGACCCTTGCTACTCAACCGACTCACGGAGTCGAAGATGTTCATGCAACTCCTGCGACCCTTGCGACCTAACCGACTCACTGACACTGACACTCACCCGTTTCAAATCAATAAACTGAGTCTAAGAGTCGACCCTTGCTACTGCGACCCTTGCTACTCAACCGACTCACGGGGTCGAAGATGTTCATGCAACTCCTGCGACCCTTGCGACCCTTGCGACCTAACCGACTCACTGACACTGACACCCATTTCAAATCAATAAACCATTTTGTGACTCGAAAACTTGCAAAACCCTAGAAATCGAACTACTTACACTTATTGACACCATTGAAGATTGACTCGTGCTCTCTTCGTGCTCTCTTCGCCAGTTTCCTTCTCGCCAACTTCAAATCGTTCGCCAACTTCAAATCGTTCCCTCTCAAGTTCGAAATCACTTATTTCTTAATTGCTATCAACTTTTAAACAAGTTTTACGGCGAAAAACTGTTCGGCTTTCTCGTTTTCGGCAGTTTTTCACGTCGAAAAACTGTCGAACTTCCATTTTTCCACGTTTGAACGTTAAGGGTAAATTTGTCTTTTCCTCAGTTTTTATTTTTTGGATTTAATAATTATTTTGGAGAAAAGTATTTTTGAAATGATTTAGCCCTTTAAGGGTATTTCTGATATTCTGCCCTTTTATGGAGCTTAGGTGGGAATAATAACACTTTCTTCCACCAAAATCATAACGTGGATTACAGCAACACTTTGATTTTGGAACTTGAGAAAGACCATTCAATTTTTTTTATTATTATTATATTGAATTGGAGTCATTATTTATTCATTTTTTACCTAGGAGTCCCACTATGTGAAACATAGTTTAGAATACCCAATGGATATTAAAATATAATTGTATAATTTTGATTAAAAAAATGAGAGAGAATCTTTACAAACATACAAATATCATCTCCATACCAAAATATTATAATTCGTATATTTATTTGGAAGATCGGTAATATTTTGAATATTAATATGTTTTTTTAGAAAAAAAGAACAATGTAATTTTACAATAATAAATAAATCTCAATCTTTTGGTTTATTCTAAAATAGCTTACTTCCGACTCAAAATGAAATTACTTAATGTGTATGTGTTTCTTTGTAATCATGTAACGTAAAAACATGTGATACTTTATAGGAAAAGTGAAGATATATGAGAAGATGGAAGGTTAGTATATTAATAATTTATCTTCATACATTATAAATAATGACATGAGTTTGGACATTGTTTTAGAATTTAGTTTGTGCATGAGATTGTAAACATTTAATGTATATTAAATGTCAAAGATAGGATCGTGGGCCTTGCAAAAATTTCTCATAAATCGAGTGATAAATCTCCTTACGAGTTATGACGATTACCAATATACAAGACTATGAAAGTGTGAGATCTTGTAAAAGTTCATATTCCTTTACCAAAGAGAACAAAACTCGGATCAAAGACTATAGATTGTATCTATATTGGTCTTGCAAAGAATTTCGTCGCTTATAGGTTTTTGGTTCACAATTTCAAAATTGAAGACATAACAAGAAATTCGGTTATGGACTGCTAAAGTAGAATTCTTTGAGGGAGTTAATCCTCTAAAGAATAAAAATTCATTCAAAATAGTACATGGACATTTGTCACAATATGTTATAAGTTCTTCACCATTTCAATAAGAAATGTTAGATATTAGAAGAAGTAAATGTGTGAGAATTGCCAAATATTTTAGACATGACTTTATGACTTATATGTTAGAAGGATAATCTCAAACATGGAATCGACAGAAACTGCATATTGGAAAGAGGCTATCCAATGTGCAATGGAATCCATTATGCACAAAAATGTGTGGAAATTGGTAAACTTGCTTCCGGATAACAAAACAACTGGTTATAAATTGGACATTCAAAAGAAAAATGGAATCAAATGGAACTATAGAGAAATGCAAAGTTCGATTAGTAACCAAAGGTTATGGACATAAAGAAAAAATAAATTTCTTTGACACATATTCATCGATGTCTAGAATTATCTCAATAAGAGCATTACTTTCAATAGCAGCGATTCACAATTTAGAAATTCACCAAATGGATTTGAAAACAACATTTTTTATGGTGAATTAGATGAAGATATCTGCATGGATCAACCCAAAATGGTTCATTGTCAAATGTCAAGAAAAGAAGGTGTATAAATTGATTAAATCTCTTTACGGATTTAAACAAGCGCCAAAACAATGGCATGAAAATTTTGATAATACATTATTATCAAATGGTTTCAAAATAAGTGTGACAAATGCGTTTATACGAAAGAGTATAAGAATTCATATATCATTATTTTTTGTATGTCGAGGATATGCTATTTTTGGAAACAAACAAAGATGTGATAAATCGGACTAAAAAGATGTTACATTCTTGTTTTGATATAAAAAGATATGAGTCTTCCTAATCTTGTACTTGGAATTCAAATTTTAAGAAGTTCGAAATGTTACATTTTGTCACAATCTTGTTACACTGAAAAGGTCCTTAGAAAATTTGGATATTTCAATGAAAAACTGATAGTAAGTCCTTATGATTCATCTTTTCACCTTAAAAGGAACTAAGATGATAGTGTATCTCAACTAGAGTAAATACAAGTTGTAGAAAGTTTAAAGTATATCATGAATTAGAAAACCAGATTTGGCATATTCGATAAGTCGACTTAGTAGATATTCTCATGAGTTAGAAAAAATAACATTCGATAGCACTAGTAAAAGTGTTGAGATATCAAAAATATGCAATGAGTTACAGATTGCACTACACGGAATATCCTCATGTGTTAGAAGGATATTGTGATGCAAATTAAACTTCAAATAACACGGATAAAAAGTCCACAAGTGGACATGTATTTACACTTGGTGGCGCAGCCGTGTCTTAGAAATCGTCAAAACAAACTGTAACAAAAGGGTCAATGATGGAAGCAGAATTTGTAGCTTTAGATAAAGTCGTTGAAGAAACAGAATGGCTTGAAAATTTTATGAAAGGAAATAACGTTATGGAAAAAAATCCGTTACTACCATTTGCATACATTGTGATCGTATGGTCGCTCTAACAGAGAGTAAAGGTTTTAATAGAGAGCAAGTTATGTATACAACAAGGAGAATGAGTTAAAGCCAATAGAATGAGTCATTACTTGCCGAAAACCTAACATGGTAACATTGGAGATCCCATGGTCTAAGTTCAATAGACAAACTAGTTGATGAAGACTCAAGAAGTAATACACACTACTATAATTATTCCTATGCTGAATCAACAGTGTATTTGTTGATGATTTTAAGTATGAATCTTTATGTTCTTAATAATGCTAATATCTTTGAAAAGGGTGATATAAAGGGAGTATCTCTAATTAGCATTACTAGACTAATGTGGGATCTCATCTATGATAAAATGGCTAAGTTATCTAGAAGTCTCATGAACGAAGGATATGTTCATGAACAAAATGAATAAAACCATAAGAATCGAAATGTATCAATATGGTATATGTGACATTTGTTGACTTGATTTGCTGTGAAACGTAAATAGTTCAAGACTTGAGTTCACTATCTTATAAAATATATCCGATAAGTGTTCATTACGAAAGGTTTAAGTCAAAAGACACCTCCTTATATGTATATCACACCTATTATAGTAAAAATATCTTATTTTCTAATCAAATGTGGGTATTATTATGGTTTGATTAGAAAATATGAGATATTGATAGAAAAAGGAAGAAAATATGAAAGGACTTAGTTCCACACAGAAAGATAGAAGATTGTTAATATGGAATATTAAAGATTTATCTTCATACACTTATTAATAATCACATGGGCTTAGAGATGGGTTTTGGAATTGAATTTGTGCATGGGCTTGCGAATATTAATGTATATTAAGTGTCAAAGATAGGGCATTGGGCCTTGGGACTCTTGAGATCTTTGATTGATCCGAATTTAATTTTTAACTTTGCGTTTAATTTTTTAGTTTTTCAGATTTATGGACAGATATAACTTTATTAAGAATCATGACTTTATAAACAGTCATGATTTTGTAGTCATGACTGTATATTCAAACCGAATTTCAGCTCCAAAAGGCTCCTAAGTCTTCTTTAAATAGAGATTTGTCATGGAAGAACATATTGAATTCGTTCTCTGAAAATCTCTTCTGATTTATCATATAAAACACTCAAAGTAGATTCGACAAAATGTGAATTCTATGATCGTCGAATCTTCTAGGCAAAAACAAATTCTTTCTTAGGACATTGTTTGCAAACCCCGATCGAAAGTCGGTATTTATATATTTGTTTCTGTTTAAAATTGGTTATATATTATAATCCACTGTTATAATGAAAAGAGTTTCAACAATACTAATGGTTGCCTTTACAACTAAAATGATTCATGAAATATGTTTTTATTTTTGAAGCATCCTTATAATACTTAAATTAAATTAAATTATAATATTACTCTTTGTTTATATTTAGTCTTTTTACATTTTTTTTGTAAAACTAATAGTTCATAAATTATTATACCTGGGGTTTATTAATGTACATCTAAAAGTTGCAATTGTGTATTATCGCTATTATAAAAAAAATTACAGCAACTACAAGAGAGGGATCACGAGGGAATACAACATTGGAAGTGGGGCTTTGGTGTTTCATAAGAGGTTGATGGAAAGGCTGAGAAGAGTACAGTGGCAAAGATACTATGTGCCCTAAAGTTAGGATTTTTGGCTTAATTTGTCATTCATTCTCTCTCTCTCTCTCTCTCTCTCTCTCTCTCTCTCTCTCTCTCTCTCTCTCTCTCTCTCTCTCTCTCTCTCTCTCTCTCTCTCTCTCTCTCTCTCTCTCTCTCTCTCTCTCTCTCTCTCTCTCTCTCTCTCTCTCTCTCTCTCTCTCTCTCTCTCTCTCTCTCTCTCTCTCTCTCTCTCTCTCTCTCTCTCTCTCTCTCTCTCTCTCTCTCTCTCTCTCTCTCTCTCTCTCTCTCTCTCTCTCTCTCTCTCTCTCTCTCTCTCTCTCTCTCTCTCTCTCTCTCTCTCTCTCTCTCTCTCTCTCTCTCTCTCTCTCTCTCTCTCTCTCTCTCTCTCTCTCTCTCTCTCTCTCTCTCTCTCTCTCTCTCTCTCTCTCTCTCTCTCTCTCTCTCTCTCTCTCTCTCTCTCTCTCTCTCTCTCTCTCTCTCTCTCTCTCTCTCTCTCTCTCTCTCTCTCTCTCTCTCTCTCTCTCTCTCTCTCTCTAGAAAATGCTACAAAGTTAATTTAACAATATTTTTTAAGTTAACAAATAATTAAGTCCTATAAAGGTACAATTCAATACATCGCACAAAACCATGCGTTGGAGAGAAAATTGTTAGTAAAGGGGCTTTGTTACATCATTTTCTTATAACCGTAACTTTTTTATTTTGAATTTAATATATTTTTACGGTACCGAGAGAAATATATTTGAAAGTCTCTCAAATTCGTAACAGTTCGAACTGAGATAAAATAAATAAATTTTGCATATATTTTTTCCGTTTGACCATCCGATTAACTTATATATCCTTTTTTTTATCTATTAGAAATAATTATATGGAATAATCTCAATATCAAAAAAAATATTCAGAAACTGATAAAAAAAATTTGCACTCATTTCGTAGAAAGTATTTTATATAGATTATTACATAAACATCATATCTTGTACATATATTTTTTCGCACTAAATTTGAGAAACGTTTTATTTAAATAAAATTATAGGTGGTAATCTAGAAGATTTGATTGCATTTTGTAAAAAAATAATATATATATATATATTCCTTGCATGGGATTCAAATGTGGAAAATTATCAAAAACCATTTTCAGACAATATAAAGTTTCATTATTAGCTATTTGGTGTTATTAAATTTTAAAATAAATAGGAAATAATTCAATTGGATATTTGGCATAGTGATATCTAAGTTTTTTAAAAAAAATAATGTTGAGTCGTATGTATGTATGCATGTACACGGATACGTATGTTGATTCATATACATGATAGGAATGAATTAGTATAATGAATTAATATTTTAAAATAAAAAAAGATAATAAATATATATAATGTGTGGTTTATAATGATGAAATCTCAGAAAGAATCTCCGTGTCTGTTGGCCTAATGTTGGAGAAATTAGATTATGAAAGTACAGTTTCAAGGAAGCAAATACCACGAGGGGAAGTTTCCTCTTCTTTTTTTTTTCTTTTTTAAGTACAGCAAAAATCATCACATTTGGATAGGATCTCTTATTGAATCGCGCCCTTTGGCTATTGTTGTTATTATTTTTAGCAATTAGAAAAATTCATACTATTTTTAAATTTTTGTATAGTGACTCAATATAAAAATGTGTAAAAATATCTTTTAAATTTATATAAGTTCAATTTTTAATACATAAGAAAAATATTTTAAACATCAAAAATATTTCAAAATGGTATACAAATATCTAGAATTCCGGAAAAATAAGAAAACACTGTTTACAAAAACGAAACCAGTTTGGTTACCCATTAAATTAATATTTATAACAATTTATTCTTATTAATTATTAGAATTTTTTACTTTTATTCGATATAAATCTTATATGTAGTATCGGTAAACACGTTTTTTACTGTTAGTAGAGATATATAGAAAATGAAAGTATAAAGTTGACAAATCTTCAACAATTTAGAAAATAAGATATGCTTTGTAGATTAGAGTTAAAATACAATTAGATCTATATATAGGTTAATAAATAATATAAAAGTATTTAACCTAATAACATTATTTAAATAAATATTCTTATTAATATCTCAAGTTTGTATATATGCATGTTTTGCAAACCCAATTTAAGAAGAAAAAAATCAAACTTTCTTCTCTAAAATCTTAATGAACATATCAACAAGTCGAAGTTTGGTAGAAATATAATTCAGCGTCGTAACTACTTTAACAATCTGATTGCGAACTATATGATAATTCACTTCAATATGTTTGGTGCATTCGGAGAATACTAGATTGACACTAATATGTAACGCAATCTGATTATCAAAATGTAAGGACATCGGACGAAAATGAGTAAAATGTAAAGACTCGAAAAAAGATTCTTGAGTCAAAGAAGCTCACGAACCTTCATAGTCATCGCGCGGTATTTTGCTTCGGCAAGTGATAAAAACAATGTCGGTTGTTTTTTTGTCTTCCAAGAGATGGAAGAAGAATCCAGTTGAACTAACCATCCTGTAACTGATTTATGGGATATGAGTCATGTAGCCCAATCTGAGTTACACTAAACAATAATATGTAAGTCACGATGATCATGAAGGAGAATGTCTTGCCTATAACTGTACTTAATGTACTAAACAATTCATAATGTTGCTTGCAAATGTTATATGCTAGGAGATTGCATAAACTGGAAAACAATGTGAATGTTTATGCCAGATAGCGACAAAGTATACCAAGCGACCAACTAATCGACAATAGCATTCTTGATCGGCATCAGATAAAGCCAACTTGTATTTTGCTCAAGCAAAAACATCACTGGATTGGAATCAAGAAAACCTGCCTCTGAAATAATATCCAAGGCATAATTTCACTAAGAGAGATAAATACCATGAGGACTCCTTGTCACCTAAATGTCCAAGAGATACTTAAGAATCTCAAGATTCTTCATGTGAAAGTAAGATCTAAAATAATTCTTAAACCATTGAAGTGCAATCAAGTCATTCATATATACTGAAATATGTATTCGAACACAACCTGAAGAATACATGAAGAGAGAATAGTCGATATAAGATTGTTGGAAACCATACGTCTGAAAAGCTTAAACAGGTTTGGTAAACCAAGAACGAGGTTCAATTCGTACAAGGATTTCTTGAGAAGACACACATGGTTTATACAAGTTGTATGAAATCCTGGTGGTAAATTCATGTAGACCTCTTCATTCAAATCACCATGCAGAAATGCATTATGTACATCAATCTGGTGAACCTCCAAGTTTTGAACAATTGCCACTACAAGAAAACATGTTTTGGTGATATTTTCGCTACATGAGCGAATGTCATTGTGTAATCCAAACCTTTGATTTATCTATTCCCTATGACCACTATATGAGCTTTGTAACTTTCAATAGTACCAAGAGATTTGAACTTAATCTTATAAATCCCCTTACATCTAATAGCTCATTTTCCCGGTAGAAGTTTTTCTAAAACCCACGTTCATTTCTATCGTATGCATCAATTTCAGATTCAATTGACAATCGCCAATTAGGATCTCGTGTGGCTTCAGTAATCATCGAGGGTTTAATGTGGGTAGTGACCACTGCAAAAAAAATGACGATGTACCAACAAAAAAAGATCACAAGAATCGGATATAGGATATGAGGTACTTGAGGATGAAATAGAGGAGGGTGAGTATTGAGGTGATGAGTTCAATATTTGAATAGTGTGAATGATGTAATCATGCAAACATGTAAAGGACCACGTCCCATAGAATCTAAATTAGGCAATGGGTGTGAATCAGAAGATTGTGTGGTGATCGCGAGATTGGTTGTATCCAAGAAAGAACCATCAGAAGGTCTATCCAAGACCAGGACATAAGTTTGGTCAACTAACAAAGGAGAAATCGTATCCGAAAAAGAACCATCAAAAGGTCTATCCAAATTCGGGAAAAGAGTTAGGTAGAATGACGAAGGATAACCACTTTCAAAATTGTCTTTACCAAAGACGTAATGTTCGTAATGTTCGCGTCATCATCAGTATGGAATGGCTCATACGGAAGACTAGTGTCCGTAGATATATCACCTAATGTATGAAGGAAAGAAAATTATGTTTCGAGGAATACAACATCTAGAGATACGAGAAAAACTCATATTTCAATGTTATACATCTACCAATCGAAAAATTCGATGGTGACACAAACAAGCGACAACCCGATATTTTTTTATTTAAAAAGGTCTTTTAAAAAAAACAAGATAAAATAAATTGATAAAGGAATCATTTTATAAATCTAATAGATATAAACCTCAAAACCCACAAATCTTAGATTTTGATAGCATCAAAAATTTTTACCAATTTAGAAAATAAAATATTTTTACTAGTTAAAGTTAAGTTACAATTAGAATTACATATAGACACATAAATAATCTAATCATATTATTACATAAAAACTCTTACTAATAAAAGCACTTAAACACAAAAACTAATTGACATATATATATATATATATACATAGAAGTCCGGTGAGAATTGACATCAGAGGGAGTAGAACCATAGCTTTTCGTACAAGTGTTCGTGAATTGTTATAATCAAACACTTAATATATAATGTCATCAGATTCATTAAATCTCATTTCTCTATCTAGCAATTTCTTTTTTTTTCTTTTATATATTTGGTACTTTCTCCGATTCTTCCTCCTCGAATATCAGTTTTTCTAATTTTCCACATAAAAATATACTAAAATTCAAACATGTATTTCTCTTCCAAGTCTTCGTTGTGATCAATTTGTTATACTCGATATTTGATAAGGAGAACTTGTCGGGTTATAACTACAATAACATATTTTCATGGAACTTGTTGATTTATAATATATTATCGAAGTCTGTCCAAGTAATTGATATTCATTTAAAAGTCTTTTTGCATGGAATGTAAAATAAAAACCTTAAACAGTTATATATAAAATGGTGCGCCGAAAACAATAATATTTGTTATTCAAATTCGATTAAGAACTATAAATTGACCTATAAACTCACATAGAAAACATCAAATAGAAGAAATAGACAATTAAAATTTTATGAAGTCGGATCTAACCGTATGTTTGTCCCATGTCTCGAAAATTTTTTTTTATCTTATTCACCGAAATTGATATATGAAGAAGAATAAGCAATTAAATCTCAATTATCCACCATCTTTTCAATTTCCAATTAATCATGAAATTATTACCAATAAACTACTATTCCAATTTTTCTAGACAGCAACCATCACAAATATGCACCTTGTTTAGCAAGTCCAATTTCGATGAAACTTATCTCATCATTTTTTCTATATCCCTGATCATTCTTCGTTCCTTAATTAACCTTAGCTTCCAAAGTTGAAAAAAGTTATTCACAGGCAACATTTTAGTTAACATATCAATTGGGTTCTCTGTTGTATGGATCTTCAATACATTACCATCACCATTAGCAACAATATCTCTAAAAAAATGTAATCTAATATCTATATACTTAATCCTTTCATATTATATTTAACTACTTGAAAAGCTTATATCACTTTGTGAGTCAAGAAAGAGCTCTATTGGTTATGATATCATTCTAAGCTTCTTATACGGTCTCTATTAAAGCCATATGCTCAGCTTTCGTCGTTGACAATGCAACGAGATGTTGTAAACATGATTTCTACCACATCCCCTACTAAGAAGATAAACCTTGTAACATATCTTATCCTATGTAATATTGTTTTTTAATCAGAACTACAGTATCATCAGAATCTAAGTGAGCATGAGTTTGAACGTGGGAAATCCTTATAAGGGGATAAGGCCGAGAGGAGCAACGAGTTGGAGGAGCTCAAAAGATTCAATTAGAGCATAAAAGCGCTCTCAAGCGCTTGATTCCATCGCTCGGCCAGAGAAATGTTCGCTCGATCGGAGAAAATTTTCTAGACCAATATACACATGATGGAGCATTCGGAGGACGATATTACTTGGTCCGAGCATGACATAACTCGATCGAGCATTAGAGGACTTGATCGTTCATAGGAGGAGTTCGAACGAACATACTTTATTGTTGCATATTTTAGGGTTAAAACTTATGCGGTGGTTATACTACTCAACCGAATATTTTTACCGAGTTTGTTATGTCTGTTTATTTTATTCACTTTTTATTATTTTTTAGTCCTTATAACTAAGAGACTCATTGTATTACATTTTAACTAAGTCTAAATCAATTAAGAGTGTCCTTTTCTTTGCTATTTCTTGAGATTTAACTACTGAACTCATGTAGAGATTATGAGTGTTTATCAACCTATCAACATTAGATCACAAATGTTGTTACACCATTCGTTGTGTTTGGGGTTTTAAACTCAGGTTGGAGTTATGGTTTGGGGCATTCTTTCTTTATGAAAAATAAATTTAAGGTTTTACTATCGAGTTTATAAGGGTTTTAATGCAATTCCATCCAACTCATAATGAAACAATGATCTAGGTTCATACCAAAGTGTTATTAGAGCCGCGTTCTTCCCTAAATCTATGATTTTCTCTATTTCATCTTTTAACAACTTTTTCTTTCGTTTGATTTCGTTTAGTTGAATTTTTGTAATTTTTAGAAAATAAAAAATGGAAAGCAAAGAAAGGGAAGAAAACAAAACAAAAAGGAAGGTAAAACACAAAAAAAAGGAAATGCAAAAGGAACAAAAGAAAAATAAGAAAAAAAAATGAAAAAAAAGACAAAAAAAATTGAAAATAAAAATAGAGCAAATAACAAAAATTCTAGAAAAAATAGAAATGTTATAGAAATAGTTTAGGATCGTAGATGTAACAGCTACCCTATACGTTATGCGCTTGTAACATCAAGATTTAATTTATATTTAACAAGAATTCACTTCAAATCTTTTTTAGTTTAAACCTAAATTAAAAATGATAAACAAATGGAAAGATGGGACAAGTGATAAGTCGAACAAAACACTTTTTTAAGAATCGTGAGTTTCGTTTATCTTCTCTTTAATTCATCTTTTTTGTTATTACTAACGTTTTTGTTTTCTAACTATATTTTCTATGCCTAATTCAAGAAATAACCACATCCAACCATTGCAAGATGAATGAAAAATTATTTTGCATACACAATACAACTCATGATGGTGGAATTCCGTAAAGAGTTGAATGGTGAGTTCACTATCATCCACTCACGATTTGATCAAATGGAAGATGCTAATCGTGGAGTTTGTCAACCGATGAATGTGCATTCGAACAAATAGGTGTTTCTTAATAAAAAAAATTATCATGTGTTTAGTTTTGTTCCTATTCATTTTATTTGAGACGATTTCTAGAAGAACGAACCATCGGATAAATAGAAAAGGCTAGATGTTAACTGGATTAGATTTGATGACAAATACTTTTAAAGGATGGTGAAATGATGAAGACGAGATCTTGGATCCATCATATGTTGCATGAAGACCAACATTGAGGACAATGGAAAAGGACCTCCAGAATGTGTTCGTTCACATGGACATAAGATGATGTACATGAAAGTCCTATGCCAATTATGTAATATTTGAATAGTTATGGGTTTAAGTTGTAATTATTAAAGAGTTAATAATTATAACTAAACGCTTTACGAGGTTTTGTAATACATACTATTGTAAGACGAAAACCCTAGCCGCCAGTAAAAGAAAAACCCGAAGAACGAAAAACAGTTTTTCGTTCTTCCGAATCTCGCATCAAAGCAATCCCGATCTCGGCGTGGATACGAGTAGAGGACTTGCATCATCAAGTCTCACATCCGATCATCCGTTTCAACGCAACAGGTATCACTGAAACCGTTTCAATATTTGTTCGCCGTTGAAATCAGTAAAACTAATCCGAACATGACTAGATCTAAATTCGGGTTGATAAAAACACGCTTCCGCTAATTAAATCAACCCTACAGTGGTATCAGAGCGTCTGGCTGTATGTTTAGGATTAGTTTTTTCGAAATTTTATGAAAATTGGATCGAAAAATTGTGAAAATCGCGCGCGCGCACCAGAAATTTCACGAACGCGTCGACGGGACGCACGAACGTCGTCGGTCGACGGCAGAAGGTTGCACGAGCCCTAGTCGGCCGCACGAGCGTCGTCGGTCGACGGCAGAGGGTCGACGGGACCGAGGGCGGCGCACCGTCGGGCGACGGACGTGAGACGTAATCAACATCTCAATAACTGTACATGTATTCTCCATCTATGCCAGTTCTTGCGAGAATTTCCTCCCGATTGTCTGTATCAATTAATCGTATTGGTTTGGGGTGATCGGTTTACAACGACCAAACACTCCTCTCTTTGATGTTTCATTGTTGTTGGAAACGTATTGGCAAATGTTCATGACATCGAAGAAGGAAGGCGGAAAAACTTTTTCCAATGAGCATATTACTTCAAAGATATTGTTTTTCATTAATTCCAAGTCATCCCTTTTAAGATTTCTTGAACATATATCTCTGAAAAATATGATAATTCCGCATCACATATCATGAACGTTTCGTGGTAAGAGCTCAGCAAATGCAATTAGAATGTGTCCCTGCATGAAAACGTGATAATCGTGACTTTTCAACCCAATCAGCCTCGAGCCAATAATATCCACACACCGAGTAATGTTCCATACATATCCATCTAGAAATTTAACGTCTTCTTTTAACCACCTTAATAATACAGTTTTCGCTAGCCTAGACAATCTGAATATTGGGATAGGTGCCCATCCATCTCGTAACTTCAACTTTGGTCTTCGACATGTTGTCTTTAAATCTTTTCTTGATTATATATTATCCTTAGTTTTCCTCGTCACATTCAAAACAGTATTAATGATGTTATCGAAAAAATTCTTTTCGATATGCATAACATCAAAATTATGACGTAATATCAGTGATTTCCAATATGATAGTTCCCAAAAGATACTACGTTTATACCAGTTATGTCATTCACCTTTGCCTTTTTTTTTCGATGCCACCATCTCCACCGCATTCTATCGATCTTGTAAATATCCATTTTGTTTAATCGTTTGTAAAGATTTTGCATTCCGGTTTGCATGCACGGTGCCTCTTCTTTTTGTACCACGTTCTTTGGAAAATGTTTTTTTTTATATTTTCTGAAAGCATGTCCACGGGGAAGAAATCTTTTATAATAATCAAACCAATATTGTTTCTTCCCATGTACTAGTCGAAATGAATATGTATCCTCCATACAATATGGACATGTCAATCTCCCGTGCGTGCTCTATCTAGATAACATCTATAGGCAGGAAAGTCGTTAATTGTCCACAATAAGACCACTTTCAGTGTGAAATTTTGCTTCGTACTCACATCATACACAAGAATTCTATTATTCCAGAAATATCTTAATTCATGAATACATGATTGTAAAAGACATCAAAACTTTTCTTCGGATGTTTTGGTCCTGGATCAGCAACGTCAGAAACATTATTTCTCTTTTCAAACACGTATCGGAAGGCATATTATAAGGAGACAAAATCACCGACCACAGAGAATATTGACTTTCAGATTATCCATATGGATTAAAACCATTGCTGCACAGGTAAATATAAATATTTCTCGTTTCATATGCGAACTCAGGAAATATTTCATTGAAATCTTTCCGAGCCTTACCATCCGATGAATGTTGTATTATTTTTTCACATGTCGAGTGTTCTGTATGCTATCTCATTGCCGCATCATTTTTTTTATTCAAATAACTTTCTCAACCTATTTGCTACAGGCATATAGAATTTTTTTGTACAATACATATTTACGTGAAGATGGTTTCTTTAGACGAAATCTACTTGCACCACAAAATTTGCATTCTAACAAGTCTTTATTATTTCCCCAAAACAACATACAACTATTTTTACAAACATAGATTTTCTCTTGTGTTGTTTCCAAATCTTTCAAAACATTCTTTGTTACATAATATATCTAGGAGGTTGATTATTTTCCGGTAAATATGCACGTATGGTTTTGCAAAATGAATCCAAACAATTTTCAGCAACATTGTAGTTTTTTTATACTCATCAATCTTGATGACAAAGATAAACAAGACTGACCTTCACGACAACCTTTATATATTGTTTATTTGATCGAATCCAATATGTTGAAAAATCGGGATGCCTCGATGTTCGGCATCTCTTCATGCGGTTGTTCAACAACTCCAGGAAAAGCATCTAACACCATTTCCACATATGGATTGGTCGTCAATGCTTCATAAGCAACTTCTTCATTTCTTTTTTTTTCTTGCACAATAGCTCTAACGCCATAATTTTCACCATGAAATAACCAAATTTCATAATTCTCTTCGAAACCCACCTTATAATGATCTTTGCAAACAATTTCTTGACCTCGATACTTCATATTTTTGCATCTTTTATAGGGACATAACATTGTCCCGCGTTCTTAACATAAAGGTTACATCGACACAAACCTCATGAACTGCTCCAATACGTGTAAGAATTCTTGAGTAACTTCCTCGGTTACGAGATCTTTTCTTCTATACATCCACTCTATCAATCTATATATATCTCTATTTGAAGAATACGACATTTTTCTAAAAACATATTTGTTGTTGATGGCTTGATGGTAGAAGCCTTGATTTCGATGATTAAATAGAGATTTTTCAACGAACATCCGTTAGAACCCTCAATGGATGTCCGTTGAAAAGTCACATTGAAATATTCCAATGACAACCTCAAAATATACAATTTCAATGAGCATTTGTCACCATTGTCAACAGAAATCTATTGCTCTGTGCAATGGACATCCTTTGGTCAGTTTTTGGGTTTTCCAATGGCGGTTCAATGGATCAGTGCAATGGATTGTGTCTGTTGCTCGTCCGTTGACAATTGCAACGGATTGCACCGGATCTGCGACCGTTGATCATTCTAGGACATTCGTTGGCATCTGTTGAAAATTCCTATCAACAGACGGATCTGTAGATCCGTCCGTTGAAAATGTTGTGTTTTTTGTAGTGTGATGTAGCATTCAAGGGACTAGATCACTCAGCCGAGTATTACATAACTTTACCAAGCGTTAGAGACACACCCAAGTGTAGGAGCTGCTCGATTTAACATACATTAGTTTTGAGGATTTCAAGGTTAAAACGTATACGACGCTTGACCGAATGTTATACTACTCGAACAAAAATTTTCGAGTTTTGTAAAAATAGTTTATTTTATTCAGTTTTCATTCTTGTTTGGTCTTTATATATAAGGGATTCATTATATGCAATTTGAACTAAATTTTAATCAATTAAATGAGTTTTTTCTTTGTTATTTTTTTAGATTTAGCTATCGAATTGTTGGAGATATTTTGAATGTTTACTAACTTAACAATAGTACCATTACAAGTGCTATGTCATCGTTCGCTAAGTCTGGAATTTTCTAGTCCGGTTGTAGTTGGGGTTTAAGGTGTATTTTCTTTAGAAGAGATAACTTCCAAATTCTACTATCAAATTTCTAGGAGATTTCGGTTCGTTTTCATCAATCTAACAATAGAATAGCGATATAGATTCATATCATTATCCATCTGCATTACCATAATTCTTTTCAACACCCGAGTTACTGAGGTATTGATCTGTGTTTGGATTCCCAAGGTAAGAACGCTACCTTGTTTTAACCCCTCTTTTTTGTTGAGCCGTAAAGTTTCTCAAGTTGGTTGAGTCTCTCATAAAACATCAATTTTCCTAATCGCAATCTAATTCTAATAATAGTGGTTGCACTTAAAACAATAAATCTGGTTATATGAATTAAATCCATAACATAAAATTGATCGATGAACACAAAATGGAGAAAACAAAAAATAGAAGATTTCGACATTTAGAGTTTACGAGTTCGAATCGAACATTGTGTTTTTCTACGTATCAGGCATGGCTTTGATCTTATTCATTCAGAATAATAAAAATCTTAAACCTATAAAATTATCATTGATACTCTATTTTATACCAAGAGAGTGCTAACTGTATTGTTAATGACCAAGCTACCCCTGAACTCAATAAACCATTCATGAGATGTGACAAAAAAACTATATATATTAAATTCAATTTTAAAATGGGAAAAACAATTTGAAATATTGAATGTATGTAATTATGTATATCTAATCTAAAGAACTACAAATAACATTAAAGATTACTTTAAAATTTGAAACAAACCTAAAACTTTTGGACTAGCAAGGATAAGAAGTGATTTAATTCTTAAAAACGTACAAAATATCATTAGTTTTGAAACGAAGAATATTGTTTTGTCCACAAATTTTAGTAATTTTTGTAATAAAAGCATTATTATATCTACAATGACCTTATATAATCTAAAAAACAAAAAAAACAAAAAAAAACAAAAAAAAACATAGTTAGTTTAAAATGCAAACAAAACACTACCAAATGTTTTACATATCTTAACATTTTGGACTAACTGTATTTGTAACCAAATAAAAAGATATCGCATTAACTTTATTTGTAACCAAACAGGTAGATATCATATTTTTTTTGTAACCATGAAATAAAAAAATGATTTCTCAACAAATTATAGCGAATAATAGTTTTAAGACAAAAAACACATTTTTACACTACAAAAAACACGCTATTTCCAACGGACGGGGCAACGGATCCGTCCGTTGGAAGAAAATAGCAACGGATTGCAACGGATATGTTAATGCTTTCAACGGGAGAGAATCCGTTGCAATCCGTTGGATTTTGTAACGGATTTTAACGGAATATTGCCGTTGCCAAATCCGTTAAAAATCCGTTGACAATTTGCGACGGATTGTAACGGATAATATCCGTTGGACATATCCGTTGGAAGACCGTTAGAAACCAGGGGAAATATTCTGACGGTCATCCGTTACAACTTGTAACGGTAATCCGTTACCATTTGTAACGGATGGCCGTTGATATTGTTAATTTCGAGATCCAACCGTCGAAATAAATTCGTGAGATCTTGTAACGGGCATCCGTTACAATTTGTAACGGATGACCGTTGATATAGTTAATTTCGAGGTTCAACCGTCGAAATAAATTCTTGAGATCTTGCAACGGGCATCCGTTACATATCCCAACGGATGTCCGTTGAAAATTTAACTATATATATGGTTGAATCTAAAACAATATCAACAATATCAATATCAACGGATATGATATACTCACCACCAATATCAAGTATCTTTTGTCTCAATGGTTGAATCTAAAATAATTTTGATAAATTTTCTTACCGGTGGTGAGTAAGTTTATTAAGGTTGTTTTGGATTCGATTATTGAGACTGGTTTTGGTGACGGATATGAATGAAACAAACCACCAATATCAAGTATCTTTTGCTTCCATGGTTGAATATAAAACAACTTTGATAAACTTTCTTACCGGTGGTGGAAGTTTATTAAGGTTGTTTTGGATTCGATTATGGAAGTAAATATACTGGTTTTGGTGACGGAGGTAGCTGTCGGATAGAATTCTATGTTAAAGTTATTTTTTTATGTAAATTATTATTGTTATCCTATGTTAATTATGTAAAAAGAGATATGAATGAAATATTAGACTCTATATTTCGGTTTTTGCGTATTCATTGAGTTTGATATGAAATCAGTTCCACTTACATCGTTAATATCATAATTATCAAAACTTAAACTATTGTAATATCCAAAAAATAACGAATTATAACGAATTTGCAAGCATTTACAAC
>CM071863.1:15154232-15196497 GCA_036759665.1 Gynandropsis gynandra
TTCCCGCCAGTTTGCAACGGTCGTCCGTTGCAAGTTCCCGCTAGTTTGCAACAGTCGTTCGTTGCAAGTTCCCGCCACGTGGCAATGGATGTCCGTTGCAAAGTATTCCTAATTTTGCAATGGACAGCCGTTGCCCTCCAACCGCCGTCCGTTGAAAGTTTGCAACGGTGATCCGTCACAACGTTATCCAACGGTCGTCCGTTACTTTTATTCCAACGGCGTTTTCCGTTGCCATTCCGTTGCAATTTTGTAACGGATATTATCCGTTGGAATGCCGTCACGAATTGAAACAGATCATCATTTGCAACGAACTTTTCGCAACGGATGAAAATTCGTTGGTGTCCGTTGGAAACGGCTGTTTCCAACGGATTTTGGGCGCTTTCCAACGGATACGTCCGTTGGAATTCGCCAGTTTTTTTGTAGTGTTAGCTATAAGATATGATATATGTTGGGATTGAGAATGACAACTTATTTCGCCTCTATTGTGTAACAGGTAGAGTTCCAAATGTACTATGTTTCGGTTGTATGATATATTAATAATAAGGTCATATTGGTCACTTGGTCAATTGTGTAATAGAAATTAGTTGATTAACATGATGAACATATGATTGTCTTCTTTACAAATCAAACCCATATAAACAAGTGGTAAAAAATAGAGAAGATTGTATTTGAATAAGGGGAATATAGCATAAAAAATATCCAATTATTTTATTTTAGCCTATAAAACATGAATTATTATTTTTAACTTAAAAAATCCAAACTTATATTTTTTTTAAAAACATTAACTTTAGGATATGATTAATTTGATAAATTTGTGTTTTTTAGACAACATTTAAAAATTCAAAAAGTTAAAATATGATTTAGTGTTTTTGTTTGTGTATGTATATGATTAATTTGATAAGTTTGTATTTTTTAGACAAAATGTAAAAATTCAAAATTGTTAGGTTCAAAGTAATAATTTGTGTTTTATAGACAAAAATTAAAAAGTTTGGTATTTTCTAAACTATATTTCTAAAGTTAGTGTTTTTAAGGAAAAAAAATAAGTTTAGATTTTTTAGATTAAATATAATAATTCATGTTTTATAGATTAAAATAAAATAGTTTGATATTTTTTATGGTATATTCCTTTGAATGTGAGAATTTTTATATCTTTTAAGCTATCATTAATAAATAAATTTAAAAAATATAGTGAACTTCATCGGGAAAATTAACCGGAACCTAGACTTACTTCTTCACATCAAGGAATTCATAAATTTATGTGTTCTTTTGTGTTTATCATAATCAATACAATCATCTGATCACATATGATAAAAAAATTCAATTAAAATAGACAATAAATCTCACAGTATATCTATAACGAATCATATCTAATCCAATGAAATATGATGAAGAACTATCGAATTCATTAAAATTTTTGTAATCTAACACTAATAATTGTATAACATATTTTTGCCTTCTAAAACTCGCTCTATTTCATGGGAAAAAAAGTGGGACCATGTTGCACACATTAAAAGAAGAGCATGGTTTAATATCAACTCTAACAATTGTAAAAGTGAGGTAGGCATATTAAATTCATTTAAAGAATTAATTAAATGAAGTAGGTTAATAATAATTGTACGGTAAGTAATAACACTTAACAAGTATAAATGTGGCAGTTGCGACGCTCCAGTTTGGCCTGTCGACTCATTGTCCCTCTCTGTTCCATTATGTTGCCGCACGTGTTTATAAATTCCTCTAACCTTATTTTATTTTCTTTTCAATTTTTCAATTTTTAATGTTTTAAAACAATATCTATTTTATATTCAAATTAGTATGAATAATATAAAAATAATCATGAATATTTGTATTTTAATAATTTTGTTTTAATCCGATTTTTATACAATTTTAGATCTCGTTTCGATTGAATTTTCTAAATTTCGAGATATATACAATTATTTAACAATCAGAATATTCAATTGAATGAGAATCAAAGTCTATTATTGATAGTGTAATATACTTATTTTTTATTTATATTAATTAGGTTAAAATTTGCACATATGATATATATAACTATATTATAAGTATATTTAAAATTATTTGGATTTTAAAATTTTTTTTATTCCAGTATATATAATATTGGTTGAAAAATTAATGTAAGAATCGATATATAAAATGTATCTTTGTAATTAAAATAATAAAACGAATATGTAATGTAATATTTCCTTCAATTAAAATAATAAAACCAATATGTTCTAATATTACCTTCAATTACTTTGTTGATGTCGATTATCACCGATTTCATGTGTAACCAGACGGTAAAATAATATTTTTTAAAATATATAATGTAATTATAAAATAATTAAAATTAAATAAAAATATTATCCATATTGGAATATAAATCTTATTTTTGTAATTTTACAAAATTCGGATTAGTGCCTTTGATGGTAAAAAAGCTCAATGAGCTTTTGGTATGAAGAATATGTTCACAATGCATAGTTTTATCTTCATTTTGTGTCTTTGCAAAAGAATGCATAAAGTCATAGAAAATAGAATATCAAAATTTGGTTTGAGATTAACATTTTATACTTCAAAATTAGAATATTGGTACAATTTGATAATTTAAGAGAGAAAGTAATGCTAATACGAATCATAAGCAAAAATTACCATTATGATAATATTTATAAAGGAGACGAAAAAAGTTTCGTAATTACAATGTGTTATTATTTATCTTTTGAATGGATTTTAATTGTTTATTAAATTTGGTTAGAATAATGCATATTGAAGTTTGTAAATCTTTTGTCTTTTAGAGATTTTAAAGTGAAGTGTGATTCAAATAATTCCATCATTAAATTTGTATTGATATACAAAATACAGTTAAAGATCATTAAATATTTAGACATAATTGTTTTATATTTGTTTACATGATTAATAATAGCGGTTGATTAGTCGCCGTCTAGGTGCTCTAAAATTGTCATATTAGTTGGTCAGCGCCTAAACGTCGTGGAATCGTCGACTGGGCGGTCGACTAGTTGAAAACCGCCACCTAGACGTGGATGGAGGAGTGAGTGCGTTTTTGGATTCGGAGAGGACATGTGAAGCCTAAAAAGAAGAAGAATGAGAAGAAGAAGAAGACGACGACTTTTGAAATTTAAAAAAAAAAAAGAAAAGTTGTGATTATTAAATTATTAAATTAAATATGTAAGGAAATACTCTATCTTTCTTATTTCTTTTGAAAAGAATAACATATTTAGAAAATTTAAACCATTTTTTCCAAAGAAATGTATGTATGTATATATGTATGTATGTATGTATGTATGTATGTATGTATGTATGTATGTATGTATGTATGTATGTAAACTTTGACAATAACACTTATCCGTTATTGAAATATGAATTGTTTTAAGTCGACTACTGACGTAAAGAGGTAGAATATTTAATTGGAGAACAATTATTATATGTTAAGATCTTTAATGTTTTGTTATTCTTATTTTTATATTATGGTTAATGAATTTATACTTATTTATGTTATGATTTTGCCGGACTCTATATTTTATTTATAGTATTTTGCTTACATTATATATTTTTTTATTATTGTATAACTTTAAAAATCTAATTTATAAAATAAAAATGAAAAAAAAATAAAAAACGTCTAGTCACCAACTAATCGCCGACTAATTCGACTAGTCTTTTAGACGATGACAAACCGTCCGACTAGCGTCTAACAACTTCTACAACACTGCTAAAAATTAAGTACTAGTAATGGAAAAGCTTGACCGAGTCACCATCAAGACCAACATATACATATACATAAATCGAGACAATGTTAATCATACATCCAAGATGAAGATTGAGGGGAGAACTTAATGCAAGACATTTACTAAGCTTTGTAATTTTTTAATCTTCAAGAATATACCGGGGGCTCTCATGGTACCAATATGTATAATGTGGAAAACATGGCAATAATGATTGTCTACACAATTTGCATAACTACAATCTTATTGGGTAAAACACTTAGAATGACCAATAATTTTACAATTGGTTAAATTACTGTCACTTTGAGAGTATAAACATGCTTCTTCTCTGTCAAATATGGATTTGAGTTTAACTAATCCCAAAACCTAGCTAAAGAGTTTAGGATTGTCCAATACCATATATATGAGTCCAAAGTTTATGTCCTGACCGACTGAGACAACTTATCATAACACTCTCCCTCACACATAGGCTCGATCCTAGAGCGTGGACATCGCAATCGGGGGTCTAACATCGATATATTCAAATCGAAACGAACTAGGTTCTGATACCATGTCAAATATGGGCTTGGGTCTAACTAATCCCAAAAGCTAACTCAAGAGTTTAGAGTTGTACAGTACCATATATATGAGTCCAAAATTCATGTCCTACCCGATGTGGGATAACTTATCATAACAATCTCATTGTGCGGTACAAACTAATTTTAGAAGAAAACCGATTATTATCCTCCAATTGAAATGCTAGAACTTATATGGTAATTTGATGCAATCAACAAGGACTGTCTTGGTAGGCCTATTTTAGCATTCTCAAAAAGCTGTGGGATGAACTTAAAGTGTACAAACCAGTCCGAAGTGGTGTTTATGCAGAACTTAACGTGCTTCTATTGCAGGATCGTGAAGAGGAACACATTCATCTCTTCTTGATGGGCCTCAATGATAGCAAGTTTCGTACTTTTCGGTCTCACGAGCTCAACACTGAGACATTGCCAAATCTTGCATGAGTGTACTCTTTGGTTGTGCAGGAAAAACAACAATTTCTAATGGCAAGCAAAATTGATGATTACATGATGCGGTTGGATTTTTCGTACAACCTAGCTCCGGCGGCCAAGGTGCACTCGCTAAAGGTTAGAACAAAGGTCTGGTTTGTTCTCATTGTAACAACCTGGGCACGCTGTTTTGTCTTGCTTCCAATTGAATGGGTACCCTGAATGGTGGGGTGAATGACCATGCAAAAGGTGCTCGAAAGGATGTGGCCGTAATGAATGTGCTTCAGGTTCAGGTTCAGGTTCGAACTAGCAAGGATGAGGACCTGCAGTCCAAGCCAATGTTGTTCAGGTTCATTCTTCTTCAAGCGACCAGAACAAGACATCTGAACTGTCCTCTGCTTCTGTCCCTAACCGCTTAGAAATGTCCGGGTTTTCTGATGTACAATGAGCTACTCTGATGAATATGTTTAAAATACAGAAGAATGATTGCGACAAAAGCTTCTCCGGTAATGTGATTCTCCCTGAGATACTCATCGATTTGGGTGCATCACATCACGTGATAGGTGAATTATCATTATTTTACTCAATGTTTGATATATATCCATGTCCAATTAGTCTTCCCAATGGACAAGTTGTTATGGCTATGAAAAAGGGAGATGTCAGATTAGGAGAGTCTCTCTTATTACACGATGTGTTGTTTGTTCTGTCACTTAAGTCATGTTGATTTTTGTTGCTAAACTGCTGTGACAAAATGATTGCATTGTCACCTTCACTGATCATTGTTGTGTTAAATAGGATCGTGAAAAGAGGGTCCATATTTGAGCGGGTGAAGAACACAATTGGGTACCGTTTCGGGTCGATTGATGCAAGAATCTGAATAGCTTCTCGGTTATAGTCTTAGGAATTGTGTTACCGTCATTTGGGATATCCTTCTGTTAAAGTGATGGATTTTCTTTCAGATTTGGTTGGTGTTTCAAAACATGTTGAATATAAGATTCCGTATGATGCTTGTTACCGGGCCAAACAAACCAGAGCAGGTCTTTCTGATAGTGATAATAAAACTTTGATTTGTTTTGAGTTAATACATTGCGATGTTTGAGGACCATATCACACACCGTCGTCTTGTGAAGCTACTTATTTCCGCACTATAGTTGACAATCAATCTAGGACCGTTTGGATTTACTTACTAGCTCGTAAAGGGGAGGTAACAACGATGTTAAGAGTTTTGTCGTATGGTGGAGCGACAGTTTCAAAAGAATGTTCGAATGGTGCGGTTGGACAATGGCTTGGAATTCATGACTTTGAGCGTTCTTCACTGAAGAAGACATTATTCACCAAAATTTTTACGCATACACACCACAACAACATGGACAGGTGGAAAGGAAATATCATCATATTTTGAAAGTTGATCGGACTTTCATGTTTCAGGAAAATTTATCACTCAAATTTGGGGGGGGGGGGGGGGGGGGGAAGGGGGTGGATTCCAATCATATAGAAGGTTTGGAAGGTTCTTGATCTAGAAACAGAAGAAATTTATGTGTCCGGAGATGTCATATTTCACACAGAAGTGTTTCCTTTTGCATCGCCTTTGCCTTGTAACTCGAATAACTTAAACCTGACCATATCGTGTCATCCCAACATTTTAGACTATCACATGATGATCCTTGAAACCGATGATAATGGTGTTTCATCTTCGTTGAAACCTTCTGGCGACAGGGGGCGTCTGGTCCCAGCTCCAATTTAGACGGATTCGGAACCTGATTCGGCTTTGACAGAATCTGTCCCAATCGGATTCTAATTCGATAGACTCGCCATTTGTGGATTCTGATCACGCTTCTGCTTCTCCAGGGTAGATAGTTTCCGGGTCTATCTCTTCAGATTTCGATCCCATTTCTGCAGCTTCACCTATTGTAGCTATTGCTACACTCACTGAGGGCTCGGATAAGTCTGCAGTCTCAGAACCAACGGTTGTTTCGGAACAGGGTAAGGAATATCGAGTACGGAAGTTGTTGGTTTTGCTGAAGGACTGTGTTACATATTCAATACACTACTTAGAAGACTCCAATTTGCATTTCATGCCCGCCTGATTCTGCATCATCAGGTACGTTTTCATACCCCATAGCAAACTATATGTCCAGTGACCATTTTTCCGCTTTCCGCAGGGGTTTTCTTGCTGCAATATTGGCTGGTAATGAACGTCGTTCCTACACTGACCCGCTCGTTCCTCTGAATGGAATGCTGCCATGAAAGATGAGTTACGAGCATTGGAAACGAACAACACAAGGACCTTAACATCTCTTCCGCGGGTAAGAAAGCGATCGGGTGAAATGGGTGTACAAAATCAAATAAAATGCCTAAATAACCATAGAATGTTACAAGGCTCAGCTAGTGATTCTTGAAAATCGACACATTGAAGGAATAGACTTCGTGGAAACATTCACCCCGGTTGCAAAGAAGCCTACAGTTCAGTTATTCCTCACGGTTGCAGCCGCGAAATCATGGACCGTACATCAAATTGATGTTCATAAAGCCTTCCTCTATCGCGATTTGGTTGAAGAAGTTTTTTTGAAGCTTCCTCTGAGTTTTCCCAGCTCGGATTCTTCGAAAATTTGCAAACTAAAGAAATCTCTTTATGGACTCTGCCAAACACCTCGTTGTTGGTTCGTAAAGCTTTAATCGGCTTTACTTCGATACGGATTCTCTCAACCCAAGGCTGACTACTCTCTATTCACCTTTGTCCGAGGAACCACCAAACTATATGTCTTAGTGTACGTGGATGATTTATTGATTGGTGGCAATGACATCGTTTCAATTGAAGTATTCAAGAGCTGTCTTCGTGATTGCTTTCACATGAAGAACTTGGATCCTTTCAAATATTTTCTTGGGATTGAAGTGGCTCGGAATATGGACGGAATCTACTTGTCCGAACGCAAGCATGCGTTAGATATAGTGTCGGAATATGGTCTCCTTAGTTAAAAAACGACCTTCACACCTCTCGAATAGAATCACAAACTTTCCGAATCAACTTCGCCGCCTTGCTCTGATCCAAAACAATTTCGTTGTCTGATCGGACGCTTGATATATCTTACCTTCACGCTACTTGAATTGTGCTACACCATTCATGTTCTCTCACAGTACATGCAACATCCTCTAACAGGCCATTAGACAGCAGCTCTAAGGATTGTTCTCTACTCAAGAGGCTCACCTAGTCAAGATCTTATGCTACGCTCCGACATCGAACTCCGTCTCTATAGCGATTGCGACTCGGACTAGGCGACATGCCCGAAGACGCGACTCTCTGTTAGTAGGCATATCGTTCATCTTAGATCATCTCCCATCGCTCAAAAGACAAAGAAACAACATACGGTCTCTCGCTCTTAGGCCAAAGCAGAATATCGATCCAAGGCATTGCTTATGTGTGAATTCAAATGGCTAAAGGTTTGGAACCATATCATAGTTTCATGAAGAAACCAATGTTTTGTATGAATTACTCAAAGATTATGGGTGTTAATTGAGCTAGTCCAGTCCAGATTATCATGGGCTAGGTTATTTTTATTTTAGTTCAATTCAACCTATATTTCAGCCTTATCCAAACCACAAAAATCGACAAGTTATATGGATTAATTTGTGGGTTGTAATGTATTTTAATTTTTAATAAAAATTAAATGCACTCTTTCGAAAAATAATATATAAATAAATTAATATCATAAAACATTAAAAATATAAGTAAAAAAAGACAAAATAACACTTCAATATAGAATACATAATAATATCATTAATTTTATTTAGTATTACACTAAAAAAAATATAACCAAAACTAAAAATTTATTATGAAATAATTATTATCTGAATGTCTTTTGAGATTCTAAACTCTTCGTATTTTGTCCATCATTAATCCTATGTGATTATGACAATTCTATCTATTTATCTACATTGTTTTGTCTCTTCATCTATCCTTGTAAGCCTATAAATAGAGGCAACTTCATTTGTAAATGTACACTAGAGAATCATTCTTCAATAAGAATTATCTCTTCCTCTCTCCTGCTCTCTTCTCTTAATACTGTCCTATTTCTTTTACAATACGTTATCAGCACGAAGCTCTGTTTTTCTTTCAATCTTTCGAGGTTTTTTTTCTCTTAATCATTACAATTTTTTTATATATTTCAATATTATAGTAAGATCGAAATAACTAAGTATGCTCTACACTCGCCATTTATATGGATCTTGTGTATCAGAAAAGTTATAATTTGATCTGATATTTTTCAAATCGTTTACATTTTTTTTCTTCATATAGCATCAACATGTCAAACCTTGTGAAACTAGAGTTTGAGGCTCTCGACATATCCGGCAAAAACTATTTGTCATGGGTGTTAGATGCGGAAATACATTTGGATGCAAAAGGTCTCAAAGAGACCATTGGTGTTCCGAATAAATCTTCGAATCAAGATAAGGCAAAAGCCATGATATTTCTCCGTCATCATCTTCATGACGGATTGAAAATTGAATACCTCACGGTTAAAGATCCTGCAGATCTTTGGAAATCATTAAAAGAGAGGTATGATCATCAAAAAACCGTGATCCTTCCAAAAGCTCGTTATAATTGGATGCACCTACGTTTCCAAGATTTCAAAACTGTGAGCGAGTATAACTCGGCAATATTTCGAATCAGTTCACAAATGAAACTATGTGGTGAAACCATCACTGATTCTGATATGATGGAAAAAACGTTATCTACGTTTCATGCATCTAATGTGCTCTTGCAACAACAATATCGTGAAAAGGGTTTCCAAAAATATGGAGATCTAATCTCTTGTCTCCTTGTTGCTGAGCAAAATAACGAGTTATTGATGAAAAATCATGAATCCCGTCCCACTGGGTCTGCTCCATTACCTGAAGCTAATGTGGTAGCATTTAACAATTATCGTGGTCGTGGCCGTGGCCGTGGCCGTGGGCGCGGGCTTGACCGAGGTCGTGGACGTGGATATAGAGGAGGTAGAGGTTTTTTCCGCGGTGGACCAAGCAATTACAATACTAAAAAGGAATTCCGAGGAAATAACGAAGGAGGCAAGAATAAGAAAGAAAGTATTTGTCACCGATGTGGGATGCATGGACATTGGTCGCGTACTTGTCGTACTCCTAGACATTTTGTGAATCTCTACCAAGAGTCATTGAAGAAAGGAGAAAATGATGTTGAAGCTAATTTCGTTGAAGCTAAATTCGTTGACGATGACTCCAACAAGTTTGTGGAAGGCATTGATGATCTGATGTCCCTTGATGTTGCCGATTTCCTTATCCATCCTGAAGATGGAAGTGCTCAGAATTGATCAAGAAGTTTAATTTTTTTATTTATTTCAATATTATGAATTATGTTTCTTTTCTAAGTAATGTTGGTTTTATTTTAGTTCTCTTTATTTGAATAAAGTTTATGCAATAATATATGTTTCTTTTATTTTATGTCTATTTATTCATATTTTTTATTATATAGATTTTGGAATATGAATCAATTGAAGATCCAAGATAAAGATTTATGTCTCGCAGACAGTGCTACTACACATACCATTCTAAAAGAAAAGAAATATTTTTCAAACTTAAGAAATGATAAAGCATATGTCAATACCATATCAGGATGTGCAAAAATTGTTGAGGGCTCCGGAAGAGCAATTTTTGCGATGCCAAATGGCACAAAGTTTATCATTTACAATGCCTTGTACTCTCCAAAGTCTTCAAGAAATTTGTTAAGTTTCAAGGATATTCGTATTAATGGATATCACATTGAAACTATGAATGAAAAAGGCATTGAGTATCTTTGTATTACCTCAACTATAATGGGTAAAAGGTGTGTGTTAGAAAAGTTACATGCTTTATCATCTGGTTTATATTACACATCTATTGAGATGATTGAAGCATATAATACAGTAAACCCGAAGTTTACTGATGTTGTAAATCATTTCAAAGTTTGGCACGACCGGTTAGGCCATCCCGGTTCAACGATGATGCGAAAAATTATTGAAAATTCATGTGGTCATTCATTGAAAAACCAGAAGATTTTTCAATCCAATGAATTTTCTTGTGTTGATTGCTCAAAGGGAAAACTAATAACAAGACCCTCTTCAGCAAAAATAAGAAATGAATCATTATCATTTCTAGAAAGAATTCACGGTGATATATGTGGCCCGATTCATCCACCGTGTGGATCATTTCGATATTTCATGGTATTAATTGATGCTTCAACAAGATGGTCACACGTGTGCTTATTATCATCTCGTAATTTGGCTTTTGCGAGATTACTTGCACAAATAATACGATTACGGGCACATTTTCCTGATCATCCGATTAAAACAATTCGTCTTGATAATGCCGGTGAATTCATGTCTCAGTCTTTTGTGACTTATTGTATGTCGATTGGTATACGAGTAGAACATCCTGTAGCATATGTTCATACTCAAAATGGTCTAGCAGAATCATTTATAAAACGAATTCAATGGATTGCAAGACCAATACTTATGAAATCCAATCTTCCCATTTGGGCTTGGGGTCATGCTGTTTTACATGCAGCACAACTTATACGCATTCGGCCAACTAGTTATCATGATAATTCCCCTTTGCAATTGGTTTATGGTCAGGAACCAAATATTTCTCATTTGAGGATTTTCGGATGTGCGGTATATGTCCCAATTAATCCACCACAACGAACAAAAATGGGACCTCAAAGGAGAATGGGAATATATGTTGGGTATGAATCTCCGTCAATAATAAAATATATTGAACCAATGACTGGAGATATTTTCACTGCAAGATTTGCAGATTGTCATTTTGATGAATCATTATTCCCAACATTAGGGGAAAGTAACAAACATTTGGAGAAAGAGATATCATGGAATGTATCATCACTGACAAATTTAGATCCTCGAACAAAAGAAAGTGATTTAGAAGTTCAAAGGATAATCCATTTACAAGGTATTGCGAATCAATTGCCAGACGCATTCGCTGACCCAAAAAAAAAGTCACAAAATCTCATATTCCAGCTGTGAATGCTCCAATTAAAATACATGTCCCAGAAGGACAACCTATAATTGCTAGTGAGTCTAAGGTGCGCATGAAGCGTGGTAGACCACTTGGTTCCAAAGATAAACTTCCTCGAAAAAGAAAAGGAGCAACTAATCTTGATGGTCAAAATGATGACGTATCTCCAGAAGAGATCATTGATATGGTTAATGATGAAAGTAATCAGGTACCTGAAACCAATGAAAATGAAGAGATCTCAATTAACTACATCAATACAGGAAGAAGATGGAACCGAAAAGAAATAATTGTCGACAATATTTTTGTTGAAAATATAGCGCGCGATATAATAAATGAAAACGAGGATCATGAACCTACCTCTATAGAGGAATGTAGAAATAGAAATGATTGGCCAATGTGGAAAGAGGCAATCAAGTCTGAATTAGACTCTATTAAAAGGAGAGGAGTTTTTGGACCAATTGTCCAAACACCAGAAGGAATCAAACCAATTGGAAATAAATGGGTATTTCTACGAAAGAAAAATGAACAAAATGAGATCATTAGATATAAAGCAAGACTTGTTGCTCAAGGTTTTACCCAAATTCCTGGTGTTGATTATGAACAAACATATTCGCCTGTGGTGGATGCAATAACGCTTCGATACTTGATAAGTCTGGCAATGACCGAAAGACTTGAAATGCGCCTCATGGATGTGGTCACGGCTTATTTGTATGGCTCGTTAGACCATGATATATATATGAAAATCCCTGATGGATTTAAAATGCCAGAAGCATGTAATAATTCTCGAGAAATATACTCTGTTAAATTAAACAAAGCGTTGTATGGGCTAAAACAATCTGGACGGATGTGGTATAATCGTCTTAGTGAATATTTGATAAAAGAAGGATATAAAAATGATCCTATATGCCCATGTGTATTCATAAAAGGATCAAAATCAAAGTTTGTTATAATTGCGGTTTATGTTGATGATTTAAATGTGATTGGAACTCCTGAAGAGTTATCACAAGCTATGCAATGCTTAAAGAAAGAGTTTGAGATGAAAGACCTTGGAAAAACAAAATTTTGTTTAGGTCTTCAAATTGAGCATCTGGAAGATGGAATATTTTTGCATCAATCATCCTATATAGAAAAAGTACTTAAAAGGTTTTACATGGATAAAGCGCACCCTTTAAGTACTCCTATGGTAGTAAGGTCATTAGACATTAATAAAGATGTCTTTAGACCACGTGAGGAAAATGAAGAATTACTTGGTCCTGAAGTACCATATCTTAGTGCTATTGGAGCACTAATGTATCTTGCTAATAATACACGTCCTGATATATCTTTTGCAATAAGTTTATTGGCAAGATATAGTTCCTCGCCAACTCGAAGACACTGGAATGGTATAAAACATATCTTTAGATATCTTCGAGGGACCACAGATATGGGCTTATATTATAATAACTTATCAAAACCAAATTTAGTTGGTTATGCAGATGCTGGATATTTGTCAGATCCTCATAAAGCCCGATCTCAATCTGGGTATGTATTTACTTGTGGGGGAACCGCAATTTCATGGCGTTCTATAAAACAAACATTGGTAGCCACTTCAACAAATCATGCAGAGTTATTAGCTATTCATGAGGCAAGTCGTGAATGCGTTTGGTTGAGATCATTATCTCAATATATTAGGGAGTCATGTGGTCTCCCAATTGATAAAAATATCCCTACAATATTGTTTGAGGATAATACTGCATGCATAGCTCAATTAAAGGATGGTTACATTAAGGGTGACAAAACAAAACATATTTCACCTAAATTTTTCTTTACCCATGATCTTCAACAAAATGGTGAGATAGATGTTCAACAAATAAAGTCTAGTGAGAATCCAGCTGATTTATTCACTAAGGCATTACCTTCGAGATCATTTGAGAAGATGGTTTCTTTAATTGGAATGCGTCGTTTGAAAGATATAAAATAATGATCTTATCAGGGGGAGAAAAGATATGTGTTGCACTCTTTTTCCCTTTTACTAAGTTTTTCCTATTAGGTTTTCTTAATAAAGGTTTTTAACGAGGCAACATATCTATTCCATATCATTAAGGATATGTATTCTTTACTAGGGTTTTTCTCTACGGGTTTTACCTAGTAAATTTTTAATAAAGCATATTCCAATTACTCAATAGACATTCAAGGGGGAGTATTATAAAATAATAATATTATGTGAATGTCTTTTGAGTTTTCCAACTCTTCATATTCTCTATTTACTCTCCCACTTTATTTCTATTTAATTCTATGAATTATGACTACCTTATCTCTTAATCTATTTGTTTGTCTCTTCATCTATCCTTGTAAGCCTATAAATAGAGGCAACTTCATTTGTAAATGTACACTAGAGAATCATTCTTCAATAAGAATTATCTCTTCCTCTCTCCTGCTCTCTTCTCTTAATACTGTCCTATTTCTTTTACAATAAAATTGTTATTTTTATAATTTTTTTGGCCCATGGGTTGGTATGTGGTCGACGTGGGTCGCAAAAGATTCTAACATATCTCGTGAGTCAATTTTTTCCAGGGTCAAAATTTTTTCGGACCCACCCACTGTTTTTTATGGGTCATGATTAACTCACGATAATTTATTTAAAACCCCTACCAAAGAGACATATTTGCACACACAATATAACAAAGTGGTTATCCACGTGAACATTTAAAATGTTGAAATTTTATTGCTTTCTTTGATTAATATTAAAGATGAGCAAACTTTCCATTGAGGTTTAGAATCAGGAAATACTTAACCAATATTAGAAAGCCTCAACACACCTAGACGGACATGATCCACTCGAAAAAGGTGAAGATCGAACCCATGATCCTCTCAAAATGGAAATATTGATGTTTAGGATGTCGATAGCCAAAATAACAATCAAAGTTGAGACCAAAGGAAAAGTCGAACAAAAAGGATAGTTGATATAAGTGTCATGAAGACGTTAATACGGGTCATGCACTACTAGAAAACACAGATTCTGCAAATTACATCCGGAATCCATCTGTAAAAGGGTTTCGAAACGATTTCAGAATGGAACATATACGTCCGTAAATGAACGTTCGTAACTACAATCCGTCCAGAATTCCGGATTGAAGATGTTGTTTGCAATCCATCCACAATTCTCGATTACCAAAATCGTTCGAAAATCCACGGGAAGGCAACCACATTACGGACGACAATATCGTCTGAAATCGTATAAATTGCTTTCGAAACAAAAAATACAAATGAAAATTGATCGTCCGTAAATATTATCGGTGGGTCGTGACTCGCCAAAAAAATTTGCAGACGGAAGGTAGGCCGCCCGCAATGGACACATTCCGTCTGCAAATTTTTGGACGGATGTTGGTCTGTCCACAAATTTGAGAATTATCACCATCGGTTTCGTCGTCGCATGCATCCCAATCAATTGCAGAATTTTTTGCCTTCAACATACACATTGAACGTTAATGTTATCATGTCGATTCTTGTCGCATCTCGTGCAATTCCCGTTCACATTGCAAAAATGTCTTCAATTCCCCTCTAGATTAGTTTTTTGTTTGGTTTTTTCTCGAGATGAAACATAATATCTCAAATGGATACATCCAACAAAATTAAATTGGACCTCCAAATACGGCTTCTTGCACATAAATCTCGAAAAATATGTCAATACCTTAAACATGAAAGTATTAGTTTAATATTTAGCCATTCATGTTAACATTGTTTCAAAAAATCAACCATATCTCCAATTGTTTCGTGTGCATGTTTGTCCAACAATTTAGAAAAACATATGGAAAATAGTTTTTGCAATGAATACATGAGAGTGGGGACTTTTCATCCCTGATAACTTTCCTCCATGAATGTCGATGCACCTTTCGATGTTAGACGCATACCCATCGGAAATTTCTCAACTTCATTCAACCACTTCAACAATTTGTATTTATCCTCATTCAATAATCTGAATATCAGAATTGGAACTTTTTCATCATAACTGATATGTAACTTCTAAAGTGAGCAATACTCTTTTCAGATCCTTACGCGACTTAATGTAATCGTTCATCTTTCTCGTGTTGTTCAATATTTTATTTATGATATTATAAAAAAAAATTCTCTATGTGCATGACATCAAAATTATGTCGAAATTTCAGATTTTTTCAATACGGTAGATCCCAAAATATTGTCTTCTTGTACCAATTATGAGAAATTCCATAACCACCAATTCTCAGATGTTTGTTCTCTCTTCAATCTATACTCTTAGGAACACACAAAGCAAGAATTAATTCATATAAAATCTCTTCATCGGTAAAAATGTGAGGAGAACTATATTCCTTTTAAAATGTTTCTTGTTATGTCGTAATGTATTATCAGCAAGAACAAAACAAGTATGACAGTGAAACCAAATTTCCTTTCGTCCATATTTCAAATGAATGCATATGTTTCATCCATGCAACATAGACAAGCCAATCGATCCTTTATTGTCCATCTAGATAACATACCATAAGTTGGAAAATTACTTATTGTCCACATAAGAACACCTCGTAATATAAAATTTTATCACATCAGGATGTCGTACGCTTGAACTCTCTTCTATAATTATTTTAATTCATCAATAAATAGTTGAAAAAATATATCCAAACTTCTTTTAGGATGATTAGACCCGAGAATCAGTATTGTTAAGAACTAAAACTCTTTTTTCATGCACATGTCAGGTGGTAAACTATACGATGTCATAATAATTGATCACATTGAATAATTCCTCCTAAACATTCCAAATAGATTAAAAACATCAGTGAAAATGCATAAAAATAAACATTTCGACTCTCAACTGCAAATTTAGGATATACGTTTTTAAAGTGTTTCCACGCCTCACCATATGAGGGACGATACATTTCTCCATCAAGAGTTGAATGCTCAGCACGCCATTTCATGTTGCTTGCGGCCTTCTCATATTGATACAATATTTTGATTCTGTCTATAATTGGTAAATACCGCATATGCCGATATGAAACCGATTTTCCATCCTTGTCAAATAAAACTGATCTTTTCGACGAAATCGACAACTACTCAAATCGATGTCTCTTTTAAAAAAAAATCTTGCAATTGTCTTGACAAACATTAATCTTTTGATATGAAAATAAACCCAAGAATCTCATCATCTTTTTTGTCTCATAAAATGACTCTACTTCATTGTTATCTTCATGCAAATAATCACTTATTAATGTAAAATCTATACAACTCTCAGAAAGATTATTTTATATCATCAAATTCATTAAACGTGCAGACATAGACAATTGTGAAAGACTCATTCCACAACCATCATTAAGTGGATGTTTAGCACTTTCTAACATATCAAAAAATATTTTTACATATTTATTCGGATTTGTTTTCAATATTTTCCTCGTTTCTTTCACGGAATACATTTTGAAATCTTTTCAAATAAGGGTATATTTCTACATCTTGATATATCTCAAACACCTCATGATGTACAATACCCGTACTAAAATCTTCCACAGTATTACTAGGTCGTGGTTGCAAAATTCTCTCCGTGAGATAACCTCATGAAATAATTCAGAGTAAAACCTCTTAAATAAATATTATTGCACACGGTTCTTTTGTTAACAAATTTTTCATTTTTGCATTTGACGAAGGGACAAACCAACTTACCAATTTCTTTATAAAGTTATTATTTTTTTTGCCATCGTTATAAACTGTGTAACGCCTTCTAAAACTCCTACAATACACTTTGAGTCACTAGATCAATTATTTTATACATCCATTGTCTAGAAACAATAAGATAATATGGAGTAAAATGTTTGATAATTTTGTGTGAGAAGTGAATGAAAGTGTGAGCGGTTTATATAAGTAATTTTGAACCGATTAAGAATGGATCACGAGCTAAGATCAATATTTTTCGATGACTCTTAATTTCGAAAGGTTTTTTATCGGTTGTAAACGTTTGCAAATTTTCGGAAAGTTTCAAACATACTGTATTTCGTTTGAGATTTCTGGACGGTCGAACTGATCAGTGTATAAATTTGCAGACGAAAGTAGAAGCTGTCTGCAAATTAAAGACGAATATATCGTCCGTTCGTAGACGGGTCATTTTTCTGTTTCAGATCTGTCTGTAAATACAGACGAATTCCCGTTGACATGTCCGTCTATAACTTTACGGACGAATTACGGAAAAATTACTCTTACCACTGGTCATCCGTTTGGGAATATCGTTTGGAAATTATCAATTTCTAGTAGTGATATATCATAAACCGAAGAGGCAAAGAAGACGATACAAAGGAAAGAACCATAACTTTGACACTTACATCGTCATAGTGATGTAAAGAAAAGAACCACAAAAAGACTATTATAAACAGAAATGAGAAGATGAGTGTCAATAATGAAAATTGGTGGTCGATTCATATACCAAAACATTCTACAAATCGCATAATTAACCATTTAACCAACAAATGAATATATGGAAGAATAAATAATTGAATATCTTTAACATTTAATCTACAAGGATAATTAATTTGCATATTTATGAATAAAATTAAAAAAAATATAGGGACAAAAGTCTACTCCCTCTGAACTATTTCATTTTAGTACTATTCATCCATGAATTTTTCCACTCATCCTATTTCAACATAACTTTATAGTTTTCATCATATTTAACCTATACTATCAATAATCATCGTATTCTCTCATCTGTAAAAAAATTATTAACTGTTTTGTTAAATCTTTTAAAACAGTCTATTCTCCTCCGAAATATGACTCTGAGCCTATTTACCCCAAAGATTGCATATTTATCCTATTTTTTCCAAATTTGATTAAATCATTTTATATCTCTAAAGTCTAAAAATGCATTATATAATTCTCTCAAGTTTATAAATTCATCTTCTCTCCCCCTAGAATATGTAAATACTATATATTCATCATCAACATTTATAAATTCAATTTTTTATCTTAAAATTTATAAACGCAGTATATTACATTTAAAATTTTTTATTATTTTCGTCTAAATTTTATAAAATTTATAATGTAATATATTCAAACTGTAGGGATATAAAATGACTTAATAAATTTGGGGAAAATAGGCTAAATGTACAATCTTTTGGACGAAATAAGCTAAATATCATATAGTTTGGGGGAATAGATCGTTTAAAAAAAAATATTTAACTGAAATATTAATAGATTTTAAGAGAAATAAATAGGATAATTATTGATTATTTAGAAAAGAATTGGATCAAAACTATAAATTTGGAAAAAAATAGAATGAATCAAAGTTCGGAAAAAATGATATTTAATTCAAGATAACAAAGTTTTATCCAAAATGATATATTAATTTTTGTTTGAAATTGTGATGTGACGTAATTGGAAGAGAAGAAATAATTTTTCTTTTAATATAAATTAAACCTCCATTAAAAATATGAGTGTAGTTAATAGTATAGTTTTTATACACATTATATTTAATGATAGGAAAAAAAGATTTATTCTCTTAAACTATCTCACTTTAATCCTATTTTCTATTGAACTTTCTATCTCATCCTATTCCCATATGAACTATCATTATTTATCATATTAGGAATATTGCCCGCGTGATGCACGGGTTTAAGATATTAACTACTATATATTAAAATATTATAATTTTAAATTTATTTTTTGTTATATAAATTATATGATATAAATAGTTTAAATAAATAGAATCATTACAAATAATTTCTAGAACTTTAATATATACAAATATATAATTGTTATACAATTAAAAATACTTAAATTTTGAATTTTTATTTCAATATATATCTTTATTAAAAGAAAGTTTTAAGGTGTTTAACAAATACTAACGTGAAATTACGATAAATATTCTTCGTCTAAACAACAAACATATATATATATATAAGACATGAAACTCAACATGATAATATTGAAGATATTTTTCAACTACTTTTGTTAACCCTTTAGATTAATGACCAAAAGTTTTTATCTAAACATTATAAATATCGTTGAATAACTCTTTAGATGATTATTTCTCTTTGAATGACTACTTCTATGTTCTCTACCTGTGTCTCTCAACCCATTTCATGACCTATCCAAATAGTTTCTTATCATTTTGAGTATTGGATATTATATCTTGGATTATAATGATAAAACTATAATTATATTTCACGTGAATTTATAAACGAATTATGTATTATATTATTTAATATTTTTATTTTTATATAATAGATTAAATATTTTTATAATTTATATTTAAATAAAATTTACAATTAATTCAAATATTTTTTAACCGAACATTTTTAGTTAATTATAAATCATTTATGATATTCGTGAACAATTTCAATATATAATTATTTTCAGATAAATATTTTTTTTAAATATTTCTTTCCATAATTTCTCCTTGTAACATATCATATATTAAATAATTAGTATTCAATTTAAATGTAGTATAAGTAAAAATATTATAATAACTAACAATGTCGTTGATATATACAACTATGTTAGCGATCAACAAATTCTAATGAAATTGATTGTGTTCTTTTTATATCCTTGTAAAAATTCATATCATACATTACTTGCATGATGTCATTCGATAATAACAACATAACCTTTTCATAAAATATGTTCGGTTTATTTTTTACACATTCTGAATCTAGAAAATCATAAGAATAAGTTTTTTTGTACAACTTTGTATTTAAATTGTATTGATTTAATACTATAATAAATTGGATGAAATCGAAACCTTTTTTGGATTGTGTTGTGTTCTTCTTTATCATTGACGAAGTTGAATTTTTTCTATCTCTTCTTGTATATTCATATAAAATTATAATTATATATAAATATTTTAAGTTTATGTATGTAAATCCAAATTTTAAATTTTAAACATTTAATAGAAAGACTAATCCTTTCGAATCATATACTTTTATATTATTATTTTTTAATTTACAAATCTAATATCATTATACTAATAAATGTATAAATTTTATTTTTTATATTATTTTTTTATCTTAATATCTTTAAAATTCTCTATTAAATAGTATTAGGATAAAAAATGCAACTATTTTGATAACACAATATTAACTTTAACATAATATTAACTGCCATGAGCGAATGAGAAGAAGCTACAACGAAGGTGAAGAAGCTTGCAACGGAGATTTCGTATAAATGAGTTAGGATTGAGGTTGTCAATTTGAAGGTTGTGTGAAGGAAGAGTATGATGATAGGATTTGGAAATAAACTAAGTTCTCCACCTGGAATCACATCGTTTAACCCCTCCCTCGAAAGGAAGGGCAGAGGCCATAACTCCGAGACCTGAAGAAGAAAAGAAGCTACGATGGAGAAGGGGAATAAGCTCATTGGCATGAGTGAAAGGGAAGAAGCTATGATGAAGGCGAAGAAGCTCACTGGCATGGGCAACGGGGAAGAATCTACAATGGAGGCGAAGAAGCTCACTACCATGAGAGAATGAGAAGAAGCTACGACCGACGCAAAGAAGCTCGCAATGGAGATTTCGGAGAAAAGAGTTCGGATTGAGGTCTCCAATTTGTGTGAAGGAAAAGAACGGTGATAGGGTTTGGAAATAAACAAAGTTCTCCACCTTGAATCGCATCGTTTAACCCCCTCCTTCGAATCTGACCTTCTACCCCCTCCCTCGAATCTTTTCTTGTTGCATTCTTTGTTCCCTCAATACGCCTTATTGTGTCTTCCCTATTTCGAATTAGCCTTATATTAGAATGGAAAATGAATAGGCAATTCAGGACAGTGAAAGAGTGGATAATAAATTTGATAGAAAAACGAAGAGAAAATTTAAAATAGTGGGAGAGTGGATAATAAATTTGATAGAAAAACGAAGAGAAAATTTAAAATAGTGGGAGAATGGATAATAAATTTGATAGAAAAACGAAGATGATATAGGATTTAGTTTGAGAGATTTCGTAATGAATTCGTCACAAAAATGAAAAGTTAATATAGACTTTTTATTAAAAAATATAATTTGAATGAATTGGCGCTTTAAGGTTACAAAATTTGCAACACTTTATATATATATATATTCTACATTCATATTATAAAACCGTAATTGGCATTTAGTAAATTAGTATTAATAATAATTTGGATATACATATTATTTGCTAAATAAATAATATTGTATACACGTAATTTATATGTTTTGAATATAAATATTATTTACAAATATATAATTTATTTTACTAATAATATATAATTCATTTTAAGTAATTTATGAATGGTAATTATTAATTAATATAGAATGAAAAACAAAAAATTACTTTGATGATGTGGAAGTTTGAGAAAAGAGAATGCATAAAAAATCAATATTTGTTAATTATTATTTTGTTCAAGTTTAATAATTTACTAAATCTTGTTTCAAATAAATGTATAACATTTCTTGTTGTTTATTATTTATTAATTTTTAATTCTTTTATTTATTTACATATATAATAACTAAAATATTCTCTAAATTAATATAAATATTTTGTGTTTCTTTAAAATATTAATATTATAAATATATAATTCATTTAAAGTAATTTATGAATGATAGTTAATGTAAAATAAAAACAAAAAAAAACTTTGATGATGTGGAACCTTGAGAGAAGAGAATGCATGAGAAGCCTCCAAATTGTTGAACTTTTAATATATAGATTTAAATTTATTTAAAAAAAGTTAAACTTATTTTTTTTTTCAATATAACTAATTTTAAATAATATATAAAACTAAAACCAATATTTATAATAATTATTTTGTTAAAATTTACGAATTTACTGAATTTTATTTCAAATAAATATATAAATATTTTATATTTTTTAATTATTTATTAATTTACTAATTTTTTATTTATTTACATGTATAATAACTAAAATATCCTCTAATTTAATATAAATATTTTTTATTTCTTTAAAATATTAATTTTACTAATATATAATTCATTTTATGTAATTTATGAATGGTAATTAATATAGAATAAAAAACAAAAAATTACTTTGATGATGTGGAAGTTTGAGAGAAGAGAATGCATAAAAATCAATATTTATTAATTATTACTAGGAAAAGCCTCCACACGATGCGCAGGATTATGATTTTTTTGTTTAACTAATTTAAAACATTAAATATAATAAGTAGAAAACAATATTAAAATAAATAATATTAAAGCTTAAAGCAATTACTAAAATAAAGATAATAAATTAGCCATTGATAATATTGAAATAGTTTGGCGATGCAAGGTCTAATGATAAAATAATAGGCATCACTGTTAATAAATTTTGATAGAAATTTATTAGCAAAGTTTGTTTGTTAATATTCTTGGTTAACGTATTTTTGCATGAACAATTGTTTAATTTATATTTGCATTTGTAAAATAATCGTGTTTGAAATTATTTTGAAATAACAAATATATTATTGAAATTTTGTAGGATTATGAGTTTAAGAAAATTATATCGAAGTAGTAAATGAAGACATATATCATTGCAATGTTTAATTGTTTCCCCTCTATGAACTTAATTGTATCCAACAAAGAAACACATAAAATTAATAGTAACATACAATTATTAATCTTTAAGTAATTTATATTAATGCGTAAGAATTGATATATTGGAGACAAATGAGATTATTCAGTGAGACATAGAGTGGTTATTAATTATTATAAAATAAATTATTATATGATAAATAATGATTTATGCATATATTGGACATGAGTATGACTAATATTGTAATAAGATATTTTATTATGCATATTAACGTAAAAATTTTGATTATTTTTTCAATATTTCTTAATAAACAATGCTTGTTGATTCAACTCTAATAGAAAAGTAAAATTTTATGGAGCTTTACACTAAAATTCAAATAATTTTTTTAAAAATAATTTTGTATCCTTTATATAATATATATATATATAAATTAAATTGTCATTACGTAATATTTTATTTTTTAATTTATTATTTTAGGGAAAAAAACTTGTTTGGGATTGTTATATTCTATGGAGTAATATATAAATTACCATACAAATAAGAAAGTAGAAACAAACAAGGATAAAGAAAATTATATTGTTTAAATTATTTATATATGGATAAATATATTAATTACAAATAAAATAAACGAATAAATATATATAGATATATTTATAGATAAATATATAAATTAAAAATAAAATAAACGAATAAATATATAGATAAATATATAAATTAAAAATAAGTAAAAATAATTTAGATGAAAAGATTTAGAACGTTACAAATAAAATCCAACATAAAAAAATAATGATGGAGAGATAAAGTGAGAGAGTAAATTACATATACAAAAGAATCGACAAACATTGTCATACTGAGAATGTGAACTTCTATGAAACTAAGATCTTCCTTTTTGTGATAAATGGGCGGCGGAGAGAACGTAAATCGTGTATAGTTTTAAAACTTTAGTCACCCGAAAAGTAACATCGTGCGATACCCGAGTAACAACCAAATCCAGAAAGTACTATATATCATTTTCATCATTTCCAAGAGCGGATTTTTGTGGTATGGCATGCTGCAGTCCCTTGTTATTTATTCTGATGGGTCTGATCCCAAGATGCCCTGCCATGGCATGTGGATTTAGATGTTGCTGCTAAGGATCTTAAAAGGGAATATTCCGAGTGGTGCTTGTTGAGGCATTGTTATGCCTTGTGGGTGTTGTTTGAAGTAGTTTGGTGGTTGCATTGAAGGATGATGAGCTATCTGCACATGCCACTCCAGTAATAGGAACAATAGTATTGTCTTGTATCCCATTACATGTCGACAATGCTAGGGATTGATGAGTAACTAATAACAAAAGAAAATTATGAAGGCCTCTGTACTTGAAACCCACCTGTGGAGTCATTATTAAAACTGGTGTTGCTGTTCGAGTCTATGGATGAGGTTATGCATCAGCCATTGTACCCAGATATATCAAATTATTAATGAAGAAGAGCTTGATACATGATACATAAGAACATAGATTATGTAGATATGTTAAAATTAGCATGATATGTTATAAGTACAAGCAAAAGACAAGTGAGGTTACCGTGATGACATCGATTCTCAACAAAATGTAAACAATAAGGTACTACAAGCAACATATATACATAATTTCCAAATCTCCATTGATTGTTTAATAAATCGATACTCACTGTGCAAATTCTGCAAGTTTCAAAGGTTCTGATTTTTCAAAATTGCAATGATCACTTTTTTGTTCTTATTAAGGTACTGCACAAAAAAGAAGATAATAATATGAAATTGAGATGATTGTAAAGACACACAAGTGAGCACATGCTTATTTAATTCACTCATACACCCAATATAAGGTATCAAAGAATCAAAATCGAAGCATTCATACAGAAACCAATGATGAAAACTTTGAAACGAAAGATTCATATAACAACTAAATCAACTAATAAACTCTAACAGACAATCTTGCCTTCAAGAAAGAATGGAGACTCATGAATCAAGCAACAATCCTGTCACATACAAAATACCAATATAGGCATCTATGTTTCCTTGACAACGGTATCCTAATCATTATGACATGATTCAATGGATGGAAACAAAGGCGAAGTCTTTTTCCTATCTCTTTAAGCTTGTAAAGACATACATAATAATTTACCTCTTACAATAAGGTTGCACAACAAAAAGGCCTAATGGGGTTATCTATCAAACTGGCTGATTTTCGGATGTAGTAACCTTTCACTATCATGTTCGTCTCCAACTTTAATTAGGATGAAACAGTCCTCGCCTCAGATCATAGAGATCATGTGAAGAAAAGTAACACATTATTTACATCCCTAAGGACTAAAAGATAACCATATTGGTTTATTGAAGCATTTTTTCATACAATTGATGGTCAAGTATTTTGAAGTTACTTGGGTTCAGCGAGAGCGATTGTGCCTGGATTCAAGCTGACAACGATGGTTTCGGGATTCAAGCCAACAACGATGGTGTCGAGATGATCATCCACGTTATCATCCGTGCCGCCCTCTTTGTCTTCATCGAGATATAAAGTTCCTTACCTTAAGGACCAAGGCGAATAAGTGGAGGTGGAAGAGGAGCTTCGAGATTCGTCTGCCAAGCGTCAAGAGTTCGTCTGCCAACGATAAGCTAGAACACGAATTGTATCATTCGAGTAGTGATACAAAGCATTCAAGAAGGCGGCATGAGGGGAAATAAATCTATACCTTCTCATATGTAAAACAGACAACTTGATCGGTTGGAATCCGACTTTCATTTGAAGATCCGACATAAGGAGAAACGAATCCATAATCTCCTTTGGATTATCAGAGCTTAGATACAAAGGTCGTTCGATAGAATTTGAAGAGGAGATCGATATGAATGTGAGGTTTCGATTCGACGACGGCGAGAACTCCATCTTGTAGAGATGAAGAGAACATGAGAAGAAGTCGATTGAACTTCTAAGGGACGAAACATGTTTTATTTTTACTCGTCTAATTGTTTAATTTTTTTTGTGTTGAACTTTTTAGAGATAAAAACGTTTAAATTAGAATTTGTATTTTACTCATTTAATTGTTTAATTTTTTACATGTTGAACTTTTCATACTAAAAACATTTAAAACTGATATTTTAAATAATAAAAATTTAGTAAAGAATGTTTGGATGGAGATTTAAAATGATGAATGAGGTGACTTTTTGTATTCCCAAATAAAATAAAATAAAAAATTGGTTGATGAGGTGGTTTCACCACAAGTCTCCTTTTGCAATAACTTTTATATATATAATTTTGTTCAAATTTAATAATTTACTAAATTTCATTTCAAATAAATTTATTTTATATTTTTATAATAAATTTTATTTCAAATAAATATATAACAGTTTTTGTTGTTTATTATTTATTAATTTTAAATTTTTTATTTATTTACATATATAATAATTAAAATATTCTCTAAATTAATATAAATATTTGTGTTTCTTTAAAATATTAATATTATTAATATATAATTTATTTAAAGTAACTTATGAATAGTAATTAATGTAAAATAAAAAACAAAAAAAACTTTGATGATGTGGAAGCTTGAGAGAAGAGAATACATGACAAGCCTCCAAATTGTTAAATTTTTAATATATAGATTCCCCATAAACTTTAAAAATTCATCCTATTTTCATTTACATTAACTTTTTTGTTAAATATTTTTAAAACATCATATTTCCCCCTTAACTGTAACACTTTAATCATATTCTCTCTTAACTTTTTTTTTTCTCATCCGATTCCCCTTAAACTATCATTACTAATCATGTTCTCCCCTAAACTTTAACATGCATCATATTCCCCCCCCCCCCCCCCCCCCCCACTAAATAGGGAATCCGTATTCTCAAATTCGTCACAAACTTCCACGGCTAAACTCTCAAAGATGCCGTCAGGGAACACAAAATCGATAACATATGGTTGCTCAAGTGTGTCCAAACTATATGACTTCTAACCTATTCCCCCTAAAAACAAATTTTGCATTCAACGTATTTTCAAAATTTTGGTTATTATAAACGTAACATATTTTCTTTAATAGTAACGTTTATAATAACCAAAATTTTAAAATTATGTTACTATTAAAGAAATATGATGAATGTTTAAAATTTAGAGGGGAATAGGATTATTAACGATAGTTTAGAGGGAATCAGATGAAAAAAAGTTAAGGGATAAATAGGATTAAAGTACTATAGTTTAGGGGGAATAGATTATTTTAAAAATATTTAATAGAAAAATTAATAGAAAAGTTAACGAATGGAAAAATATGATTAATTTTTAAAGTTTAGATAAAAATAGAATGAATAATGATAATTTAAAAGGGAGTAAAATAAGAGAGAAAATTTAAAAAAAAGAATTAAAATGAAATAGTTTATAAAATTAAAATGAAATAGTTTAAAGAGATATGCTTTTTACCCGGATGATAATTGCTATTTCCTTCTTATATATAATGCCGGTAATTATGATAGGTACGCTGCACCATTAATAAAAGGTAAAATTATCGGAAAAATATTTGAAAAACATTAAGAAAAAAAAACTAAAAGCCAAAACACTAAAAAAACATATATATAAACGCATAAAACGAACCTTCAAACCAAAACCCAACACTCAGACCCACCCACTCGTTTCCTCTCTCTCTCTCTCCCCATGGAGTCTCCACCGTCGTTGTTGCCATCATATCCGGCGGAGACTTTGAACCTCGACACTCTCAGAGCCCTAAAGCCCCTTGGAAAAGGTGCCACAGGAACTGTCCTCCTCGTTCACGACGTCATTTCGGATCCTTCGGCTTCTTCCCCATTCGCGCTCAAGCTCGTCGAGAAATCCTCCTCTGCGTCCTCTCTCCGCCGCGCCCAATGGGAGATCCGGGTCCTCCGCCGCCTAACCCACGATGCGAACCCAAACCCGTTTCTCCCCAACCTCCTCGGCACCGTCGATTCCCCCGAATTACTTGCCTGGGCCGTACCGTACTGCCATGGCGGAGACCTCAACGTCCACCGCCACCGCCAAAACGACGGTGTTTTTAGCTCCACCGTCATCAGATTCTATTTGGCCGAGATTGTCTGCGCGCTCGAGCATCTCCACTCAATGGGCATTGCGTACAGAGATTTGAAACCCGAGAACATCCTCATACAGCAATCGGGTCATGTAACCCTCACTGATTTTGACCTGTCCCGAAGCCTACAGAGACCCAAACCTGTCGCGGACTCCGAGCCGGACCTGAAACTGCCTGGGAAGCCGCGACGGAGCATCTCGCGGTGGGTTTCGCTCCCAACAAGAACGGAGCCCAAAACTGCGCTGAAGAAGACGAGATCGGCGAGGGTTAACCCATTGAATCGCCGGAGAGCGAGCTTCTGCTGTGGGGATCGGTCGAATTCCTTCGTGGGCACGGACGAATACGTCTCGCCGGAGATTCTCCTCGGCGAGGGGCACGATTTCGCCGTCGATTGGTGGGCACTCGGGGTTTTGACGTACGAAATGATGTATGGAAAGACACCGTTCAAAGGGAAGAACAAGAAGGAGACGTACAAGAACGTGTTGACGAAGGAGCCCGAGTTCACCGGGAAACCGTCGGATCTGACGGATTTCATACGGGGGCTGCTGGTGAAAGATCCGACACTGCGGTTGGGTCGCGGCCGTGGCGCGGCGGAGATAAAGGAGCATCGGTTTTTCGCCGGCGTGAGGTGGGACCTATTGACGGAGGTCATGCGGCCGCCGTTTATTCCGTTAAGGGACGACGGAGAGTTGACGGAGATGTTAAGGGCCTCAGGCGGGTTTAGTGTAAAGGAACATTTCGAGAGGCTGACATCGCCGCCTTCGCCGTCAGCTACTCCGTCAGCACCGTTAGGGTCTCCACCGCACGAGTGTTGTAAAGACAACCCGTTTATTGAGTTCTGATCCTCGTGTGGGAATCTGACACGTACAGAGGTTTTTGATAAATTTTTTTGGTTTAGTTATTTACTCTTTTCTTTTACTTTTATAATTTAATAATGTATATATAAAATAAATGATAGATTGAGAGAGTTTGGGAGCAATATGTATTTCCACTGACGTGCGAATTAAATGAGATATATAAGCATTTGGTACAAAATAATTAAATTATTTTGGTTTTCATCCTAATGCTAACCAAACATATTTCATTATATTTTGAAGGTACAATCCGCTATTTCTACCAAGAATCTACCTTTACCTTTACTCTATTTTTTTCCATCAATTTTAGTGATTATCCCATTTCCTTTTCGACTTTTAATTTAAATTATATTTTTCTCGATTACAAAAGTTATATAAACTTTATCTGTTAAGTAATCGTTATATTTTCCGTTATAATCATTATTATAGATCGAAATTCTAAAAACCATCCGATTTTAACCCGAAAGACTCGATTTTAATCCGAAACCGATCTAATTTTGTATTCGATAAATTCAATTTCGATATATGTTTAAATCAAAATGTTGACCCGATTTTGATTATATTTTAATCCAATTATATTTTGACATGTTAAATTTTTAGGCAATTAGATGTAGATTTGTTACAAATATAAAAAATTATGTTAATTTTTCAGAGTGCGTCGAAATTAAGTCAATCAGATTGATTTAATAGATCTCGAGTCAAAATCGGATTCAATTTTGTTAATTGTGTTAATATAGAAACGAAATCGTATTAATCGGATTAGTTTAATTGAATTCAAGTAAAAAGTTGGGTTCAATTTAGTTAATTGTATCATATCTGATTAACTCGATTTTGATATAATTTGGATGCAATTAACTAAATCGAATCTAATTTTGATTGAAAATCAATTAAATTGATACGATTGACTTGATTTTGATTCAATTATCCGAAAAATAACACAATTTGTTTATCTTTGTACAAAATTCATATCTAATTGTCCCAAAATTAATATTTTAATATGTAATATGTTCCAAACTAGTCATAATTGGATTTAAACGAGATCAAATTCGGGCTAAAATTGGATCGATTTCGGTTAAAATCAGGTGGTTTTAGGTCAAAATCGGATGGAGTTTTTAGGTTCCGATCCGAAATAGTGAATTTAACTGAAACAGTTAATTACGTTTTTCATTAAAACAATTCATCTCTATATTTTGTTTTTGTATTTTTAAAGAAAAATCATACAACTTAAAATTAAGTAAATCCTTTCTAAAACGAAATACCAAAGCATAAACATAAATTTTATTGAATTAAATAGAATAAATATCAATATATATACATATATATATAATATAAAGATACCCTTAGATTATAGTTTGCTAATACCTTCTATATATTAAAGGTTTGCTAGTATTTTAGAGACATTTGAAATTTTTTATAATCTCATAGATTGTAGGATATTCAAAATATTTGGTTGAGTTATAAAGTTTATATAAGATTGTTAGAGGCATCCGATAATATAATAACAAAATATATCTTATATGATATCACGACATATAGACTAAAATTATCAAAACATATATTTTTTTTTCTCTCCTCCAAGTTGTCGATAACTCCTTTCTTTAATATATTCTTTTCGTTGTCGACGCCTTATTTTCTTCTCTTTCACAACCGATTGCATTGCTACCTCCAGCAACACTTCCTACGATTCTAATGTCACCACAAATTTCTTCGACCCTTAAGACCCCAACAATTTATTATCTCCATATTCAATATCATCAAACTCGCTGTCAATGACTCTAACGTGGAGCATTCAAGTCTCTACGCTCCTAGAAAGCCATCAACTCCATTGCTTCCTTAACAAAGATTCAGTTGTCCTTGATGCGCATCTCACCATTAATCGGATAAAGATCTACAACCTGTTGTTTGCACCATTCAAACAACAAGATTGATTTCTCTTTAGTGCTCTTCTCAACGTCATATCCAATCTTCTTCAATCGATGGTGGCTTAAGATGATCTTTGTTCGTGATGCGTGGAACTATTTGCCAATACCTATGGTAAGGCTTCTTGTGGCTACATCCATCAAATCCATGTGAATCTAAGAGAACCAATCTACGAATGAGAGTATCAGATCTATCACAACTAAAGAAGATGAACTTGCCTACCTCGACAAGCCTCTTGATCATGAGGATCTTCTTGATCATATCCTTGATGTTTATCCTCTTTTGTTGATGTCGTCAATGCTCGAGAAACGACAATCTCCATTGATGATCTCATGAGAAACTCCTCAGCCACGAAACAAAACTCCAAAAACTCGAACCCTTTATTCATTCACTTTCGGCGATGACTATGCACAAACGCACGACCATGTTCCAACTATTGAAACTCTTCTTTGAGACCATGTTAATAATATCACATTGAAGCCCCCTAGTTATGCCATGATGGTCACACACCCAAGCCCTATCATGGTTATTGTCAAGTATGCGATGTCCAAGGACATAGTGTGAAGAAGTGTCATCGATTTCCTATTATCCCGACCACCAGATCTACTCCTCTACAACTATGACATCCATCATCACAACCATGGCGTCCATCAGCTCAACTGTGCCAACTACACGCCTAACATACAACCATGTCACCTTATAACTCTAGATCATGGTTTCTTAATAACGGTACTTCATATCACATCTCAGCGGTTCTTAAAAACCTCTCCTTGTATGTGACGGTGAATAATTTGTTGTGTGAAATAGATTTGGCTTGGATATCACTCATACATTGAAGGATCTACACACGAGGTACAACTCATGAAAGGACTAACTAAGGAAATGTCATATGAGTGATCAAAATTTCCAAACAATAAGTCTCTCACATCTTCTCCACTAGTTTTTTCCGTAATAAAAACTACTCTTTTGGAATGGTATTCCTGGTCAGATCATCTAGCTTTTCCTCTTCCAAAATGATCGGTGTCTTAGTTTTTTCTTTCGATGTCTTCATCTATCTCATTTCTTTGTAATGCATACTCTAGCAATAAAATCCAAAAACATTTCTTCCTACGAATCTACAATGAATCGTCACACCCATTAGATTATTTTTTTATCTGATTTTCGGATTTTACCGAGTTTTTTCTTTTAATGGTTACAAATACTATGCCATATTTCTTGACCACTACACTTGATACATATGGTTATTCTCTCTCAAACAGAAAACCAATGTCCTTACCACATTTAAACACTTTATTGAACAAAGATTCCAAACCAAAATCACCCGACATGTATATCATTAACGAAGGTGATTATATCGCTTTTGACTGTTTCTTACCTCTCATGGAATCCCCCACTTTACCATCCCACCCGACACTCCCAAACACAATGATATTTTTGAATGAAAAAAATCATCATATAGTTGAAATCGACCTTTGAATGCTCATGCATGCCTCCATACTCGTGTCTTTTTTGCCTTATGCCTTTGCAATCGTGATTTATCTCATTAACTGCATATTCTAGCAATAAAAGCCAAAATTTTCATTTTTCGAAAATAAAATCCAATCGTTACGTCCATTAAATTATTTCTTGTTTGATTTCTGGACTTCCATAGTTTTGTATTTTAATGGGTTACAAATAGTATGTTGTCTTTTTGGACCATTACACTTGATACACATGGTTATTCCCTCTTAAAGAGAAATCTAATATCCTTACCACATGTAAAGACTTCAAATTCTTGCTGAACAAAGATCCAAACCAAAATCATACACATTTATATCAATAATGGAGACGAGTATATTGTTTCTTATTGTTTTTTTTATCTCTCATGGAATCGTTAACTTTACCACCCCACCTCACACTCCAAAAAAACAATGGTATTTCTGAATGCAAAAAATATCATATAGTTGAAACTGACCTTTCACTGCTAATGCACACCTATATACTCGTGTCATTTTTATCCTCTACCTTTGCAATCGCGATTTATCCCATTAACCGCATACCCACACCTTCTCTCTCACGGTTATCTCAATTCGAGTCTTGTTTTTTCCTGTTTCCACCAAATTTCACCAAACTTTGTGTCTTTGATTGTCTTTTTTTTTATCTTGGTTACACTCTACTCACCTCACAAACTTGCACGTTTTTCTTGGGATACTCTAATACTCAAAGCACACACTTTTGTCTTGACCTAACCATGTCTTGACTTTATGTCTTGAGTAATGTTGCCTTTTACAAGTCATAGTTCATGTATCCTACTCTCATTTCCTCATCCTCTAAGTTTTTGGATCTTGATCGATCCTTTCGAAACATAATGTCATGTCCTTCACTCAAACCTATCAAGAGTATACGTGATCGAAGAACAACTTTATCAAGCAATAAATAAAGGTTTACTTATCATACCACAAAAACCTTTTGCTCACAAGAGTCCAAGAACATATCCTAAGCTTTCAAGGAGCCAAATTGGGGACAAGGTATGTGTGAAGAATACAATGCACTAGTCAAAAATAACATTTTGGATTTTGTACCAGCAATACAAACTTCAAATGTAGTTGGATGCAAGTGGATGTTTCATAGCAAGCATAATCTCGATGGATTGATCAATCGCTACAAAACAAGGTTAGTTGCCAAGGATTCTCACCAGTGTTCAAAAATTTATTTTCAGGAAATCTTGAGTCATATGTTCAACCTACTATAATTCATATGGTTATCAGTTATGCAGTCTCAAAAGGTTAACTTATTTGACAATTGAATGTCAACGATGCATTTCTTCAAGAACGACTTACAGACGAGATTTAATGACATAAATAATGAGATTTGTAGATCAAACCTACTCATGTTTGTCATCTCCATTAAGCTTTTATGGTCACAAACAAGCTCCATAAATATACTATTTAGAGTTGCGAAATCATCTTATTTTTCAGGGATTCTACATTTTTTGGTTGATGCATCCTTTTTTTTGTTCTATACAATTCAGTGGTCATGATATATGTTATTTTATATGTCAATTATCTTTTTATAGCGGTCATCAACGCATTGGAGGAAAGGTTTTGCATTAAGGATCTTGGTGAGCTATCATATTTTATGGGCATTGAAGCCACATGTTCCTCCACATGGATTCACTTGTCTTAAAATACATTAACATTCTCCAACCCGCGAAAATGCAAGACGCTAAACTCATTCCTACTCCCATGGCATCCTCCTTTCGGCTTTCTATTACTCGACTCCCACTCCCCCTAACATTTGTTTGTGTTTAATAAATTGTCTCAATACATGCATATGATGACAAATAAACACCAAAAAACAATCAATGAATTCTTCCATATCTAAGTTAAACTGGTGATGTTTGGTCATCAACAAAGCCAACAATAAATTAATATTACATTACATTGATTTAGTGATACAGCTTGCGCTGATAATCGAAATGAATGAACGTTTGGCGCATATATTGTATATGTTGGCTCTTGGTCCATCTCATGGTCCTCTAAAAAGAACAAAACTCATGCTCGTTCTTTTTAAGAAATAAAATATTGTTTAATTGCATCTACTACAACAAATGTTCATAGTTCATATTCCCTCTTCATCGAGCTTCACATTACACATACCGCACCTTCAATGATTCATTATGATAACATTGGGACCATCTACCTTAGTGTCAACGTATTTTTACTCACACATGAAACATATGGTGTTGGATTATCACTTCATTTTATAACAAGTACAAAATATTCTCTACGTGACAGACATATTCAATCTATGGATCAACTATCGGATGTCCTCATAAAACTTTTACCACGCTCTAAGATAACTTGAATATCAAGATTGGAGTCGTCAATTGTTCTCCATCTTGCGGAAGCATGTAAACACTAAAAACGTTAGGAGATATGTTAACATCTCTCAAATTATAGTTTATTAATATCTTGAAAATATTAGAAATTTTTTAATATCTTACATATATTTAGAATTTGTTAATAAATTTTATGAATATTCAGTATATTTCGTTGCTTTATAAATTTTATATAAAATTGTTAATGCCTCTAATAATATTATAACGAAATACCTCTGGTAATATTTATATAATTTCTCAAGAAAGATTTTTTTCTCTATTAGAATTATATATTTTGAAAATAAAAGAACTGCGCAAATTTTATTCTCTTGTCATGATTTCGAAAAAATCACATAATTCTCGAACTTGTTTCGGATCGACAAAAAAAAAAAATTACTTTTCATATATTTATTTCATGAATTTTTCATTTATTACAACAATAGAATAATACATAATATATTATTTTTAAAATAATATGTAGAATTTTGAAATTCATTCCAAATTAATCGGTTTAACGATTTTTTACACTCGTTAATCTATCTATTTAAAAATAATTTTAAATATTCATTCTGAAAGTAAATGTTTAATTAATGAATTATTGTTAAGTAATAGTTAACTTAAAAATAAAGATATAAAAAAATAATTTAACTATTTTTTTAGTTTAAAACAAGGTTCAAGAAGCGCTAGATACTAAGCGGACGGACACCCAACGTCTAGTATCCAGAGCGTCTAGACGGATTAGGCGGATATATATATATATATTATTTAATATAATTATAATTTAAATATTTAATTCGAAATATTTATAAATAAATAAAAATACAGATATAAATAAATAATTGAGTATTTAAAAAAATATTATAAATATTGAATTCACAATATAAAATTTACGACGACAAATAACATTGTAAAAAACAAAATACAAAAAATGGACGCCGAGTGAGGACGATGTTAGACCAAAACAAGAGTGAAGGCAAAGGCGACTGCAAGAGATGGAACCGATGGTGAGACGAAATAAAGACGAATATAACAATAAAGGCAAAGACAAGAGATGAAAGCATGAAAACATACGAGAGACGATAACGGATAAGAAAACGAGGATGAAGGCAAAGACGAGGATTAGAGACGAAAACGAGGACGAGAGACTCAGGTGAAATCAATAGACGAGAGATATTGCAATAGATATAAGTAGACGAATGTAATGATGAAAACAAAGGCGGTAAAAGATAAACGCGTAGATACGTATTATTGTTATTTTTTTACATGCCAAAATGACGTCATTTTGGTGTCATTTAAAAAAATATCTAGAGATTAATCGAGCGATCAGGGGTACCTAACGCCTAGACAGAAACCTAAAACGCTTTTTAGAACATTAAATCCCAAAATTATTATGAGTTTTTTCATTATAATTTTGATTATAATTAATTTGTATCTTGAACCAAAATAGTTGTAATAATAACTTAGAACAACAATGAAATAGATGGAAAAACGGAATTGGATTCGAATAATTCAAAGGGCTTTGATCATTCTGTAAAACAAAAATAAAATAAGAGTAATTAAAGGTGAGTTGTGTAATCATAATTTCACGGCCAAATTGTTCCTTAAAGCACGATACATGATAATTACACACTTCCTATACCCACATTTAATCTTATTTACTTTATTTTCTCTTCTTCTTTCTCATGATCGCTGCACGTGTGCCACGTGTGCTCATAAGCTATAAAATTGCAAGTATAACCACGATACTACCACACTTTTATATTAGACGTATATAACAATACTAATTTACTTTAACAAGCGTATATCTAAAAGATAATAATTACGTATTTTTTCCATTATAAAAAAAATTATGCATAATATATTTCTATAAGATTGGCGACATTACTATCCACTTGTATTGAATGATACTTGTTGTATTAAATGATGCTTCTTGTACTGAAATGATGCTCCATAAAGTGTCATTTTTTTCGGAGTCATTAATACCAATTTTCTTGTAAAATTCAGTCATTTAAAAAATAAAAAGTAATCAATTTTCTATACACACCTTTTAATTATTTTAACATTCTATATTTTATAAAAATCCGTTAATCTCTCACTTGTCTATCGAACCTGACCTCTTATCCTTCGTCTCTGTCTTCTCTCTCTCCTCTTTGCTTCATATGAATTTTTCTTTCTGTACTGTTTTTCTACTTTCAACCGAAATCTCCTTCTCTTACTGAAAAGTTAAACCCTAAAAAGTTGAAGCCTAAAAATAAATTCAAAGGATTTAAAATATACAAAACTTAATTTCCATAGCATAAATGCTAAATCTAAATCAAATTAAACTTTAGCTATTAAATTCTAAATTCTAAATCTAGGTTGTATAAAAAATTGAAAGAGATAAATATTTTTATTCTATATATATTTTTAAAAATTAAAAAGTAAATGAAGGATTGAAAAGGAGCATCCCTATCTAAAAGATATTTAAATCTAAAAATCTTTTTTTTTTAAATCTACAAACCAAATCTTAAGAGCCATGGATTGAGATCTTGGAAATGTTAAGGACCTATATAATAGACTTTTTTTTATAAAAAGAAAAACAAATCATGAATTAGCATTTTAAATGGGTGACAACTATATTTTACAACATACAAATTAGTGATTCATTCATTGACGGGTAAGACGGTATTCTAAGTTTGAATCTTATTTGTTATTAAAAATTAATGCAAAGAAAATTAAAAAATCAATAGCACGATTAACTATGGGCGATTGCACAAAATTTCCCTCAAAATGGATATTGTATAAGTATACAATTTTATGACACTAATAATGTCCAAGGATATAATAAAAACAGAAGGATGAAACCATAATTGAACTGGCTACTTAAAATTATTATGAAGGAGATGGAACATTTAGTTGGAATATATTTTTTTCAGGTTCAGTTGGTTAATTCAAAGATAAAATCCACTTTGTGAGCAGAGTGGCCATGAAGTGGCACTAAAGAAAAGACAAAATAAAAAAGAAAACAAGAAAAGGGTGGGAGGGGTCAAACACTACACTTGTAGGTCTACCTTTATTTTTCTCGTTTCAAAATTAAAATGAGAAAATAACATTTGACTCGATAAAGCCATAAAACATAACATAAATAGTTTAAAATATATAGTTTTGTAAGATTTCCTCCAATTTATAAATATAAATAAAATCTATTATAGTTTTTAAGAAAATAAATATATTTTTAGTACTAATCATTTATTTATTTATTTATCCGATAGCCTACATTATATTTTCGAATAACACTATATAATTGTTTGGAAAATAATTTTTCAATTAAAAATCTTCATTGTATCATATCATATTTTACCATTTTAATTATTATTTTATTTATTTTAGATTTTTCCTCTAAAAAAAACAGTGTTTTAAATAACGCTCTAAACGTTCGTTTAGGTAGACGTTTTTTTAAATGAGAGCAAAACGACATCGTTTTGGTATTTAAAAAAACTAAAAATGATAATTGTCCACGTGTTTATGTTTACCGCTTTTACTTTCATTATTGCATGGAAAAAAGCCAATTCCCCCTCAACTATCATGCTTTACTCAAATTCCCTCCTGAACTATTTGACACAGCTAATTCCCCCTCATCTTACAAAATCCATCCGATTCCCCCTCAACTATATCAATTCAGCCAATTCCCCCCTCCGTTATATAAACCGTATATTGGTGTTAACCGACCCGGTTTTGACCCGAATCAAATACCCAATTTTGACCCGTATTATAATCGATTTTTAACCCGTTTTCGACAATTTTTTAACCCAATTTCACTCAGTTTAACCCGATTTTACCCAATTTTAACCCAATTTCACTCAATTTAACCCAATTTCATCCAAATTAACCCGATTTCATCAAATTTAATCCGATTTCCACCCAAATTTAACCAGATTTTATCGAATTTTAACTCAATTTCATCCTAATTAACCCGATTATCGCCCAATTTAACCGATTTTTTAATCCGACCCAAATTTAACCAGATTTTATCGAATTTTAACTCAATTTCATCCTAATTAACCCGATTATCGCCCAATTTAACCGATTTTCCCGATTTACTCTTTTTAATTGATTTAATTCGATTCACCTCAATTTCATCCAAAGTAATATAATTCCAACCCGATTTCACCCAATTTAATATAATTTCGACCCAATTTCACCCAAATTTTACTAGTTTTCACCGAATTTCAACCCGATTTAACTGATTCACTCACTTTTAACCCGATTTACTCACTTTAGACTTGATTAAATCGATTTATTCTTGTTAAATATAATTCCAACCCAATTTCACTCATACCGATTTATTCTTTTTTAATCGATTTAACTCGATTTAAATAATAAATTTGGGTGAAATTATGTTGGAATTATATTAAATTGGGTGAAATCGGGTTGAAATTGTATTACTTTAGGTGAAATTGAGGTAAATCGAAAATCGGGTTAAATCGGTTTAATCAAGTTTAAAGTGAGTAAATCAGGTTAAATGTGAGTAAATCGTTTAAATCGGATTGAAATTCGGTGAAAACTAATAAATTTGGGCGAAATTATGTTGGAATTATATTAAATTGGGTGAAATCGGGTTGAAATATATTACTTTCGATGAAATTGAGGAAAATCGAAACTTGGGTTAAATCGGTTTAATCAAGTTTAAAGTGAGTAAATCGGGTTAAAAGTGAGTAAATCGGGTAAATCAAGTTGAATTCGATGAAAACTAGTAAAATTTGGGTGTAATCGGGTTGGAATTATATTAAATTGGGTGAAATCGGGTTGAAATTATATTACTTTGGATGAAATTGAGGTAAATCGAAAATCGAGTTAAATCGATTAGAAAAGAATAAATCGGGTTAAAAGTGAGTAAATCGATTTAATCAAGTTTAAAGTGAGTAAATCAGGTTAAAAGTGAGTGAATCAGTTAAATCGGATTGAAATTCGGTGAAAACTAGTAAAATTTGGGTGAAATTGGGTTGGAATTATATTAAATTGGGTCAAATCGGGTTGGAATTATATTACTTTGGATGAAATTGAGGTGAATCGAAAATCGAATTAAATCGATTAAAAAGAGTAAATCGGGCGATAATCGGGTTAATTTTGATGAAATTGAGTTAAAATTAGATAAAATCAGGTTAAATTTNTCAGATAGTTCAGGGGGGAAATAGAGTAAAACATGATAGTTGAGGGGGAAATTGGCTTTTTTCGCTTATTGCATTCGTCTGTTTATGTCTATTGCATCGTCTCTCATCTATTGACTTCACATGAGTCTCTCGTCCTCGTCTTTGTCTCTAATCCTCGTCTTTGCCTTCATCTTCGTTGTCTTATCCGCCATCGTCTCTCGTATATTGTCATCACTTTTATCTCTTGTCATTGCATTTATTTCTCATATTTGTCTTTGTTTCATCTCCACCATCGGTTTCATCTCCACCATCAGTTTCATCTCTCGCATTCACCTTTGTCTTGATCTAATATCGTCCTCACTCGACATCCGTTTTTTGTATTTTGTTTTTTATGAAATTTTTTGTTGTCGTAATTTGATTTTGTAAATTCAATATTTATAAATATTTTTATAAATACTAAAATTATATATTTATACGTGTGTTTTTATTACTTATAAATATTTCGAATTAATATTTAGATTATAATTATATTAAATAATATATATATATATCTATCTAACCTACCTAAATGTTATCTAAACTCATAAACGTTCTGGACGTTAGGCGCTGAATATCAATCCGCCTGACACCTATCGTTTTCTTGAATCTTACTATATAATACATTGAAAAATACATGGTTTCATAAAAAAATACATTGTTTCATAAATATTCGTCCAATTTATATGCGGATATCAGCATATTAAAATATACACCATTTATAACATTTTATTATATATATAAACCATATTAATATGAATCATACGAGCCATATAGTTTCATAACAAATGTAACAACAAAAATGATGATTTTGTTCTTTCCTAAAAATATTACTCGAAATACTGATATAAATCAGATAAATATATGCGAGATTGAAATTGTATATGTTTAAGATTGAAATCTATAAAATGTCATACTAAAATTTTTATTTAAAAAATTTATTTTAGATATGGCAACCACATCAACATATTAAGGAAATACAATCCATTTTATTAAAAGAAAAAAAATGTATTGGAAATTGTATACGTTTAAGTTTGAAAATTATATAATGGTACGTTGGTTTATGTATATAAATCTGAAGAATTTATACGAAATCGTATATTTTTATATTATTTTATAAATAATTAAAATAAAGAAAGTTTGAGAAATAAAGTAATAGATATTTAAGTGTGAAGAATAATTAGTGAAATAATAAATAAAAGCAAGAGGGGAAACCAAAGAAAGACAAAAGGGTTTAAATGCAACAACGTGTTGTGTTTGGCGAAAGACCAACCGAAAGAACGAACGGACAAGTGCATGTGTTTTTACATTAATATTAGGTTTTATCCATCAGAATTTCTCTTTTTTTTTGTTATTTTCCTAATCAAAATTTGCTGCGCATGTTCTTCTTTTTTTTACTAGAAAAATCCCCGCAACTAGGAAAATCCCCGCGCGATGCGCGAGATGATGATTTATTTTTGTTTAATTAATTTAAAACATTAGGTATAATAAGTAGAAAACAATATATTAAAATAAACAACAATAAAGCTTTATCATTTACCATCTCTAATTAATATTACTAGGAAAAGCCTCGCGCGATGCGCGGGATGATGATGTGTTTTTGTTTAATTAATTTAAAACATTAGGTATAATAAGTAGAAAACAATATATTAAAATAAACAACATTAAAGCTTAAAAGCAATTTCTAAAATAAAGATAATAATTAGCCGTTGATAATATTGAAAAAGTTTGGTGATGCAAGGTCTAATGATAATTGTGTTCGAAATTATTTTGAAATAACAAATATATCATTGAAATTGTTTAGGATTTTGAGTTTAGAAAAATTATATCGAAGTAGTAAATGAAAACATATATCATTGCAATGTTTAATTATTTCTTCTCCATGAACTTAATTGTCTTCAACAAAGAAAATGTCTATATGCATTTATTTTCTTAGAAACCATAATAGCGACAAGATTCAATGGATGGAAACAAAGGCGAAGCCTTTTTTCCATCTCTTTAAGCTTGTAAAGACATACATAATAATTTACCTTTTACAGTGAGGTTGCACAACAAAAAGGTCCAATGGGATTATCTATCGAACGAACTGATTTTTGGATGCAGTAACGTTTCTCTATCAGGCTCGTTTCCTACTTTAGGATGAAACAATCCTCGCCTCAGATCTTAAAGATCATGTGAAGAAAAGTAACACATTATTTCCAT
>CM071863.1:15196773-15216008 GCA_036759665.1 Gynandropsis gynandra
ATGAGGAGAAACAAATCTATACCTTCTCATATGTAAAAGGGACAACTTGATCGGTTGGAATCCGACTTTCATTTGAAGCTCCGACATAAGGAGAAACGAATCCATCATCTCCTTTGATAAGTGTGGGGATTCGATTTGAAGAGTAGTGGAATTTATTGGTTATGGTTGATCTTGGATTAGATTCAATTCGACGACGGCCAGAGCTCCATCTTGTAGAGATGAAGAGAACATGAGGAAAAGTCGATTGAACTTCTAAAGGACGAAACATGTTTTATTTTTATTCGTCTAATTGTTTAATTTTTTGCTTGTTGAACTTTTTAGAGATAAAAACGTTTAAATTGAAATTTTATTTTTACTCGTTTAATTGTTTAATTTTTTATATGTTGAACTTATCATACATAAAAATATTTAAAATTGATATTTTAAATAATAAAAAATTTAGTAAGAATGTTTGGATGAAGATTTAAGGTGATGAATGAGGTGACTTTTAGTATTCCAACATAAAATAAAATTAAAATAAATTATATATATTTATATAATTTTTTATATAAATATATAGTTATAAATAATATATTAATATTTGATTAAGTATAATAAGTTTAAAAACATTTTAAATATTTATATTTATATTTATATTTGTATAATATATATATATTTCCTATTGTTATGTAAAGATTTTATTAATATTAATAAGATATTAAAAGAGATATTTAAAATTTTTTAAGTCATTTAATTACATTAATGATCAATATAATTATATTTAATAAAAATTTAGTTTTAAAAAAAGACTTGCTTAGGTGGCTTCACCACAAACCTCCATTTGCAAAAACTTTTATATATATAATTCTTATATAAAAAATACTTTACAACTTCTTAACCATAAAATGATTCGAAATTATAAAAGGTATATTGCATACAATGATTTCAAACCAATATTTTAAAAATTGTTAATTGCACCAATGTTTTCATTAACATCATTTTTTTTTTCTGTAACTAGATCTAATCTGAAAATAATAAAACAACAATTTTAACCAATAACAAGAATCAAAAGAACCAAATATATGAAATAATATCAACTTTATTTACGAATCAATCTTTTAAATACACTTGTCTTTCATTATAGTGCACTTAAGACTTCCGTGGATAACACCTCCTAAATTAGATGTAAATAAACACTAATTGTTTCTCTCAACTTCTCTCTGTATCATTCTAAGTACACTTGCACAACTAAGTGGTCTACTTTCACTTGTTTGCCATACTTTCTAGATGTATGAACCTAGATGCGTGAACTACTTTTTATAGTATGTTAACCACCCAATCTTCTCGTGTGACCAAGTACACCCTTCGGTTATCCAGCCTCACATGCTTACCTTTTTTGCATTTTCAGATTGACTCCCCTTTCTTCTCATAATTTTTCGCTTTGAATCTTTTTTTCCTCTAATTGCTCAACAACCTGATTTTTTCGAAAGATTTCACGTGTCCTAAAAATATTGCATTAACAATCCCCCCTTTAAATTCTTATCACATAAACACAGACATTAGATATTAATGTTATAAAGATCATACACACAAGTTCAAACATTTAAGTACACTAAAAAAACGAGTTTAGATTAACAAATCATAGCAAGTGTACTTAAAAAAAATTAGTTCAAAATAAGGACACAATTCAATTTTCTCTTGGTCTTTTTCTGGTAGCTTTGCTCGAATGTGCTTGAGCCCTCTTTTCTTCATTCTATCCTCATGTTTCTGTGATAAGAGATTCAAAAAATGTAAATTAGACTCAGAAATAGATTAAACCAAAAAACATGATGAATTTTATAACTAGACTAATTTACTCTTGTTCAGCTTCGATAGTGTCTTCAACTCCTTTTGGATACTTTGAATTTCAGTGACCACATCAGCCATCCTCTTTTGCAAATTAATGATGTTCTGCGTAATATCATTCTCCACATTTCTTTTATCTTCTGAGGCCAACATCTTAGTAACATATAATTTTTCAAAGATAATCCAAGGAGGAATTTTCTTTCTCATTTCCTCTTTACCAACAATGTCAGGAAATTGCTAAATCAAGATGTTCTGGATTAGACATGGAAATGACAAAATGAACTTTCTTAAATTTGACAATCCAAGCCCTATGATCTGATCCAGAATCACTTTTCCGAGGTTCAGAGGGATGTTCTTCTTCATAGAGTAGAGGAGAACGACAATATCATGTCGAATTCAATCAGTCTTGTTTGGAATCGAATTCTTTCGAAAGATTTTGTTCAGCAAAACATATTCCAAATTCAACATCGAATTCGGGCCAAGTTGTCAGTTCTTCATCCGTTAGCTCCTTCATGACCATGCCTATATCTAGATCAATTCGTAGTTCCTTGGCTCTTGAGGTTTCCACGTTTGGTGTACCATAGAAATTGAACATCACCACATTTCCCCTTAAATATATTCGTCCAAACATTTCTGACCCTAAGTTATCAATATCGGAGTTCAAGTTTGCATAGAACTCGTAAATTAACTCCTTACACACAGGGACAATATCTATCACTGTATTGGTCAGATTCTGTTCAACTAGTATATTCCATAAGGGTAAATGTTTGAAATGATTGTTAGCCTTCTCTCACTCAGAATCTCTCGTTCCTTCAGGATCTCATACCTAAAGATACTTATTTCTAAGTAGAACTTCTTAGAAAAGGCTTTTGAGGGAGACATTTTAGAGGTACCTTCCCGTGGTGAGAAATCTCGGGGCATAAATTGATTTTGATGATTCGACATAATTTCTGACTCATTTTGCCGAACACTTTTCCGATGAAGAACTGGTGCTTTCCTTTTTTGGTTCTAGGATGGAATAAGATTCTACAGATATTGTAGGATATGTGACCGGTCTTGTATTTTCCCTTTTTAGGAACAATTCTCTTTCTCGCCATGGTTTTAAATCTCTTACCATTAATCATTAGCGGATTATCCATGAATACGAGATCTGCTACCCTTACTGGTTCATTGTTGTACATTATTGTTGCATCTCCTCTCAATGAACGAATTCCAGACGCCCTTGTGTTCATTGTTGAGCTTGTCTTTTGAAAAAAAAAAATTGCACAGAAATTTCACTCTCTTCTTTCGTAAAAACAATTAGGATTTTTGAAAATATATTCAAATGTGAGACAAAATAGTTTCAAAATAAATCAAACGGTTTAAAAATGAAATAACTGCACTAGTCACGTCAACCACCAAAATATCACATCACAAAACCATTTTCTGAGTAAACCACCCTATTTACTTAAAGTAATCACTCTTGTTTATTTTTCTCAATTTAGTTTCAAACATTATCTGATTAAAAAATTTATACGTAAAAAAATCTGTTAAGAAAAATCAAATAACTCATAAGATTGACTTTTAAGTACATTTACACAATTTTTTAGTTCACACAAAAATTTCATTCATATTCACCCTTTTTTTATTAAAATCGTCAGCTTCTAGGACGTTGTTTAGATATTCTTTTGTTCATATAACAAGCTCCTTGATTACCTTTTGCAGGTATACTCTTATGTATCAATTTCAATATAGAGGAGTATTTAAGCTAGAATTAGTTTTGTATCATAGGACATTATAACTGAAACTGAATACCTCTCAACTTAGACTCGAGTTTATACTCATAACAATTTTTTCTCATATCTGCATAGAATTTTTCAAAAAAAAATGTTAGAGGAGTAAGTGATTTTAATAAGTACACTTAAATAGACTTAAGGTGTACTTAAAATTCAATAGCCAGGGTGTCTGACAAAAACATGAGTTACTTCAACAAACTGAGTGTACTTAAACATCAATACTTATACTTTATTTTTCTTTTTCTCAATTTGAACATATCATTTTTATTAAATCAGAACACATTCAAAAACATCATAGTTCACAAATACCTAGTGATTTTCTTAAAGAAATAAACCGATTCAAATCCAATTGTTTTGTAAAGATATCTGCTAACAGACGTTCACTTGGTACATATTCCACTCTTGTTTGCTTTTGTTCAACCTTTTCTCTAAAAAAATGATGTCTAATCTCAATATGTTTTGTTTTAGAGTGTTGAACTGAATTTTTTGAAATATCTATTGCACTTATATTATCACACAAAACAACAAAAGTTTTTAAACTCATACTGTAATCCATCACCATCTGATTCATCCAAATTAATTGCGTACAACAACTTACCAAAGCAATATATTCAGTTTCTATAGTAGACAAGGATGTAGAGTTCTGTTTTTTGTTATGCCATGATACTAAGTTGTTTCCAAGAAAGAAACAACCTCCAGATGTGTTTTTCCTATCATCTGCATTGCCTCCCCAATCTACATCATTGAAACCAGCAAGTTCACAATTAGTATCTTTTGTGTACACAATCCCATAATCTGTTGTACCTTTCACATATTTAGTTATTCTCTTCACAGCCATCAAATGAGATTTCTTGGGTTTAACTTGATATCTGGCACAAATTCTTACACTCAAACATAGATCAGGTCTGCTTGTAGTGAGATAAAGCAATCTTTCAATCATGCTTCTGCAAAGCTTTACTTCCACATTCTCTCCATCTGAATATTTAGTCAATTTTGTTGTTGTTGACATAGGTGTACTTGCTGACTTACTTTGATCCATTTCAAACATCTTCACCAGATTCTTCGCATATTTATTTTAGGATATGAACAATCATTCATCAAGTTGTTTTACCTATAAACCAAGAAAATAGCTCAACTCACCAAACATACTCATCTCAAACTCTTGTTTCATGGTTTGTACGAACCAGTTCACTTTATCCTGCTATTTTGAACCAAAGACAATATCATCAACATAAATTTGTACAACCAGAAGAACATTATCAGAATTATCAATAAATAGAGTTTTATTTACTCCCCCTCTTTTGTAGCCCTTCTATATTAGAAAGCTTGTCAACCTTTCATACCATGCACGTGGAGCTTGCTTAACTCCATACAAGGCTTTCTTTAACTTGTAGACATGATCTGGATGATGTCGATCTTCTACCACAAGAAATTTCAGAATTCTAGATTGACAAATCTGAACCTGATCCATCCACAAATGCACGTTGCAAAAATATATCCGTCCACAATTCATCTACAAATACGAACGAAAAAAAGAGTCTGCAAACCATCCGTAAATTAGGACTATAAGGTCGTCCGGAAATCGACGGGATACCCGACCCGGATATGGACGGGAAAAAAACTTGAAATTTTAAGGACGGGTCGCATCTCGTCCCCAAACTTTAAGGGCGGGTCACGTCTCGTCCTTAAAATTTACAGATGGGAACAATGTCAATGTCGTCCACAATTTTTTTAAAAAATAAAATATTAAATTTTAAATTTTAGATTGATATTAATTAATTAGTGTTTATACATTATTAACATTATGTATTTACAAGCTTGTTGGTGGTGATTGGAAATTATCGTCGTCAGAGTCATTGTTTTCGATCGTATCCCAATTGATATTGGACATGTGTTCCTTCATCATCCTAAGCCACTGTTGACGTTCCCTTCTTGATTGTTCAACTTCCCTTCTTGATCGTTCAACTTCCCTTTCTAGAGCATTGAACGATGAACTTTGTTGTACTAATTTTTCTTGCATCTTTGAGATTGTGTTCTGAAGTTCCTCGGTCGCGACTTTTTCCTTGCCTTTGGAGAAAATCGCATGTTTTGATGTCATTCCTCCAAGACCAAATAAACGACCTTTTGTACGATGTTACATACTGCAAAAAAATATTTAAATTAAATTAAAATTATCAATAAGAAATTTATTTTAAAATTAATCAATTTACCTCGAAATACATATTGTTGTATTCTTCTTAAGCTAGAGAAGGTTGCATCCCATCTTCTCTCGGTGGGATTTGGGACGCTCTTTCTGATGCCATGTTCAGAACATCGTCGTGAACATGTTTCGCCCTGACATCTACCCACGAACCGTCGGATTTCTTCCTGTGTATACGTTCCGACAATTCCACGTACGACGATGCAAATCCCTTCTCTTTAGCCTAAAATAAATTTAAAATTTATGTTTTTACTATTAAGAAAATTTCAATCGTATTAAAATTTTTAAAATTTAATGTCTTACCAAATCTTGTAAACCTCCACGAAGGAGCGGGAACCAGCAGTATGTGCATTGATCCCATATCATTCTCTATCGGAACAACAGGATTGACTAGCGCACCACCTTCTCTCCTTAAAACTAGGATCATTCCAATAGACGCACATATGTTTCCAGACATTATACGGCATCCAAACAAGTTTTCCCTTTGTCTCTCGATCTCTTTTCAATTCGTTTGCGATAGATTTGAGTCGAACTCCCACAACCCGTTCAAATTCGGACTTCACTAGTCCAATTAGTGCAACATTCCAATAAAATTTTTGCTGAAAATAATGAAATCATTATTTATTGAAATATCATTTTAAATTTTAAATTTTGAGTGAAATGAATATTAATAAAAACGTACCACGAAAGATTTCAACCGCCGTTCCTTGATATCGGGATTGGTTCATGTCTAGTTATAACATGGACGATCATAATCAGCTTTTATCGTCTTTGTTACATGACGATCAAGCTCTTCGAAACCAAACCTATAAAAAAAATTAAAGGTAAATTAAGACTTAATTAATTAAGTAGTTACTAAGTTAAATTTAAATTTAGTTTATGTACCAAAGTGCATCGTCTACACGAGTTGGATCTATACGAGGAAGTTTACGTCTTTCCTCATCCATCGCTAAAAGTTCTTCCACCATTAGTTCCTGATGCATCGGAGGCTCGTGATACATCATTGGCTGGACCGGTGGTGGCATCTGTTGATAAAATATATACGACATATATTATGCTGATCCAGTATTCGGAAATAAATTTGGATTCATAAAATCCGAAAAAACCGTATATGATTGTCTCTGGTGTTGTGGAGGAGATGGGCCATTAGCACTTTCCTCAGATGTTGAATGGTTTCTGGTGTTACCGCCTCTTCCAACGCGACGCGACGTATTAAAATTTTGAATTAAAATATTATATAACAATTTAATTGAATGTTTATTTTAAAAATTTTAATTAAACATTAATTAATTGTAATATAATTTCAAAAACACATATAATTTAATACATGTGTTTTTTAATTTTAAAAAACATATAATTTAATATATATTTTTTAAACGAAATATAATAGATTATAACCATAACTCATATAATTTTAATAACTTAATACTAGATTATAATCATAACTCATAACTCACAAAACTTAATACATATCTAAATTATAACCATAACTCAGATAATTTAGGCATAACTTAACATATGTTTTAGACATAACTTAATATATCCACCATTACTCATATAATTTAGCCGTAACTTAATATACGTTTCATATACATTTCATCGAACACCTTACCTACATACCTATTCATCCACCATAAACATAAACCAGAATCAACATTTATTTCAATACGGATTACCTAATAAGTTGTATACTTATAAACACGGATCGTTTAGACAAAAAAATGGTTCGTTTTTCACATGAAACGAAATGAAACCCTAAACATGAAACAAACAGACGACCGAAATGAAACCTAAAATCTTGGATTGAACGAACGACTAGAACCGACGGCGGCTGAACTGAACGGACGGCTGGAATCGACGGCGGCTGAAACCCACGGATGGCTGGAACGCACGGACGACTGAAATGGACGGACGGATGGAATTACATATGAAACGAACAGCTTGAAAGCGAGATTGAAGTATAAAACGAGATTGAACGGACGACTGGAATTACCCTTTCCTCGGAGAGAATCGACGGGCGGCGGCTAGACGAGGCAATGGCTGGGCGAAGGTTTCCAGGTCAAGGTCGGCGTTCATTCAAAGCGAGGGGCAAGGGAAACGATGCCTTTACCGAGAAATTTATAGAGATATACGGACGGGGTCGCGAATACCGTCAGCAAACCATCCGAAATTCCGGACGGACGAAAGAAACGTTAGCAAACCATCCATGATTACGGACGATATTCGGACGCGCGTCCGCAATTGCGGATGGACGTCGTGTCCCGTCCGTAAATTACGAACGGAACAAAGGTTTCATCCTAATGCCATCCGCAAACCGTCCGTAACTCGAGAAACAAGAATCGACCGAGGGACGGTAATCGGTTGAGGGAGTGTAATCGACCGAAAGATGAGAATCGACCGAGAGACGGGAACCAACCGAAGGTTGAGAATCGACCTAGAGACGGGAACCGACTGAGGGACAAGAATCGGCCAAGGTACGAGAATCGACTGCGGGATGGGAAACAACCGAGGGACGGGATTGGAACAAATCACAAAATTTATACATTCCGTCGAGAGATGGGAACCGATCGAGGGATGGGATGGAACAATTCACAAAAACTTATATATATATATATATATTATGTTGATTCAATATAAAGTTAACAATAACAATTCTTTAATTCTTTTAAACATCCGATAACAAGTTAACAAGAATAATCTTCAGAGTCACAAAATTCTTTTGTTGATTCTTGTGTTTCTGAATTTGATTCAAATTCTTCATCTTCTTCGGTTCCTTCTATCTGTTCATCTTCAATTTCTTTGACTTCACCTTGTGCCAATGCTTCAACAGTAACTTCATCAATAGCAACAATCTCGGTGGTTTGTTGTTGCATGGACAATTGTTGTTCTTCTATGTTGTCAATAAATTTTTCCCTTCGAGGTATCTTCATTGCGAAACGCCAACCTGAAGATCGTCTTATATGTGGATAGGAAACGTAACAAACTTGATCGGGTTGTGACGCAAGAATAAAAGGCTCGTATTTTGCATATCTTTGTGTAGAGTTAACTTTTATGACGCCTAATTTGTTTATTCTTGTTCCGCGACCGTTTATTAGATCAAACCAATCACATTGGAATAACATCACTCTTAGACCGACGTAACCTACAAAAAATGGAAAATATATAAGTCAATTTATTCTAAAATATCATACATGGTAAAGATAAGAATTTTTTTGGATTATTAATGGTACCCGGATATTCCAATTGCAAAATATATTTCAAAATCCCATAGAAATCTGGTTCGTCGGTCGATTCACAATAGCTTTCACCTTTCACACATACACCATAATTCATAATTGATTTTAATTTTCTGTACTCGTAAGTATGAAAGTTGTAACCTTGTGTAAAATACATTGGCCAACTCGTAACTTTTACAATTGGTCCTTTAACAAGATCGTGTAGCCATAACGGATGATTGCCAATCTCAATCTGCATTACAAATGAAACAATCATCGATAAATTATATTATATATAAAAGTAATTTATTAATATTAATCTATCGTTTACTTACATATTGTCTTATCCATGTAGAGAAATCTCTTTCTTTAAGTTCTTGGAGTTGAGATACATCAATATTCATATATCTAATCTTCAATACATCATCAAACATCCTGAAAAATGTCAGACAAATTCTGTTAATATTACAAATAAAACACGCATACGCAATTGAATCAATATTTATAGGATGTTACCTTTCAAAGGCCGTAGATATTCACAGTTGAGAGTAAAACATACGTATGTGTAATGTGTAGATCTCGTTGTGATAGCCATAAATCTTTCGCCTTACCAGCTATTCGACCAACTCCGCAAAATATATCCGGAACATCTGGTATTGGATATGAAAATGCCATACCACCATCAAAACATCTATATGGATTTCTATTTCGCGTTTGAACATGTGGCTCGAAGTAGTAAGAAGTGAAGAACGATATTTCCTCATTCACATATTGTTCCACAATTTATTCCCTCTTGACGAGCTTTTTGTTTGAGTTTTTTCTTCAGATGGAACATAAATCGCTTGAATAGATACATCCAACGAAGTTGAACTGGACCTCCTAATACGGCTTCGTGTGGTAGATGAACAGTCAGATGCTCCATAACATCGAAGAATGATGGTTGTAAAATCTTCTCCAAGTTATATAGTACAATAACTATGTTACTTTTAAGTTTACGAACCACATCTACACTTAAGTTTCTCGCACATAAATCTCGAAAAAATATGTCAATACCTGAAAATTCAAGTATTAATTAGTAATTAATAGTTAATATATGTAAAATATTAATCATTAATTATACTATATAAATAAAATAATCAATGATACCTCTAATTGCTTCGTGTGCATGTTTGTCCATCAACTAAAAAAATATGTGAAGTAGTATTTGTATGAATACATGACAATCGTGACTTTTCATCCCTAATAACTTTCCTCCATGAATATCGATGCACCTTTTGATGTTAGATGCATAACCATCAGAAATTTCACGTCTTCCTTCAACCATTTCAACAATTTATATTTCTTATTATTCGACAATCTGAATATCAGAACTGGATCTTTACCGTCTTCACTTATATGTAACTCCTTCCGTGAGCAATACTCTTCTAGATCCTTCCGTGATTTAATGTTATCCTTCGTTTTTCCTGTGACATTCATTACTGTGTTAATGATATTATCGAAAATTGTTTTCTCTATGTGCATGACATCAAGATTGTGGCGAAGCTTCAGATTTTTCCAATACAGCAGATCCCAAAATATGCTATTCTTGTACCAATTATGGATAATTCCGTAACCATCAATTCTCGGATGATTGTTCCTTCCGCAATCTATACTCCTAAGAATACCCAAAAACAAGAAGTCGTTCATACAATATCTCTTCATCGGTCAAAACTAGAGGAGAAGATTTCCACACAACTATATTCCCTTTGAAATTCCTTTTGTTTCATCGTAATGTATCATTAGGAGAAAGAAAACGACAATGGCAATCAAACTAACTCGTCTTTCGTCCATATTTCAACTAAAAAGCATATGTTTCCCCCGTGCAATATAAACAAGCCAATCGACCATGCGTTGTCCATCCAGATACCATACCATAAGTTGGAATATCACTTATTGTCCATATAAGAGCACCTCGTAATATAAAATTATGTCGTCTTAAAACGTCGTACGCTGGAACTCCCTTCCACAATTCTTTCAATTCTTCAATCAGTGGTTGAAGAAATATATCCAAACTTCTTTTTGGATGATTAGGCCCGAGAATCAATACATGCACATTTCTGGTGGTAAATTGTATGGTGTCAAAATACCTGGCCACAACGAATAATTTCTCTTAGACATCCCGAATGGATTAAAACCATCAGTGCAAAGGCCTAAATAAACGTTTCGACTTTCAGATGAAAAATTAGGATATACCTTGTTAAAGCGTTTTCACGCCTCACTATTTGATGGATGACACATTTCTCCGTCACGACTTGAATGCTCAACATGCCATCTCATGTTGCTTGCGGTCTTCTCTGATTGATACAATCTTCTTATCCTGTCTATAATTGGTAAATCCCACATACGACGAAACACAACCAATTTTCCATTCCTTGTCAAATAAAAACAATCTTTTCCACAAAATCGACAATCGCTCAAGTTCGAAGTTTCTTTCCAAAAAATCATACAATTGTCTTGGCAAACATTAATCTTTTGATATGGCAATAAACCCAATGATTTCATCATCCTCTTTGTTTCATAATATGACTCAACTGCATTATTATCTTCGAGCAAATAATCTCTTACTAATTATGATATAGAATCCATGCAATTCTCAGAAAGATTATTTTCAATCTTCAAATTCATCAACCGTGCAGATAGAGACAACCGTGAAAGACCACTTTTGCAACCATCATAAAGTGGATGCCTAGCACTTTCTAACATTTCCAAAAAAAAAAACTTTTCGCTTCTTCATTCGGATCTTCTTCAATCTTTTCATCTTTGTTTCTTTCAACGAATACATTTTGCACCATTTTTACATAAGGGTTCATTTCTACATCTTGAAAAGTCTCAGACACTTCATGATGTACAATACCCCTACTAAAATTTTCCACAACATTACTAGATCGTGGTGCAAAACTATCTCCATGAGATAAGAAAATAAAATAATTTGGAGTAAACCCTCTTAAATAAAGATGATTCCAAACGGTTCTCTCATTAACTAATTTTCATTTTTGCAATTGACGCATGGACAAACCAACTTACCGGTTTATCTATAAACTTGTTGATTTGTCACCATCGTCATAAACTGTGTAATAGGAGTGGGCGTCTCGGGTTACCCGGACCGACCCAACCCAAAAAACCCAACCCGTGAGATAAACGGGTTTTGTAGAAAACCCATATGGGTTCAGGATCTCAAACCCAAACGGGTTCGGGTCGGTCCGGGTTGGGTTCAAGAGAACCCGAGAAATCCGAAAAAAAAACCCTAACCCTCCCCTAACCTAACCTATCCGTCGACTCCCTCTCTCACACTCTTACTCTCATTCTCAAATCGCCGCCTTTTGTCCGTTGCTCGCTCCTCATCCTCCGTCCGTCGCTCGCCCCTCATCTTTCGTCAGTCGCTCGCCCCTCCTTTCGTCCGTCGCTTCGATCGCCCCTCATCCTCCTGTTCGTCGCCCTTCATAATCCCGTCCGCCGCCCCTCATCCTCCTGTCCATCGGCATCTTCAGCAATGTAATTCTGCTTCCTCTGTTGATGGTGCATCAGACTTTCAGCTTGTGATTTGTTTAACTAATCCTCTCATTTTCAATGTCTTTCGGATTTTTATTGGTTACAAACTTGAATTGAAAATTTTCCCACATACCAATCAGAATGCGTTCTGTTTAGTGCTCGCAAAGGTTTGACAAGGTTAAGAACTTGGTTATGAGTTGTATATAAAAATCTGAATACCATAGCTTTTGGTAAGCTTGTAAAGAAAATCATGAAATAGTGGAACTAAGTTGTACAACTACAATGCTTGATTTTATAGTCTAAAGGCTTGCATCACTTTTTGTGTATTCGAATTCAATTGTTCTAATACCTAAAAATTTATGGTTGTTGTTTGCTGTTTGGTCTCGGGTTGCTGTTTGGTCTCATTGTTCTTGTTCCCGGAGAACCCGAAGAACCCGAGAACCCGAAAGAACCCAAATACAATTCGGGTTTTTTTGGGTTCAATGTTTCAAAACCCCGAACAACCCGAACCCAACCCGAAACTCGAGGAACCCGTCCCGAACACCAAATGGGTTTTTTAGGTTCAATTTTTTAAAACCCGAGGAACCCGAACCAACCCGAACATGAGGAACCCGTCCCGAAACCCGAATTGCCCACCCCTACTGTGTAACGCCTTCTATAAACTCCTTTGATACACCTTGAATTTCCGGATCAATTCTTCTATACATCACTGTTTAGAAACGAACATATTCGATCTCGATGATGATGCCATTATAATAAGAAAGGATAACAAGATATGTAGAGAAATATATGAGAATTGTGTGTGAGAAACGGATGGAAGGAGGAGAGGTTAAATAGATAATTTTTGGACCGATTAAGGACGGATTACGGACTAAGACAAATATTTCTCGACGAACCGTCCCGAATACATCCCAAAATTTATGGACGGACGCTCTAACCGTTCGCAAATTTGTGGACAGACGCTGATTCTGTCCGCAAATTTCGAACGCCCTTGAAAGGGGTCCAAATCCTTCCGCAATCACAGATGACTTAGGGACTACACTGCGGTCTGCATATTTTCGGACGAATTAAGGACGGATTTATTTTTCCATCCTTACGCCGTCCCTAATCCGTGCCTCAATTTAGTGACGGCTCTTTCAGTCCGCAAAATTCGTCCAGAAATTATCATTTTCTTGTAGTGTTCAAACCCTTTAGGTTGTTCAAGGTAGACCTCTTCTTGCAAAATTCCATTTAAGAAAACACTTTTTACATCCATTTGAACAATTTAAAACCAAAAGAGCACGCAACTCCAAGCAATAGTGTAATGGATTCTAATCTATCAACGATTCAAAAGTCTCATCAAAATCAACACCTTCAACTTGACTATATCCTTGTGCAACAAATCTCGCCTTATTTTTGACAATTTCACCCAGTTCATTTGTTTTATTCTTGAAAATCCATTTTGTTCCAATAATATTGACCTTAACTGAACGAGGTACTAATACCCAAACATAATTTATAACAAAATTTTCTAACTATTCATGCATTTCTTTGATCCAGGATTCATCATCTAACGCATCACGAACACATTTTGGTTATGTTTGAGACATAAAGCAAGCAAATTTGACCATATCATTCATAATTTACCCTAGGTTTATCACGTGTTTTCTAGCATCTCTAATTTTACCAATGATATCTCCAATTGAGTGGTTTTTATGTTTCGTTCTCAGCTCCATGTCATTGTTATGATGTTTGCATTCAGTATGTTCATCTTCCATCCTATTTTCAGTTTCAATCTGTTCAGTAGGTACACTTAAATTTTCACTGTTTGTTTCAGACTGTCCTTACATTGTATCTGTAGAAAATGGAAAAAGAAAATTTCCAGTTAAATGATCTTCATCAAATACAACATTTACAGATTCAACAACTGTTCTAGTTCGTAAGTTAAAAATTCTGTACGTAGTTCACTACAAAAAAACACGCTAATTCCAACGGACGGGGCAACGGATCCGTCCGTTGGAAACAAATTCTAACGGATAGCAACGGATATGTTAATGCTTTCAACGGGAGAGAATCCGTTACAATTCCGTTGGAATTTTTAACGGATTTTAACGGAAAATTTCCGTTACAAAATCCGTAATCCGTTGCAATTCCGTTGGAATTTTTAACGGATTTTAACGGAAAATTTCCGTTACAAATCCGTTAACAATTTGCGACGGATTGTAACGGATAATATCCGTTGGACATATCCGTTGCAAGACCGTTAGAAACCGGGGGAAAATATTCTGACGGACATCCGTTACCCATTGTAACGGACATCCGTTACAAATTGCAACGGATGACCGTTGATATTGTTAATTTCGAGGTCCAACCGTCGAAATGAATTCGTGAGACCTTGTAACGGGCATCCGTTACATATGCCAACGGATGTCCGTTGAAAATTTCACTATATATATGGTTGAATCTAAAACAATATCAATATCAACCGATATGATATACTCACCACCAAAATCAAGTATCTTTTGTCTCAATGGTTGAATCTAAAATTGGTGCCCTCGAAATTCACAAAATCAACGGTCGTCCGTTGCAAGTTTTAACGGATGACCGTTAGAAATCGCAACGGATAGCCGTTGATTTTGTGAATTTCGAGGGCACCAGTTTAAATAATTTCACGTGAACCTGCAACGGCTATCCGTTGCAATTTCCAACGGACATCCGTTGGAACGTTAGTTATTTAGATCTTACCAACAAGTGCGTCAAACCATCAACAACAAAAACATTTTCGAAAAAATGTCGTCGTCTTCGAATCGAAATATATATAGATCAAGGGAGTGGATGTATAGAAGAAAAGATCCTGTAACCGAAGAGATTACGCAAGAATTCTTACACGGATTAGAGCAATTCATGAGTTTTGCATCGATGCAGCCTTTGTGTCAAGAACGGGGGACAATGTTATGTCCATGCAAAAGATGCAAAAACATGAAGTTTCGAAGTCAAGAAATTGTTTGCAAACATCTGTATAAGGTGGGTTTCGTTGAAAATTACGAAATTTGGTTTTTTCACGGCGAAGATTGCGGTGTTAGAGATAGTGTGCAAGATGCACAAGTACAACGAAATGAAGAAGTTATTTATGAAGAATCAACGACCAATCCATATGTGGAAATGGTGTCAGATGCTTTTCCTGGAGTTGTTAATGAACAAACGCATGAAGAGATGCCGAACATCGATGCACGTCGATTCTTCAACCTATTGGATTCGGCGAAACAACCTATATATGAAGGTTGTCGTGAAGGTCAGTCTCGTTTATCTTTATCTTCAAGATTGATGAGTATTAAAACAGACTACAATGTGGCTGAAAATTGCATGGATTCATTTTGTAAAACAATGCGGGAATATTTACCGGAAAATAACCAAGCTCCCGAGACATACTACGAAACGAAGAATGTGTTAAAAGACTTGGGAATGCCACATGAGAAAATTGATGTTTGTAGAAACAGTTGCATGTTGTTTTGGGGAAATGATAAAGACTTGTTGGAATGCAAGTTTTGCGGTGCAAGCAGATTTCGGCCTAAAAAACCATCTTCACGGAAATACGTACCATACAAGAAAATGTTTTATATGCCTGTAGCAAACAGGTTGAGAAGGTTATATGAATAAAAAAAACCGCTGCAGCAATGAGATGGCACGCCGAACACTCCACGACCGAAGGTGTAATGCAACATTCATCGGATGGTCAGGCTTGGAAAGATTTCAATGTAATATTTTCCGAGTTTGCACGTGAAACGAGAAATGTTTATCTTTGCCTGTGCACGGATGGTTTTAGTCCCTATGGACAATCGGGAAGTCAATATTCCCTCTGGCCGGTGATTTTGTCTCCTTATAATTTACCTCCCGAGATGTGTTTGAAAAGAGAGGTAATGTTTCTGACGTTGCTTATTCCAGGACCAGAACATCCGAAGAAAAGTTTCGATGTATTTTTGCAGCCCTTAATTCATGAATTACGACAGTTATGGAATGAAGGAATCATTGCTTATGACGTCAGTACTAAGCAAAATTTCAGATTGAAAGCGGTCTTGTTGTGGACAATTAGCGATTTTCCTGCGTATGGAATGTTATCAGGATGGAGCACGCACGGAAGATTAGCATGTCCTTATTGTATGGAGGATACAGATTCATTTCGACTAGTACATGGTAAGAAACCATGTTGGTTTGATTGTCATAGAAGATTTCTTCCTCGTGGTCATGCTTTCAGGAGAGATAAAAAACATTTTCGGAAGAACGTGGTTCAAAAAAAAGAGGCACCGTGCATGCAAACCGGAACACAAATCCTTTACGAAAGATTGAACACAATGGAGGATTTACAAGAATCAGTAGAATGCGGTGGAGATCGTGGGCATCGTAAACCAAAAGGTCAAGGTGAATGGCATAACTGGTATAAACGTAGTATCTTTTGGGAACTACCATACTGGAAATCATTGATATTACGTCATAATTTAGATGTTATGCATATCGAGAAGAACTTTTTCGATAACATCATAAATACTGTTTTGAATGTGACGGGTAAAACGAAAGATAATATACAATCGAGGAAAGATTTGAAGTCAATATGCCGACGACCAGAGTTGGAATTACGGGATGGAAGGTCACCTATCCCGGTATTCAGATTGTCTAGTCCGGCCAAAACAGCATTATTAAAGTGGTTAAAAGAGGACGTTAAGTTTCCCGATGGATATGCATCGAACATTGCTCGGTGTGTGGATATTGTCGGTTCGAGGCTGATCGGTTTAAAAAGTCACGATTGTCACGTTTTCATGCAGCGGCTCATTCCAATCGCATTTGCTGAGCTCTTACCACGTAATGTTCACGATGTGTTATGCGGAATCAGCATATTTTTCAGAGATATATGTTCGAGAAATTTAAAAGGTGATGACTTGGAAGTAATGAAAAACAATATCTCTGAAGTATTATGTGCATTGGAAAAGGTTTTTCCGCCTTCATTCTTCGATGTCATGGAACATTTGCCAATACATTTACCAGATGAGGCAATACTCGGTGGGCCAGTTCAATTCAGATGGATGTATCCTTTCGAAAGGTTCTTCTTTCATTTAAAGAAAAAAGCAAAAAACAAAGCAGCGGTCGAAGGCTCTATTGTTAAACAATACTTGCTGGAAGAAATCACATATTTCAGCACATTTTATTTCGAGTCGCATATTGAGACGAAAGAGCGACGTGCAGCGGATGATCACACAAATTATCTGTATCAATATAATCCGCATTTTGGCACAATTCCTGACATGTTTACACCGATTGGACGTACAGGAGGAAAATCTGATGAATATTGGTTAACACCAGAGGAGTATAATCATGTCCACACATATATACTACTTAATTGTCAAGAGTTATTACCGTTCGAAAGGTATGTACATGGTACATATTATAATTTCAATCTTTATATTTATATATATATATATGAAAATGTAACGTATTTTATTATTCAGGATATTTGACGAAGAGGTGCTTGGTACATATCCTCATCTAAATGCAAATGAACTCACAGACATGAAAGTTCAACATTATGGATCGTGGTTTAGAGAAAGTACAAGTACTCGTACACACATTTATGTAAATTAATTGCATATAAGAGTATTAATTTGTTTTTTTATACATACAGGTGAAATGTGAAAGTGAAAGACTTCCTACGTGGATAAAAGATTTGGCTAATGGTCCCGCACGAAATGTCATGTGTTGGCCAATCTTGTTTACTCGCGGCTACACGTTCCACACGTACGAACACGGAAAACATAGAAGCACATACGGAGACGGAGTTTGCGTTAATAGTGATATAGAGGGTGATAACTTCTACGGTATTTTGCACCAAATCATACAACTGGAATATGCCGTTGGGTTGAAGTTGAAGGTTATGCTTTTTAAATGTCAGTGGTTTGACCCAACCGTAGGACGCGGAATACGAAAAAACCGTTGGGGAGGAATTGACGTCAACCCGGCACGACAATATGGTAAGTATGATCCCTTCATCACAATAGATCAAGCAGATCAAGTATGTTACGTGCAATATCCAACAACATTGAAACGTCGAAGAGAGGAGTGGTGGTCCGTAGTAAAGATCAAGCCACGAGGGATCATAAGCTCTGATGACAAAGAAGATCCGTTGCAACCCGATCATCCGCAGCCGATTCGTTTAATTGATACAGATCGCGAGGAGATTCTTGCGAGGAATGACATAGACGGAGAACTCATACGCGATTATGAAGACGTTGAACCGGAAGATGCTGAAGATGAAAACGGCGATGAATTCAATGAACAAGCGAACGACGACTTGCCCATCGAAGAATCTACTGAAGAAGAAATGTAAATACAATAATATTTATTATGTTTATGTGCAATACATGTATATGATTTGTAATTAATGTAAATGACGTAAAACGTCAATGAACGATGTTATATAAACAATGTTGACGTTCGCCCGTTGAAACTATTAACGGTTGTTGAATTCGCACCTGACACTTAGAAAAAATTTAAGGAATTCCAACAGTCCCAACGGATATCCGTTGCAAATGGTAACGGATAACCGTTGGCCCGTTGCAAGGGTAAATTCGCACCCGACACTTAGAAAAAAATTCTCGATTTTCACAGATCCCAACGGATATCCGTTACAATTTGTAACGGATGTCCGTTGGGATCTGTGAAAATCCA